>CAJHNH020003413.1:0-67500 GCA_905116865.2 Candidula unifasciata | reverse complement strand
TAGATAGATAGATAGATAGATAGATAGATAGATAGATAGATAGATAGATAGATAGATAGATAGATAGATAGATAGATAGATAGATAGATAGATAGGGGGAAGGAAACACTCGATGGAAGATAATGGGGACCCAGTATAAAAATATAGAGACAAGTCTACACTGGAGCAGTTAGATTTAACGGAACATACCTTAAGCTCCATGAGCTAATGCAACGAAAAAGAAATATGATGTTCAAGCTATCTAGCAAAAGAAACATAGAGACAATATACACTTATAGAAGCGATATGGTGATGTCTGAACACCACCCCCCCCCACACACACACACACGCACACACACTCACTCACAACACACACACACACACACCAGAACCACAGCTAGTTATCCATACCTATTCAATGCAGTTCTGGAAGTCCCAGAAATAATCTCAACCAAAAATTAAAATTAAAATAATAATTCAAAGCTGTCAATTCTTATACTCAGGAATAAGTGAACCCATCATATTTGGACACATGTTCACATGTGGGTTTGCTAAAGAAGTCACAAAAGAAAGACGGTGGAATCTTCATTACACAGCCTAACGACAACACAGAACTACACCAAACCGAGTCAGGGAAGATGACTCAGTCCCGCTTTCAGTTGTACAAACTCACAATAGGGTAGCAGAACTAGACAATAAAACTGCCATATTCACACTTTACACTAGCTTAAAATCAATTTATGCACCATGCAGGATTGAAATATACATAACATTGAAAAAAAAACAGAATGCTGCTCACAAGAATAGAATTAGACCTACAGAAATGGAAAGGCAGATGAGCTCGTAAAGGTTACATGGTATCGCATGCAGCTCACCTTGACCTTGAGATTTTTTTTAACGCCAAAGACATTCTTTTTTGTTTGTTTGTTTGTTTTAGTATCCAGAAGCCATGAGTTGTTAACCCTTAGGCTCGGTATTATGGATATCGCAACCCTTCGGCCTTGATTCCATTGTAAATACCGTAAATCTGGGAGAGATGTGGCTTTTCTGCTTACCCCCGGGAGTGAACCCGGACCACAGAGAGTTCGTCATCCGGTCACCGCGCAATCCGGTTAAGCCAACTACGCTAGAGAGCCGGGCACATAAAGACATTCTTGAAACAAACTCTGAAGCCGAGCTGGAAAGAGACGATAAGAAAAACTACAGACAGTGTAAAGGCATGAAAGAAGGAAAATACTTGGCAGAAAAACGCAGAATTTTCAGAAACTTGGAGCACACTTTTATCGTATGGGTCTATCTAAATTTGCCACATGCATTTATCGTGCACCAAAATAACTTGTGCTTAAAGCACGACTTGAAGGTTACCCAGCGTGTTCCAGTTACAGGGAAGAAATCCGGCCTACAAGAGCCACCCGGCAAGGGCACCCGCGGAGAGTTCAAGCGCACCGTCTTCTTTCTGATCTATGCTAGAATTATGAATAGCAGACACTGATAGCTGAAAAGGTAACTTTAATATTTTCTTTGCCCAAATTACATGTCTAGGTGTAATGTGAATGTTGCTTTAGATTATCGGTACATAATTTTAAGTTTCTTTATTCTTTTTAGCGTTCACCAGCTGTACACTCTGGCAGAAAGTTCTGGTTGTTCGTCCACTTCTGGACTGCAGTCCCTGCTCCAGAACCTGAGTGTTGCGTGTGCATCAGTTTTACAAATCTGATTCACTTGAATGCAGACAAGGGGGTAGGGGAAGATAAACAATATTAAAGGGAAAAGAAGGCGGACTTTTAATCAGGTTGCACCTTGTATTGTTTGCATGTCAACTCTTTGTTGGTTACTGAAGAAGGGGACGGAGCACCTGTGGGAATATGATATCAATTCATCATTTATTTATTCATTCATTCATTCATTCATTCATTCATTCATTCATTCATTCATTCATTCATTCATTCATTCATTCATTCATTCATTCATTCATTCATTCATTTATGCCTGTTCTGTGTTGAATAAAATCAATCTTCTTTTATCTTTAGAGAAAATGTCCATGCCTGGTAGGTCCATGCTGCACAACCATACCGACCAAACCTGAGAAGGTTATGGAGTCATACCTGTCGCCGTAATCGTCTTCGAGATCTTCGTCTATGATGGCATTGATGACATAATTCCTGACTACTGCCAGAACAGTCATTATCCTGTAGCAGGTCCTGTGCAGAACGTCACCCTCATCACTGCCTGCCTGAAAGAAACTCGGTCACTCACCAGCTCTCCCGCTCGTGCACTTTCAATCCCAAGAAATCACTTATAACCTGCGCTTATTTTCGTACTGGTCGGTCCCTGCCTCTCCCTCCTAGTACTATGTCTTCTGCTATGATTTTGGGGAGCCTCAGCTCAGTCGATAAGAGGCTTGCTTTCAAATGCAGCTGCGACTCGCTGCAGCCCACGGTCCGTGTTCGAAACCGGGTGGCTCCCGGGGTTCACCCAACCTCTAGGAAATGGGTACCAAAGTTGACACTCTGGGGTAAATGCAGGAACGTCGCTGTAGCTACAGAGTTACGTGCGAACGGCGACACAGGCGGACAATTCCTATCAGCTGTCCGTACTGGTGGCAGGGCACTTATGGTTTATAACCGTGTGCAATGACGCTGGTTGACATCTCCCGACTTTACCTTTACCTATGATTTTGCACAGTCTACCTAAGCATCTGATGTGACCAAAATATTTCAGCTTCCGAAACAACATGCTGTTTATTAGGCAATCTTCCTCGAAGTTCAGATGTTTTAGAATGTCAGTATTTTTTCTTTGAGGAATGGTAAATAGTTCACGACTCACATCCGTATGTTGCCACAGGAAAGATGCATGCGCTAAAAATCCTAACTTTAATTTCCTTGCTGGTGCTGAACCATTGCATTTTATTTAAACTGTACAATCTGTGTATTGCTGTAGCCGTCCTCCTTTTGATTTCTGTTAAACAGTTTCAGTGACTGTTAATAATGGAGGCTAGGTATTCTTCGCAATTAATTGCTATTTTTAGGTGACAGTGTGTTTTGTTTGTGGACATTTTGTTTTCTTAAAATTCAAGAACAGATTTTAATCTTCTTTGTGTATTGGACGCACATGATTGCATGTTAATTTCCTTTTACACTGCTCGAAGCTAAGACTATGTCATCTACGTAGCGAAGTTCCGGAATAGGGTTGCCGCCAATTATGAGCGGATCATAAATGTCACGTCTGGTTAGTTTTGTCATTTCTCATGATGTTTTCTGCACATATTTTAAATAGGTATGATAAGAGAATGCACCTCTGTCTAACTCCTTTTTTCACCTCGAACCAATCCGATGCGTCTCCAGTCGCTCTGATGGCTGCTTGTTGTTTATTATATACATTTTCAAGTAAATGCACCAAATGCGCTGGAAACCCTATACGTCTCATGATAATCCAACATTTATGATGTTACACACAATCGAAGGCCTTGGTGTAATCAATAAAACAAGTATGAAGATCTACTTGGTATTCTCTACATTTTCTCTAAACGATCTTTGGATATATATTAAGCTGAGTGCCGAACTGTGAACCAAGATTTACTGTATTTAAAATGATACACACATTGGTTTCGCTGTGGACTGGAATATATATATATATACACACACACACAAACACACACACACATACTAGCAGTACCCGCCTCACGTTGCTGTGGCTCAGTCTGGCGAAATGGAAAAGAAAGAAAATAGAAAGCGCACGTCTCTTCTTCTTCTTCTTCTTCTTCTTCTTCTTCACTTCCTCTTTTACCGCTGTGGGTGTCGAGGGAGATATAAGGTTCTGTTTCTAGCTCTTCTGGCTGCCTCGAGCATAGCATAGGCACATTGTGCTGTTGTAGAGTTTCTCTGATGTTATCCTTCCATCTTGTTCTTGGTCTACCCCGTGCTCTACGTCCTTCTTCTCTTTCCATGTATGCTTTGTATGGTATGGTGTCACAAGGCATTCTCTCTAAGTGGGCAAACCATTTCACTTGCTGTCTTTGTATGTAATCCAGAATTGGTTCTGTGTCGACTTGTTCTCTTATGATCTCATTCCTGATCTTATCTCTTATGGTCAGATCACGTCTCTAATAGGTTAATATCACAATAATTGTCTGTGCAGATATAGAGATTGTCTGGATTGCCTACTCCATAACACACAACGTATAAGTGTGACTTTAAAAAAGTGGTGGTCTGAATTGCATTATTAACTTTTTGAGTCCCAGAGGGTTTAGCATCACAGGCCCAAGGGGTAGTCAAGAGAGACTAAAATCGGCGTATCATGCGTTCATTGGGCTTCAAGGCAGTAAAGTATGAACGTATGGTGCGTTCCTTGGGACTTGAAGAGTTAAGACTTTGAAAAGTTGTTATTTGTTTATCATCTGCTAAATCTTTTTTTTTTTTTTTTTTTGAAACAGCTGAAAGTAAAGCTTTATACTTCTAAATAACCAACAAATTAAAAACAAATAAATAAATAAATAAGAACAGCCAGGAGGCATTATTAAAATATAAATAATTAAAATAATGATAACTTTATAATCATGTTTTAAGCTCTCTCATTTAACAGTGTCTGTCATCACCCCCTCCCCCACCCCCGCCCCGGTGTAGCAGCCTCCTATGTCGCTGTGTTGATGCAAAAGAACAGAGCAGTTTTGAGAGTGTCCTTACGGCGCTTTTTCTGTCCTCCTGGGACCTCTTCCTTTGATGAAGCTCGCCATAAAATACTCTAGGCGATAGTCTGGCATGCGGGTTGGGTGACCACCCCAACGCAGCTGATTATTCTTTAGTATCGTGTGGATGATAGACTGGATGATATACTTCCGCATTAATATCAACATCAACAGCCGCCTTTCTGTTTGGTAATGAATTAATTGCCTTCATGATTTCCATGTCATTTATCTGTCCTATATTTATTGGTAATATTGTTCATTTTAGCCACTTCATCAAAATTCAGTGGTTCTTGTGGACTAGGTCTACTGAAGATTGGAAATATTTTGCCCATCAGCATCGGATGTAAACATTGCTGGTACCATATGTGTGTTTAATGGGCCGTCCCAGCAGTTTGAAAGTACTAGTTAGCTATTTTAGTCTATTATATAATATTTTACGTTTTTCCCTCCTAGCCACCTGTTTTTCTTCTTGACCTAATCTATCAACTTATCCTATGAGAGGCTGCGTGGTCTCAAGGCATGTTGTCCGTCTCGAGTGCTAGAGGTTCCGTGCTCAATCCCCGGTAAGGGCTAGGGTTTTTTTTACGTGGACTTCGACTTTTATTAATTCTTCCTCGTCTCTGATACGAGATCGGACGCCGTGTGCATTGTTGCGCATGTAAAAAAAAATCCATTGGCAGTTTCAAATCGAAAAGAGTAGCCTAACAGCGCTGCGCGGGCAAAACTTGGAGTTAAAAATCTACCCAAAGTATTTCAGGATCCTCCCGGTGCTACAGAGCCTGTGCGTTGTGCTGAGCTTCTTCGGACTCAGACTTTAGTTAGAAGAAGAATAGAGCACTTGTTACTACCCGTGTGCCACGACGTTGATCCGTTGTTCAAAACCTCAACATATCCTCTCTTATCCCCTCTTGCACAACTGTTTGTTTATTTATCTTTCTGGTTGTAATCTTCTACTGCCCTGGTTTATTTATCCGTCGTTTTAGCATTGCAAATGCGAGAAGCCAAATTTAAGGTTTGCAAAGAGGCTTTTCTTTCCTGAATACACTGCCTTGTGTCATCACTTATGGAAGGTTTACTTTCTTGTTTCTTTAGCCCTGCACTAATCGTTGTTGCTTCTAGATTTGTGGTATATACATCATTACCCCCCTCCCCCCCCCCTTTCCACACTTTTTCCCCAAACGCTCTGACCCCCCTCTGCTTCAACTGCTCTAAGTCAGGGTTTTCCCACCAGCTCAAATTGGAACACTTACCTTTCTTCACGGCCATCTTTAGATATAAAAAAAAAAAAAACACAGCAGGACGTGCCTTTCTTTTACATTGCGAAGTCTTTGACTATCTATTCGCTGTTGTACGTTTTTTGCAGCTGTTTTAAATTTAAGCCTTAGTTTTTTTTACATATACAATTTAATCATAGCTCTCATCTGCTACTCTGTGTGCTCAAACATTCAGCAAAGCGCTTTTGTATTTACAGAGGTAGTCAATCTGATTTTTAGTCAGCTGATAAAAAGATATCGTTATAACTTCATACGTTTATCGCTAAACGCCTACTCTCTTTGTGATGTTTTTAACGCAGTCAAGCATGTCATGTAACCGCGAATTCTGTTTTCTATTTAATAGAACAACAGTACTGTAGAGCTTTTCTATGCTGTGAATTATTTACCCCTGCTGAACAATAGAACATACGCGTGTGGTAGAACTTCCAAACGCTGTGAATACTAAAATAGACCTCAACAAGACTGAACAACGCTTTAGCTTAGCGAAGCCATCGTGGCGCGATAACGTGAACTAATCTCGCTGAACACCGTGTAGGTTTTGTCAACTGCTTGTTGAGGCAGTCGAAACGCAGGCTTGAGATATTTAGTTTGATTTGTATCTTAGAAAGATACCTATATTTGTTATTTATCGAGAACTTCCTGGATTGTAACTCGAATTGGGTGTTTTTGTTACACGATGGGTACTAGTAGTCGATACGTTCTGTGCGGATTGGGACACTTTTTCATGTTGTTTTTGCCATTTCTAGCAAGCATAACACTGACTTTTAGCTGCAAACGTTTGTATTTTTTTCTAACCGAAGGACATCATCCAAATAGTGACACGATGTTTCTTAGTATGGTAAAGAGTGCTGCATTTGCAGGTAAGTAAAATCAAAGATCTTGTTCCCACGTCTTTAGACTATTTTGCATACACTGCTAGCTCTGGTTTTATATACCAATCGCGATTGATAGTTAGTTTCAGGACACTGCAACCCGTCAGGACCCGAATCCACTACTTTCCGATCCGCAGGCGAGCGTCTACCCGCTGCACCACGGCGGCTCCCTAGACACATGTTCTAGCAATTGCAATACTGTGTTTCCATGCAGAGTAGAGTTCTTCAACCTATTTACATATAACATGGACAGGGGGGGGGGGGGGCAAAGAAAAAATATTTTGCGGACCGGATGACAGCTAAGACAGAAACAAAATCAAATACTGATGGCTTTTTGTTTAAAAATTATTTATGGTAAATGAAAGAATCTTTCACTGCACTGGGAAATTTGTGGAGGTCAAATGAGAATAAAACTAACACTTAACTTAACATATTTAATTCTAATGTTGAATCAGTACTGTTGTGTGGAGCAGAAACATGGATAACAACTAAAACAGTTACTAATAAACTACAAACATTCATTAACTGGTGCCTGAGCTGAATAGTGGGAATTGAATGGTAGGATAGAATCACTAATGTTGAGCTTTGGGTGAGAACTAAACAAATTCCAGTGGACCAAGAAGTGAAGAAAAGACGCTGGCTTTGGATAGGGCACACGCTCAGAAAACATGAGAACCATATAATTAGAATATCTTTGCATTGGATCCCATAGGGGCATAGAAATAATTGTGGACCAAACATCACATGAAGAAAGGAGCTAGATTGTGGTGTTAAAATGATGGGAAAGTCATGATGTGAGCTGCATGCAATAGTGAAGGATAGAAGAAAAAGAAGAAGAAAGAGGAGGGAGGGAGGGGGGGGAAGGGGTGAAGGTTACGCTGGGACGTACGCTAATTTCTTTGAACACATGCATGGCCGGCACAAAGATTGGCCTTCCGCGAGTAGTAGGTACCGTCAAAATCCACCGTATTTGAGGAGGCGACTCGCTCTTTAACATTTGCTAAAACGCCATATCACAAATGAAGTGCAATTCTCTCTATAAAATCTTTGTTTAGCATTATATGTCACTGTATGCCACTGTACGTCACTATATGTCAGAGTATGTCACTAAAAGCCACTGTATGTCCGAAGCAGTTGCGACTTGAAAGGACTTATTTACTGGGCAGTATAAACTCGCACTTGTATAGTTTGGGTTAGTGCCAAGATCAATATGAATTTCCAGCACAACGTTTGCTGTTAAAAAAAAAAAAAAGCTTTCCAAGGCAAGAGATCCGGTTTCGCGTAATCGGACTTAATCCCATATCGTATGAATGTCTCTCTCTGAAAATCTTTGAAGAACGGCCATTTTTTATGTGACATAATAAGCACGCGAGTCATTGACCATTTCACAATCAATAGAGAAAACAATTTTGCCTTTTGAACTTAAATATTACAGAAAAGATCTTAACAAATCATGGATTAGGGAGAAAAATATTACTGACATTCTACAAAGTTTCACAGCTGAAAACAAAGAAAAAAATACAGATATTGTCTCTCTGCATGCCTATCTTATTATCTGTCTGTCTGCTTGACTGCCTGTCTGCCCGTCTGTCTTTGCCTGTCTGTATGTCTGTCTCTTCTGCTCTTTATTCCCGCATCCAGCCTAAGCTCCCATGTTGGCCTAAACCCCTATGTTGGCCTAAACCCCCATGTTGGCCTAAGCTCCCATGTTGGCCTAAACCCCCATGTTGGCCTAAACCCCCATGTTGGCCTAAACCCCCATGTTGACCTAAACCCCGATGTTGGCCTAAACCCTCATGTTGGCCTAAACCCCCATGTTGGCCTAAACCCCCATGTTGGCCTAAACCCCCATGTTGGCCTAAGCCCCGATGTTGGCCTAAGCCCCGATGTTGGCCTAAGCTCCCATGTTGGCCTAAACCCCCATGTTGGCCTAAGCTCCCATGTTGGCCTAAACCCCCATGTTGGCCTAAGCCCCGATGTTGGCCTAAGCCCCGATGTTGGCCTAAGCTCCCATGTTGGCCTAAACCCCCATGTTGGCCTAAACCCCCATGTTGGCCTAAGCCCCGATGTTGGCCTACACTGAAGTTCCACAGAGAGTGGTCAACTGACCTTGGGACACATAAAATCTCTCTATATCATTCTTATTTGCGACATCTTATAGTACGAGTCTTTCACTGACTGCCCCTTACCAGTCGGACGCATGGCGACTTTGATTTAACACACAGCGACTTCAAGAAACTACAGGGCGACTTTTAGAAACCACAAGGCGACTTCTAGTAAACACAAGTGACTTTTACAAAAAACAGTAACTGTTAGAAAACACAATGCATCTTTTACAAACAACACAACTACCTAGTTACCAGATTGCCGATCTACTTACTAACTTGTTTTGTTTCACTGGTCATGTCAAGTTTCTTCAGAGCAGATCTGATATCCTTGATACACCTACCATTTTCCCATAATCTTTCATATTTACTCTATATAAAGCTATAGCATCATATTCCCAGAGATCCTGATGACCCCTGCCCCATACGGCATGTGTCTAGATGAAAGCCTATCACCGCCTAATTTTATACTACCATAGATATAGCTCATCAGCTATCAACCGACACCACAACAGACCTAGGCGATATATGATTGCCATCACCTGTCGGTATGGCACCTGATGATGAGGATAATGATACTGTTTGACCACAAACCACCACCGGACCCTAGCTGACACCCGTCCCTGTAATCAGTTTAAAATATTTTACTATTTAACATTTAAACTTTCCATTCCGCATCAACGAAGCCAACCAATACAACAACTCTATTCCTCAATTTTACTATATATTATTTATATACGTGTAGTGCCATATCGTTCTATATTTTCACTTGTATATATTTCTACTTTATAACATATATATTTTATATCCTCCACCACCAAGCCAATCACTACCTCTAGTTTTCTAGTATAAGCCTTTAAAAAGCCCCCAACTGTCCGCCCCTGCTCATCCCTGCCCCCTGAAGCCTTCTAAACTTCTGCCCCATCACGAGGTCCAAACATAGCCTCCTCTAAGCCTTTATTTAACCTCCAACTACCCAAGCCGTCCTTTGACTCACAAATGACCCATGACCGAGCCTCACACGAGCCGCTAGGTGACCTCTAAACTAAAAATGCCCAAAAAAAAAAATGCCAAAGCGGATGGCGTAAATTGTTTTTTCTGACAGGTTGATTCCCGTCGCTTTAGCTATAGCTTTCGATTTGTATGTTACCTAGTGTGTTCTACCTTTCTATTTCTTTCTATGAATGCCGATCAATACATTTTCTGTTACTTTATTTAAATAAAGTCATAAAGCCACTGAGCTTTTTGCTCTTTAGATAATCTGCGCCATCTTTGACAAAGGTTGTGTGAGGAAAATGCTTTACAAGTTCTAGAGGTTTTCTCCCTGATCACTACTGTCAACCTATCGAGGCTCTCTACTTGATAATTTGCAAGAAGACTGAGCCCCTCGCCCCATTCCCGTTCTTTTCTGTATGTCGGCATCCTTGCTTTAGACACGTGGCAAAAACTACCAGCTGCAGAACACACACAACAGCACAAAAGGGCAGCCACGGTTATGAAAGGCTGATTACCTAGCCCTATGAAAGGCCTCTAAATGTCGAACTGTACTGAAAGACTGCATGAACTACAGAATACGGTGTGGTTCACGCGGGAAAACAAAATTACAGTACACATTGATTCAGTGAGGCGTATGAAGAAAGTATAGTCATAACTGGTTGCCTCCCCAGTTGTCATGTAATACAAAGAAATGCAAATTTCCAGACAACTTTCTCACCGTTTAAAAATCAAGATAAATGCATTCACGTATTCAGAAGTTGATGAAAAAGAATTTAAAAACTTTTTTATTAAAAAAAAAAAACACTACATCGAGCTGGATATTGTATAACCTTTGCCTGTGCTCTCAGGTACACACTGTCTACAATTTACACCAGGAAGTATTTATAGAAGTAAAGGCGGTCAGTGTGATTTTGCCTTTACCTATCGAGTGCTTGGTCTTGTCCGCCTTAGTCCCTCAAACCTTAAAGCCACTTGGGTGGTGAGCTACAGGCAATAGCGAAGGACAGAACGGCTTGGCGTGAGTTGGTTGAGGCCTATGCTCCCTTAGGGGATCGAAGGCACAAGAAGTTGCTACGTTTTTTTAATAAAAGAAAAGTAGTTTTTCACTGTCGCTCTGTCCTTAATATTTTTACCAAAATTTCGTTTCAATGTATCATGTAAACTATATACTATTTGATCTATCCTGGTTTTTAATTCCCCCCCCCCCCACCCCTCCCCTCTTTTCCCTCTCTCTCTCTCTTTTCCTTCTTTTTTTTTTCTTTTCTGTCTCTTTTAATTCATATTAATGGTTTTCCACTGGCACCGTGGGTATTGTTTTAATTTTGTAAACCAGCGGTTCTCAACCTGTGGATTGCGACCTTTTTGTGTGTGGGTCGAACAGCCCTTTCACCGGGGTCGCCTCAAACCATCATAAAACACATATTCAATGAAATTAGGAAGTAGCAACGAAAATAGTTGTATGGCTGGGGATCGCTACAACATGAGCGACTGCATTAAAGGGTCGTGGCATTAGGAAGGTTGATAACCACTGCTGTAAACTTGAAACTATTATATCAGTGGTAGTTTATTACTTTTTACAGCGATGGTTTTTCACTAGCACCATAAGCCTTGCTTTCTTTGTGTGTGTGTGTGTTAATTTCGTTTCGGGATTTGATAGTAAACTAAAAACTGTTTTATCTTTAGTATTTTCACGGGGTACACTATAAAAAATGATTTTCTTTTAGCAGTCCTTTTACAGATAGTCTAACTGCGGTGTTGTTTGGGGCTGATATGTACTTGATTACATCTAACATCTTGGCCGGCATTGTTGGGATCGATGTAATTAGAATTTAGATTAGAAAGGTGTGTCATTCAAACACCGAGATACGATCTCTATCTATATTGCTTGCAGCATTCATTGTTGTTTTTGATCCAGCGGCGCATGAGCTTTCGCCCTTTGGCCCCATGTCATGTAGTGGAATTTACATGTTTTCACAAGCTGTTCTTTTCCTCCGTACAAGGTGTTTCAAATGTCTGATCTCGGAGGGAGTAGCATTCTTCTAGTCTCGTTGGCACTCAAAGAAATTATGTTCAACAGTTTCGTAGGGGTAGTTACATAGCTGGCACTCTGGTGAGTGTTGGGGCTGTATTCTGTTTAGGTGTCCATTGAGTGGAGTATGTTGTGTTTTGAGTCTGAAGATGGTGGCCTGGTCCCTTCTTGTTAAATGGTTAATGCTGTCGTTAGATCAGGGTTAGTCATGTATTTATAAACCTCTCTTCCGGTATCTTCCATGGCCCAGCTGTTCAGCCTAGTCTCTTTGTTTATAGCTGTTATGAGTGTTTTTGCTGTCTCTTTGGTTGTCACTGGGGGAGGTTGTTCTTGTGTTGCTCCTTTCTTTGTCAGTCTGTCAGCTCTGTCATTACCTGGTGTGCCAGAGTGGCCTGGAATCCACTATCACTATTCTGATGTTATATGAGTTAATGAGCTGATCAGCTTCCAGAATTATCTTGGCTATGTCAGTTCTGCAGCGTTGTCACATACCGTTCGTGTGACGTGCCTGATTAAGGATTTCTCCTTATGAACCAACAACACTCTGAAATAGTATAAATGTTAAGATGTCGGTTCGTATTGGTCTAGGCGGTATCCCGCGGCCAATTTACACCCAACCTATTTCAGGAGTAGGGCAAGACAAGTTATGTCCGGACGTCCTCACTACTATTAGAAAATAGCCCCCAGACTATGATAGTTCACTATGATAGTTCACTATCATAGTCATGTTAACACAGATTAAGTTTACTGTTCATACATACATATACTCCAGACAGCTAAGAACAGTGAATGATGGACATTCAAGTCGATAATGAAAAATTCAAAAGACATGTAATAAATTCAACATATACATCATATAAGAATCAAGCAAAGAAATTCAAGAACAACCAGAATGATAAGAGATCAAAACCACAGTATGTTTGACTGATCCTCGTAGAGATTCCCAGAGGCAGCCTAATCTCATCACAGTGAATAAGCGGAAAATTAATATATAAGCATGGCATTGGGCCATTAACTGATGCCACTTATCTGTTTACACTTCGGATTCACTACATTCATCTGGTTCATGATTACTTGGACTGGCTGTCACTTTTGGGAATGTTCAATCAGACGGTTGATCTTGTAAAGACAGTCAAGCTCAGGTCTCAAACACTGGAGCACGAACAAGCTTCTTGAGAGGGTACTCTGGCACAAAGTCTGTTACTAGTTGCCCTGAACAACTGCTGGACAAAAGGATGGTGGAGGTGCATCACCCAAGATAATGTCTGTTGACAAGCTGGATGATTACTATCTGGTGGATGACAGATTGGTGTTTTGTAAGCTGATGCATATAAACTGGCCTATACTTTGCTGGCTTCCATGTTGGTGGTTTTGTGGACTGCTGATTGACTGCCTGGCTTCCAAGGAGATATCATCCTGTGACAAGCTGGAACTCAGAATTAGCAGTCATCTCACAGTTCACACGCCTAGCTCATTTTATTATCATCCACATTTAGCATCACTCAGAGGACAGCTCTCAGCATAATGAGACAGTAGTAGCCTCCATGTATCTCTGTCAGTCAGTCAGGATAAGAGACATGAGACGAGGTCCACAGTGGAGACAGACAGATTATATCAGACAGAGAACATTATCTCTCCACATCCACATCTGTAGTCACACACTACCACTCTCCCACATATGTATATATTATCCTCCACAGACTGACCCTAGGCTACCCTGTGTTAAGTCTGGGTTTCCTATAAAAAAACCCTGACGTCACTGTGTGTGTCTCTCGCTGCGCGAAGAAGCTGTGCGTTGACCCAATTAAATCTGTTGGCTTCAATGTAGCGATCCAAATTCCCAACTAGCGAGTTATAGAACATTTTGACTTCTAGATTAAATAATTTATCCTAATGTTGGATTAGGTAGGGCACATACTCTCAGTTTGAAAAGGGGGAAGAGTTGATTTAAGTGGCAATGAGGATTTTGACACCAAGAACAGTCTCGTTCTGTGGTGTCTCATAGCCGAATCATTCCTCTCCTCAGCAGCGGGTTAAATATATAGATATAGATAATGGTACTCGTAAACTATAATCGACTTACCCAAGCTCGGGATTCCTCCAGGTAATAAACTGGTACTTTGTTCTGGACAGAATTAAGCACAAAGGCAAAACACTTCTGTTCTACTTGGAAGCCCGACTGAGAATGTAGATTCCGTAACCTGCTTTAATGGTAGCTATGAATGCAGATCTATCGGTATAAACATGCACCCATTCTTGGGGGTAAGAATCAATGGTCTTTAGTGATGAGTTCATAAGGGTGATTGGATCGGACTTTTTAGTTTCTTTGTCTACCAATTTCTTTCGGACTTCTGGAGCTTCAAAGAGAGCATGTGGTGGTAGGTTTCTTGCATCACTCTGAATGCCCTGACGTCTTTCTGGGAGGTGGTATCTGTCCTGTACCTCATGTGCACAATGTAAAACCGATTTGTGCTTTATTCTTTATTTATATTCCCAATTTTCTACAAGGTGTCTATTAGGATGGTTTCGATTCTTTCTAATGCATCTTTCATAAATTTCTAGGGTGGCATTTTCTCTCTGCAACCAGAGGGGTTCCACATTTGTATGGATTTCACATGCAGCAGTTGGAGTAGACCGCATAGCTCCGCTGAATAATCGGAGAGAATTATTGTTTACTTTGTCAAGAGACTCTAGGTTTGTCGTGGAGCAGGTTGCAAGCAGCGAGTTGCTATACTCTGTTACAGAGCCAACATTTTCCAGATACGATCCCCTCAGATGCTGCATTGATTAAATGTATCATTGATTACTTTGTTCTTGTACACTGTGTGTGTGTGTGTGGGGGGGGGGGGAGGGGGTGGGGGGGGGGTGATACGTTGCTGCTTAAACCTGGCAGCGTTGCTCCAATTGTGGAGATCCATCTTGTTAAATTAAAAGTGTGTGGCTCTTGAAATGCTTGATGGTGATGGTTCTTGTTTCTCTCCATAATTATTGTCTGTAAGATTAACCACGACCGGCTCCAGCTGGCACAAACAAATTGATAATTCTACTAGACATATGTAGTGGAAGGTGGACAGCTTGTGTGCATCCTTTTTGGTCATTCTCTAGCATTCTGCTCCATAAAGAAGAACTGGCAAAATGATGCTCTTGTAGAGTCGGAGTTTTGTTCCTCTGCAAGGGGGGGGGGGGGAAATTTATTCCCAGTCCTACCATTTCTGCCATGGTGTGTAGTCTGTTACTTTTCTCTTGTATATGTTCATGTTTGTGTGATAGGAGTGCTTTATCATCTGCAAAATCAAGGTCCTCATTGCCTCTCAATGTCTTGTCTACTGTGTTTTTTGGTATCCAATCAATCACAAGACTAAAGAGGAGAGATGACATAACATATCCCTGTCTTGTACCTGTCTTTACCGGGAAAGATGTATTGTAATTTTTTATACTGCAAGAAAAGTCTTTATAGAAGAAAGCAATTATTTTGACTATCTTTTTTGGAATTCCATATTTTCGTAAAATTTTCCAGAGACTTGTCTCTATGGACGCTGTCGAAAGCGTTCTCAAAGTCCACAAAGTTAATATATATTCTTATCTGCCGTTCATTGCATTGTTCTAAAATGTTACGTGGGCTGAAAATGTGCTCAGGTGTTCCTCTGTCCTTTCTGAATCCTGCTTGTTCCACTCGTAAGCATTAATCTACTCCCTTTTCCAGCCGCATTATGATGATATTACAAAAACATTTGCTTGGTACCGAGAATAGAGTAATTCCCCTCCAACTATTGCAGTCTGCTAAATCTTCTTTGGGGGGGGGGGAGGGGGGGGGGGTTAGGGTTAGACTATTGTTCCCTCAGTCCAGTCATCAGGCAACACTTCTTGTTCCCAAATATCCTTGAACAATGGTTCTAGAATGCTAGCAGTTGTGACTGTATTTACTTTGAGAGGTTCTGCTGGCAGTTCGTCTTTGCTGTTGTTCATGCTGACAGAGGGACTCTGTCCCAAGACCGCTGGAGAGGAGGTGTTTCAACGATCCGGACTCCTTTCGGCTTTCTCCACACCGTGTCATACTTCTACTTGAAGAGTCTCGCCGCATCTTGGTTGACTGGGTTTTACATGCTTCTCTTTTTGACTTACCCATGATTAGTTGGGTTTTTTTTTTTTTTTTTAGGCTATTGTTTTTACAGGATGAGGTAGCCAACCTCAAGCCCAACCCTATCCTTAGTCGCCTCTCATGACATGTCTGGTAGGGTGCAGTGTCACTATTCTTTGCTTCCCGTGAGGACCCCGGTGACACACGGAGGGAGTATTCATGCATTGAAAGACTAAGTAACAGGGGGAGGGATGAGTAGACAGAGCTCTTGTGGGAATGTCCCGAGTGCAGTCATGTCAGTTCTTCATTCATTCATTCACTATCCAACATTTAGTTTATTTTTTACTTTACTTCACTACATTTCGCATGACATTTAAACTGTATGTTTCTCTCGTGAAAATTTAGCTCCTGTTTCAACTCTCCTGGTGCAGATGATCAGTTTTGGCTACGTCTTGTTCATCGGAACTCTCCTGACTACACTTGGCATGACGTTACCATTGTTTATCGTCGACGCCCACACTCAAGAAGCAACTTTTGTGGTTTTATGTGGTAAGGCTGTTAATTTACACGTAGCACAGTGCCTAGACATTAGCCTTGTCTGTTTGTAGGTCATATATTCAAATCCATATACCGTATTTTCCCAAGTATAAGACGCACTTATTTTCTCAAAATTATAGGGTCTTAAAACCGTTCACGCCATAAATTGTGTGAGTAGATCTTTATGTAATGGATTAGGGCTAAACTAGATGGCTAGGACTCACAAGCAAATAAAATGAAGGAAGCTGCAGGAGATGCGGTGAATGCTGCTCGTAAGTCCCAGCCATGTAGTTTAGCCCCAATCCACGCCGCGTGGCGGTGGCGGAAGTCGCCGGAAGCGCGCAACGTAAGACGACGGAAGTGCGCATTTGACACGGCTAAATTTTCGGCCTCGTTAATTTGGGATCGTTATTTGGAGAATAGCCCAAAAATTTATTTAAAAAAAAAATCAGGGTACATGTTGAATACTTGAGGAAATACTGTTGCTGCAAATTTTTTTTTTTTTAATTTTTTGTTTGTTTGTTTGTTTAGCAAGTGACTGGTCTTAGGTTGATTAAGCCTAAAATATATATCAGGAAGTCTCCTTGGAAATAAAGAGGCCTGATGAAATGTTGGAAATACCACATCACCCTTTGCAATGATGGTACACTTGGTTTATGATTAGACCCACAGACCCACAGCGACTTTGGTCTCCCGTCTGTTAATGGATTATGTTAGTAGGAACACACTCAGCGTTGCCAAAGGTATCGCTGCAATGGACATGGAACAAAGCATGTTGTTCACAATTTCCCAGCATTCGGTCCTGTCGGTAATATATTATGGACTTGGAATGCTTACCATATAAAAGTGTCAGCTGATAAAATTTGGAAGCATACAAAATGAAGTCATAAGTTTAATTCTGGGATGTACAAGAGATACCCGGTAGTATGTATGTGATATGTATAGGGCTGTACCGAATAGTGATTTTCACTATTCGGCCGAATACGAATAGTGGGACTAACTATTCGGCCGAATGCGAATACAAATAGTGTATCAGCATCATTATTTGCCTTGCCGACTGGCGTGGGCGATCATGCCTCTCCACAATCTGCTATCTCCTGCAGCATGTATCAGTTGTGTGCTGACACACCTCCATGCCATGCAACAAGACTGTCAAGAATCTTCTATCGCTGTCTTCCTCTATCCCTCCTTCCACAGATCTTTCCAGTGGTCACCAAATGTTCCATTTTCCCTCTTCTCATAACATGGCTGAAAAATGACGACTGTCTCCTTCTGATGTCTGTGATTAGTTGTCTTCGGGCTCCCGCCTCTTTCAAAACCGTCGTTGGCTGGGCCATTCGTTCGATGTAATTTAAACGCACCTTCATATTCTCATTAGCAGTATCTTCAAATTTGATTTGGGCGAAGACATCCTGAAAGAACGAAAAATGCATGACCTCTCCCCCCCCCCCCACCCTCTCTCTCTCTCTCTCTCACACACACACACAGACACACACACACGCACACACACTGCGGTTGGCATTTTATGCAGTTTGTACCACGCAACCGGGTCGCAGTTTCCCCCGCTTCGAGTGACTTGGGCAACAGCAACTATTGTGTTAATGAGAGAGTTATTTTAGTCCATCACAGTGTATGCAGAAACGGGAGTAAGGTAACCACTATTCGTATTCGGCCCGACCGAATACCGAATAGTTATTAGGTCCACTATTCGGCCCCGAAGCGAATACGAAGCGAATATTCGGTACAGCTCTAGATATGTATTTGCACTCCCGACTATTACAGATACTCTCAAAGTGCCGCAAGCAAAGTCATATCTCATAGTAGCCGCAGATAAGAAACACTTCCTGCATGAAGCACTAGACCAGTGGTTCTCAACCTGTGGGTCGACCCCTTTTTTGTGTGGGTCGAACGACCTTTCACAGGGGTCGCCAAATACCATTGCAAAACACACTTACATTGAAGTTATGAAGTAGCAACGAGAGTAATTGTATGGTTGGGCGTCGCTACAACATGAAGAACTGTATTAAAGAGACGCAGCTTTAGGAAGGCTGAGAGCCACTGCTCTAGAACTAAGTGTCACAGACTGAAAATAGGAAGGTCTTGGGTGGAGCAAGTTGGACGCAATTAGGTGTGTTGGCTTGATAACATTAGGCGAGGAGAGGAGTGGGTCGGAATGTCCCAGCAAAAGTCAGGCTTGTGAAGGGTTTTGATCACACTGGGCCGTGACTGCAGGGACTAGCCAGCTGGTGCTACAGAATCAAAGTTCAACAAGCTTATGCCAGACCTAATGACATACACCACATGAAACACATACCATATCTAAAATACATGGGGATCGTTCACAGAGCTACTGATTGTGTACTTTGTGTAACGCTCTTAGCAGGCGGCTATCTGTTCGGCAGACAAAGACGAGCCAGGTGGGATAAAACTCAGGGCAATGTTGTACTGTTGTGAGTTGTGCATGTGTATAGCGTGTGTATGTGTGTGTGCGTGTGTGTGTTGATTCTGTGTGTATTCTGTGTTCGAGTGAGTGTTGTATATGTATGTGTGTGTGTGCCTGTGTATGTTGTGTCTGCTCGTGTGTTGTGTTCGTTTCCATGTGTGTAAGTGTGGGCGGGTGTGCGTGTGTTCGTGTATTTGTATGTTTGTTTTTATGTCCGTAAACTCTGCAACGCTTGAGTGTGTCTGCGTTCAGTGGATATTTTCGCATATGTATTTGAAGATATGTTTTTGTCACCCATGCTTTCATATTTCCACTCAACATTCATGTTACGAATTTTGATATGTAACATAATATGCTTTACATGTAAATTATATTTACCGTGTGAGATATATTTACCGTGTGAGAGATGCGCGTTTGAAAGGGTCGACAGAATAAAAGACTGTTAAGCGAGCCCAGTTCATGACCATCTGAAAATAATTTTCTTTCTCATTAGTTCGTTTATTCTTTCTGCTCATTGCACTTTCCAATTCTCTTCTCAGTGTGTCGTTTAATCTGCATCTATTTCTTAAACTTAAACTATACTGAAATTCCAGGATAAGAGCATTCTACTTATATTGTTACCAGGTTTTCCTAGTGTGTTTTTGACAAAGCCTTTCCTTATGTTAGATTTATGTGAAATTGGCTATAAAATGAAATAACCAACAGTTATCAGGCAGAAAAGAAAATATATATTTATATACGTATCCGTTACAGTATTTAAAAAAAAAAAGTTTAGGCAATTCATTGAACAACATTAACAGTCTATGGTTTAGTACTAGCAAAGAAATCAACATTAAATATTTGAAAGCACGCATCTTACCTGTAGGTAGCAACACATAGATGTGAGTCGTGGGCTATCTCCCAGTCCTTAAGAAATAAATTAGGGGCTTTTTAGCTGAAATGCTATAGAAAGATTCTCAGAATATCATGGACAAAGAAGAGAAACAATACTGACATTTTAAAAGATCTGAACGTCAAGGAAGATTGGCTAATAAACAGCATCTTTTCTGGGAAGCTAAACTATTTTGGTCATATAAAGCGCCATGGCGGATTGAAAATAATAATAGCAGAGTGCATGGTACCGAGAAGGAGGGTCAGGGGACGACCAACACAAAGATGGGCACAGGATATAAGTGACTCCTTTAATATGAAAAAAATAGGAGTTAGGAGTTGGGAGAGCTGGCAAGAGACCAAGTTTCTTTCATGCAGACCGTGGTGAGAGCAACGTTCTGCAAAAGACCTGGTAGATGATGATGATGATGATAAAAGACTGTTTCAGTTATAACCCTGATAGGTTGAACAGGATATTGGTATAAATTTACTACTATTATTCTTCTTCTTTTGGTGTGGACTTTTATCAGGGTATGGGGCGTCGCAGGTCGACCCAGCCTTAAATGGTTACTTTGATGTGTGTCCTGGGGAAGTAAAGATGGCCTGCGTAATGCTAAACACATTACCCACCTACTGCCGATTGGTCGGTAGAAATATGGGTGCTCTTCCCATATGGCCGATGCGCCTAAAGGCGTAAAAAGTGATCTTTACTTTCACTTTTTTTTGGGGTGGTATGACAAGCTCTGGCAATCATAGCTTTTTCGCTGAGTTCTCCACCACCTCCTCACCTACTCTTTCTCTTCTTCTTCTCCTCCTCCTCTTCTTCTCCTCCTCGTCCACCTCCTTCTTTTCTTCTTCCTTATCGTCGTCGTCCTCCTCCTCCTCAACCTCCGCCCTCTCTTCCTCCTCCCACAGGTACCCCCAGGGAGGATGGAAATATCACCTGTGTACTCTTCCTAATGTGTGTAAGTTCGTCTTCGGTTCTCCAGTGTAGTTTCTTTGGTCTTCCTCTCGTTGCTCTATGTTCATTATAAACAAATATAAAACAAATGACCCGCACTCATTAAAAAAAAAGCAGAGAGATAAGAGGACAGACTAGATAACATAAAAATCGAAAGCGATACCACGCCAGGAATCGAATCTGTCACCTTCGGGTGACGAAGCGCCTGGCTGCAGAAGCAACATACTACTAATACATATGGCAAAATCATAGCCAGGCTTTAGTAATTATAAACAGATCTAATTAAATATAATAACATAGTTTGCCATTACTGATGTTTCTTTTGCAAAATGTTTTAGACTGCAGGGGCATTTACTATTACGTCTCAAACCAGTGGTAAGAACGTATCTTACCAGGCCGGTGGCCATGGATTCAAGTCCACATTGAAGCGGTTAGGACTTTCAGGTCGAGCGACCTAGTCTCAAATGGCTACTAGGACTGATTGACTTTCTACCCCACCAGGACATCACACAAGCGATAAACACCCAATCACACAATGTGCCACATGTGGGTGAGGATCACCGTGGAGAGGTTCTAGAAACTGCGTTCAGCCTTTAGGTCATATTTATGGCCAGGCTATATTGCGGACCCTGGCAAGAACCAGAGTAGGGCTTCAAATAACGAAAAAAGGACGAGTCTACAGAAATTAGCTACTAAGAAATGTCTTAAGGAAATAAATACGACCAGCATAGACCCATAAGGAACCGTTAAGTCTGAAAATATGAGGCAACCAAAACATGTCTTATGTATGTATTGGATTTTCAGGTCAACATAGCCTCAAGTGGCTACTAGGAAATGTCTTGGGGAAATATAGGCGACCAGCATATATGATCACTCACTAAGTATAAAAATATAAGGCAAACAAGATATGTCCGATGTATGTTTTTAACCTTCCGGGTCGACCTAACCAAGTGACTACTAGTACTAGGAAATGTCTTGGGAAATGAAGGTGTCCAGCAGTGGTGACCACGGAACGATATCTAAAAATATTGGACTGGAAACAGAACCTGATACATCGCACTTATGAAAAAAAAACATTTTTATTTTTATTCGTTAATAATAAACATATTTCCTCAGGAAGCGGCACGTCGGTCATGTTTCAAGCTACGTTTCCGGCCGTGTCATCAGTTTTCAGGTAAATGGGTCACTGTTGACTGTGAACGGTGGTATTATTCTTATTTTGTTGAAAACTCAACAGCAACATAGGAGTCGGACGTTTGAGGTTCAATCACCTTGAGCACCCTTTTCCCCGACCCCTCAGAAAGCTTGCTGAGAAAGGTGAGGGAAGGCTTGCTTTGTGCTATGGTATGCTTCGCTTCCCCGACCCCTCAGAAAGCTTGCTGAGAAAGGTAAGGGAAGGCTTGCTTTGTGCTATGGTATGCTTCGCTTCCCCGACCCCTCAGAAAGCTTGCTGAGAAAGGTGAGGGAAGGCTTGCTTTGTGCAGTGGCATGCTTCGCTTCCCCACCCCTGAGAAAGTATGCTGAGAAAGGTGAGGGCAGGCTTGCTTTGTGCAGTGGGATGCTTCGCTTCCCCACCCCTGAGAAAGTATGCTGAGAAAGGTGAGGGCAGGCTTGCTTCGTGCAGACTGGCATGTTTCGCTATGGAATTCACAGGTGAGGACCACTGTCTGGGTGTTTTTTTTTCCCAGGGCAAGCCGGTGTGTTGCAAAATAAACCGGCTAGCTGTTCGCAACCTGATGTATCGTAAGGCAGACGGGGCTAGGGCCGTGTAGAACAACGTGTACAATTCAGAGCAGCACGTAGATCACCGCGGTATGGTGAGAGTGATGCATAGGGGAGTTACGAGGGGTTCTGTCCAAAACTCAACGCTCAGAGGAAAAGCAAGACGGACGTATGATCAGAATGCTACTGGCACCATTGGTATTGGAACTCTGAGCTGGCTGCTGAAGATAGTGACGCAGCGCTTATGGGAATGCCCCGAGTGAGGTGATGTCAGTTCCTGAATCAGCTCAACTCTCTTCTCTCCCTCCCTCCCCCCTCTCCCCATCCTTCTCTGTTTACACACACACACACACACACACACACACTAGCTGTACCCGGCCACGCGTTGCTGTGGTCCAGACTGGTGACCTGGAAAAGAAAGAAAATAGAAAGTGCACGTGTCTAATATGGTTAATATCAGTTATTGCACAGATACAGAGATAGTCTGATATGCCAACTCTAGAACACGCAACATTTAAGTGAATGTTTATAATAGTCGATTAAAGTGCATTGTTGAAGCGAAGACAGAAGGAAAAAAAAAGATTATTTGTCTAGTATACTATACTCACAGATAGCGGAGAGAGAAAAAAAAACGCACCCGTCATGTCTTCCCCTCCGAGGGGAGGAATTTTAATTGACCTTGGCATCCGTGTCCACCCAAATAATACTAAGCCGTCTTAATTAACAGTTTCTGTCATCACCGAATAGTTTCTGATCGAGTGAAGCGTCGCGGGGAGGCTCTTTGAGACTACTGAAATAGGATGTCTTTATGCGAAATGCGCAGCCTAGCTGTAAACCACAACACAACGTGCCAACCGCCATCTCAAGGGCGAACGAAGATTACCCATGTCATGACCATTGAGCATCACGTCCCCGCTATTGCAGGCTAGCAGTAAACCCCAAAATCGAGCGGGGAAAAAAGCGTAGGTATCGCAGCCTAGCTACAAACCACAACACAACGTGCCAGCTGCCCAGTTAAGAGAAAAAAATTTATATCAACCAGCGGGGAATCGAACACCGGTCACCCGCGTGACAGGCGGATACTTACAACTACGCTACCAAAGACTAAAGTATTTAGTACAAATGAAATTATATAATAACGCGAAGTTCAGTGTTTTACCCACACTATCAAAGGTGGCCAATCAACTAAAAACAAATCCATGCCGGCAACGAAGCAAATAATGAAATGATCGTTGCTGGAGCTTCGACGTTCATGATTTGTGTGATTTTCTGACAAACAAACGCGTTGAGTCTAAGGAAACGTTATGTGAAAATTTGAAAGCGATAGGTAAAGAAATATAGAAGATTAGACACATCAGGGAAAATTAACATTTGTATTTAATCTATAATATAAAGATATATTTATATATTTAAGAGAGAGAGAGAGAGAGAGAGAGAGAGAGAGAGAGAGAGAGAGAGAGAGAGAGAGAAAGAGAGAGAGGGGGGTGAATACAGACAGACAGAAGGGGCAGGGGTCTATTATGATGAGGTTAGTAAGTGTGAAACAGTGAAATTTGCTGTCTGAAAGCAAATGCATTGATAACATAGATATACCTACGCCATTTCCACAGAGCAAACATTGCGAGTTCAATCCTGATTCTCAGTCTGTCCTCAGTCATTATGGCAATGACAAGGCCACTTTTAGACCATGCTCTGCTGCTATTCCCTCGACAAGCCTTGCCTGGACTGCTAGTGTTTCTAGCAGTTATGTGCCTGTTTCCAGCCGTTGCTGATATTCTACGGACAAGCAGATTACACATAAGTAAATATTTTTGTTGTAACTGTTATGGGGTTCTTTATTAATAGCCTTTCCAAGATGACGTCACGGGACAGTCCAACATTACAGAGGGTGGTAAGACTGGGTTTCCGGCTTTCTGATGTTTTCAACGACCCCAAAACATCTAGAACTAGTCCTAACCCCAACCTACTTACGTTCCACGATTAAGTTCAGCCACGGCCATCTTTAGCGCATAAAAATACTGCTATGAAACATACACATGTCATACATAACATAAATATAAATGATTGATGGTTATTATTATTATTATTATTATTATTAGTAGACTACTACAACATACAATTATACTGTTATTTAATAATTAGTAAACAAGCACAATCAGTATGAAATTGATATGTTCAATACTTTTTTCACCCAGAATGGTTTTCTTAACAGTACTTATAACACTACTAAAAATGTATCCTCAAGGTACAAACAGCACAAACAAATTTGTCCAGTTTCATCTTGTTGGATGAATTCCTTATCATTGCGAATTTTTAGGTAACAAATATGCAAAAGAAGTGGATGAGCAACCAGAAGTATTTGCAAAAGTTTACAGTTAGTGTTTGCGAAGCAAAACAAAAGCCAGTTTACAAAAATTAACAGACCGTAGAACAGCAAATATGCAAAAGAAGTCGATGAGCAACCAGAAGTTTCCGCAAGAGTTTACAGCCAATGCTAGCGAAGGAAAACAAAAGCCAGTTTACAAAAATTAATAGACCGTAGAACTGCAAATATGCTAAAGAAGTCGATGAGCAACCAGAAGTTTCCTCAAGAGTTTACAGCCAGTGTTCGCGAAGGAAAACAAAAGCCAGTTTACAAAAATTAACAGACCGTAGAACTACAAATATGCAAAAGAAGTCGATGAGCAACCAGAAGTTTCCTCAAGAGTTTACAGCCAGTGTTCGCGAAGCAAAGCAAAAGCCAGTTTACAAAAATTAACAAACATATAATTATACTGTTAGTCAACAATTAGTAAAGAGGCAAAGAGTGACTTGCTGTGAGAAGTTAGTTAGTAAATTAAATATTATTTTCATCCACTTACCTAGAGCTCCGAAATATCTTGACACAATTTATCCACAGTGTGTACACCATTTATGCATAGTGAATATGAAAGCAATAGTTTTCTTCAAACACAAGATAGTTTGCACCTGACAACTGTCGATATTCTCCAGATATGGCTTCTAAATTACCTGTTTGTATTATCCCTAAAAGTTAGATTTCTACATTTAAAGTAGAAAAGTAATAAACTAATAAACAGCCAGTTCCCAAAAATCCAAACTACTGACTAGAAACAGTGACACTTACACACACATCACAACACGACTGTCTCCCGTGAATTACAATTACAATTGCTGTAATCTAACAGCCTGTATGTCCACTTTACAATATCCGCTTGTCGATTTGTAATACGAATACAATCAGAACACAGAAGTTTGTAAGCATATTATAATGTCACAAAATGCAACATGGAAACGCATGCAATAACCTATTTTCGAGGGGGACTCCCCGAAAATGTACCATTTTTCAGTTGGCAGGACTGAAAGTTAAAGCCGGATGTGGTTCAGCCTAGGTCCCACGACTGCATGCAGTCTAGGTCCTACGACTGCATGCAGCCTATCTACTAGGGCTGTACCGAATAGTGATTTTAACTATTCGGCCGAATACGAATAGCGGGACTAACTATTCGGCCGAATACGAATAGTGTATTACCATCATCAGGTACCTTGCCGTCTGGCGTGGGCGATTATGCCTCGTCACAATCTGCTATCTCCTGCAGCATGTATCAGTTCGTGGGCTGACACACCTCCATGTCATGCAAACAAGACTGTCAAGAATCTTCTTTCGTTGTCTTTCTCTATCCCTTCTTCCACAGATCTTTCCATGGGTCACCACATGTTCCATTTTCCATCTTCTCATAAATGACGACTGTCTCCTTCTCATGTCTGTGATTAGTTGTATTCGGGCTCCCGTCTCTTTCAAAACCTCGTGGTTGCCTTTTTTTTTTCTTTTTTTCTTTTTTTTTGGGGGTCTAAATTATTTTAAGCATTGTTCTGTAAAACCACATCTCTGAGGCCTCAAGAAATTGTGTGGGCTGCCTACCGATTGTCCAGGACTCACAGCTATATGTTGAAACTGGATGAATGTAGCAAGCAAGAATTCTTTTTCTAACCTTCAATTACAAAAATATTTTGCATTAAGATGTTCTACATTTTATACAATGCAGTTTTTGCCTGTCCGATTCTGTTTCTTATTTCAGTAATGCATCTTCCATCTGCTGTTATTCATGTGCCCAGATACTTAAATTTATGTACTTGTCCTAAAATAACACCATTGACCTTTATTACACATTTAGGAATAATTATTTTCATTGAAGCCACCATTACTTCTGACTTCTCACTTTTAAAACTGAGGCCCATTCTTCCACTTTCGAATAGTGTATAAAATAGGATTTAAAAAAAAACATTTATAATGTCAAATGAGTGCTGAAATTATACTTCACAAAATGAAGTAAAGAATAGAAAACATTTAAAATCATTTTAGGTTTTGAATCCTTCAGTCTGTGGTAAATAATAACTAGGAATGAACGTATTTTTAGTTTTACAACAAGTAACTAAACTTGTAAATTGTCACTGACAGCTTTGTTAATGCATGAAAGCGACTTAGGCAATAGCAACTATCGCAGTGTATGCAGAAACGGGTGTAAGGTAACCACTATTAATATTCGGCCCGACCGCAAGTATTCGGCCGAATACCGAATAGTTATTAGATCTACTATTCGGCCCCGAAGCGAATACGAAGCGAATATTCGGTACAGCCCTATTATCTACCGCCACCTGAAATATTAGACTGTCCCGTGACCTGTGGATTTTCCCTGTTTGGGGTAGGATATTAATAAAGCACCTGTTATAGTTTGTAAAAATCAAAGGTTCAGACTAGTAGAATATCACAGGTATTTGAATATTAAGGGTGAATGGTTAATTGGTTGGCTAGCTGACTGATTGGTCTGGTAATTGGTTGGTTGACTTATTGGTCAGTTGTATGTTGATTGCTTCATTGTTAGTTTGTTTTTAAATTTGTGAACTGGTATTGTTCATGTCCTCATTGTTTAATGTTATAGTTTTGTTAGTGACCATTTTATTTTTTAAATTGGTGCTGTGTTTATAAAAATCGAAATCAATTTCTCCAGGAAAAGAATTCACCTTTTTTTCTACTTCGATTTTCATGTTTCTGTTGCAGGCGAAACAGCTGACGCGGATCCAGTCTGGTCAGTAAAATCTAGAAGTGCTCAAGAAAATTCAGAATGTGATACGTTGAAAGTATCACTTGCTGTGGGACAATCCAACAGTGCAGCAAATACAAAACGTGAAGCAATATGGACATTCTGGAATATTCTTTGGTGGGCAGTAGGTAGGATTAGTAAGGATGAGAGAAATATATTTTAGTTGTCATCATTATTATCGTTATCATCATCAACATTATTATCGTAATCATCACTTTTGTTGTTCTCGAGGTATGGTGTCCGCCTCGAGTGCTGGAGGTCCCGGGTTCAAGCTCCTGTAAAGGCTAGGATTTTTCACGTGGGTTTATAGTAATTTCCCCTGGTCTCTGTGTAGTAAGATCGGACGCCCGTGTGTATTCCTTCTCTTGGTCTCTGGGAAGTAGGATCGAAAGCCCGTGTGTATTCTTGCGCAGGGGAACAAGTCCAATGGCAGTTGGAAATCGAAAAGAAAAGCCTAACGGCGATGCCCAGGCCAGATTTGCAGTTAAAAATCTACTCAAAGTACTTCAGTATCCTCGCCCGTGCAACGGAGTTTGTGCGTGCGCTGAGATTCTTCAGACTCAGACTTGAGTTTGAAGTAGAAGGGAGCACTTATGGGTTACATCCGTGTGCCATGATGTTAATCCGTCGAAAAAAAAAAACATAAACATTTTTGTTGTCAATTGCCATATTGATCAATTTGTCATATGTGGACCTGTGTTGGGCCATGGAAGTTTCCTGGCGGTCCACAAAAGATTTTCTGCCTAATCAGATAGCGGCCACAATCGAAACAAGTAGAGGACTCAAATGGATGTCACCGCAGCTGCTAATCACTCAGAGAGAACAACCCAGCCATGTATAAAAGATATAGAAGACAGACAGACAGACAGACAGACAGACAGACAGACAGACAGACAGACAGACAGACAGACAGACAGACAGACAGACAGACAGACAGACAGACAGACAGACAGACAGACAGACAGACAGACAGACAGACAGACAGACAGACAGACGGACGGACGGACGGACGGACGGACGGACGGACGGACGGACGGACGGACGGAAGGACGGACGGACGGACGGACGGACGGACGGACAAGATACATATAGATTGATACGATACATATAGATTGATACGATACATATAGATTGATACGATACATATAGATTGATACGATACATATAGATTGATACGATACATATAGATTGATACGATACATATAGATTGATACGATACATATAGATTGATACGATACATATAGATTGATATGATACATATAGATAGATTGATTGATAAGATACATTAGATATAGAATCTCGGTGATATACTTTTCGTTCGGTTTTATATCATTCCCTGATGTATATAAGATGTAATAACCTCCCAGTAGCAGATGTCACAATAGCTAAACATCGTATTCTATCAATCTGGATATGCCAGTGTGAAAAGTAACGAACGAGCGGATCAGCTGGCAAGCAGTGCACCATTCCATTTGCAAAGAAATTTTCTTGTAGTCTAATTGATTCCTATTTTGATGTTAATTGCTGATGCCTTCATAATCCTATCCGCAGTTGGCCAGAATACTCGAGATGACAAAAGGTATCTCTGTCGTATTTTTGTTTTTATTTCAAATGTATCCTAATGTTTTTCCCACAAAGAACTCCACATGTCCTTTATTAATATGTTACTTTGATTAAGTAATGATTTTCTGTGGGAGCCCAAAATGTTTTATTAATTTTCAAAGGAACATTTCTAGATGGAACTTGTAAGATATTCAGCCGGTCTATTAGCCATATTGGTTGTGAAATTAGTCAATCAATCAGGTTCCGTCTATACAGTGGTTTGGCTGCGATGGGTCTCTAGCATGCTCCGTCTCTTGTCTTGGTTGTACACAATATCAGACTAATGTTTGTCCATCTGTTGTTGTCCTCCTACATATGTCGTTGTCTACATTTTGCTTTTTTGTCTTCTACCTTTCTTTCCTGTATGTCTTTTTAATGTATGCTGTGTCTTATAATCTTGTCGAAATATCTCTTTTTTTTTTCAAATTCTCTCGGCAACTCACTTCTCATTTTCAATCTCTTCAAAGCCTCTGAATTTGATGGCTTTTGTTTCTGTGAAATACGACATATTCCTCCCTACACCTTAGGTATAAATTTGTGGAGTAATTTTGCTATTTCCCCACCTAAAATGTACCTTTTTTTTATCACCAGTCGTGCATCTCAGTTGCTTCATGACATCCGACAGAGACATCTCAACAAATGTCAGCATTGTGTCACTGGTCTGCCTTATATCGCTTGCTACTTTTGTGGTCAACATGTTGCTCACGGAAAGGATGGCAGTCAACTACACTAATGATAGTTCCAGAACTGATGCTGGATACTTTATTCTTGGTCTGCTAGGTAAAATACAGTTCTTGAGATTGCAGTAGCTTTTCCTTTGCTTTTGAATATATAATGGAAGAGTGGATGGGGCTTCGTTGCAAAACCATGGAGGAGAAGGCTGACTGATGAGAGCTTGGTATGAGTCATCACCACATCGAGCATGAGAATGGAGGATGTAACAGTAAACTACGACATTCTGATGGGTGGGAAAAGTCTCCGCTACACATATGTTGTCATAGTATTGGATTCGCCAGCAGGCTCAAAAGTATGCATCAGGTTGTTTTTCTATGGAATAGGTCGCATCAATCCAGAGGCCACATATAGTTAGAGCCACGTGGATATTTTGCCCAGGTCATGCAGGCATGTTTGGGAATGTGCGGGCAGATAAATCCTCCCACTCCTGGATGAAAAGGGACGGGGTGGGAGGGAGGGGGGGGGGGGGTCAGCTGCCCAAGGCAGAAGTGATCTCTTGTCTGTAGGATGATGTAACACAAAATGAAAGACGCTGAGAACACATACTTAGAGATAACGATGCAGCGGAGAGTGTCTGATGGCTTTTGGCACCAATCAAGACTCGGTAGAAAAGCTAGACGTAGACTTGACCAAGTATACCATCAGTATGGAGATACTTCGCTGATTATTGAGGAAGAAGATGGGTTTGTCTTGATCTGTATTTTTATTACCGTTGTAATGTGACTTCTATTGGGAAAACGTCAGCTTAGTTATTTTGTGTATTTTTTGGTTTTTGATTTGGACTTATGATATTGTTGGTGAAGGTTTTCTAGACACATTGTTCACTTTTCATTTCTGCCTGTGATACTATGCAGCTTACTTGTTCTAATTTTTGTTTTCCTAATTTCTTTTAACGATGTTTTTATAGCTTCACTGCAGTTCACTAATCTCACCTCTCTCATATGTCCTGTCCTCCCAGAACTGCTACGATCTGTTTTTACCCATCTAACTCCTCTGTACTGTTTTTTTCTCCTCCATATTACACTTGTAATGTGACTTCTATCGGGAATACACCAGCCGACTGATTGTGTGTATTCTTGTTTATTCTTGTGTTATTGTTGATTTATGTAATGTGCTGACAAAGGCTCTCTAGTCACAACGTTAACTTATCATTCCCGTCTGTGATAATGTGAAGCTTTCTGGTTCTTCTTTTCTTTTTTTCGCATTAACCGGCTGTAAACTCCAGCAGAAAGTTCTGGTTGTTCGTCCACTCCTGGACTCTTGTCCTGCTCCAGGACCTGAATGTTGTGTGTACATCTGTTTCACAGGTGTGACTCATTTATGTGCAGAATGTTGGTTCCTCGCCTCTCAGGCAGATCTACTCCGACTTCGAAGGAAGCTCCCAATTAGTCGACTCCTCCGACATGCCTTTAGGCAGGCAGTGGATTTATAGTTCCCTGCCTCATGGGCAGCTGTACTCCGACTTCGAAGGAACCTTGTTTTTTTAAATATTATTATTATTATCTTTTCAGCGGTGTTTCCATAATTAATTTTATGTTTTATTCTCATTCTTGGTATAATAATCCAACAGACACACTTGTGTTTTGGAGTGTTGTATGTGTTGTCAATGAAGCTACGGAGTTACGTGCATTGTGCAACGCACTGGCAGGTGATCAACCGCTTATGCAGAGAAAGACAAAGCCAGATGACATGAAATCTGGAGCAACGAAGATGATCCTCGTGCTTTTAAACACCCTTCTCAACTTTATATGGAAAAGTAGGTTAATTCTTCTTCATCTTCTGCGTTCACAATCAAAAGAACGGTTGGCAAGCTGTGCTGTGGTTTACAGCTAGGCTGAGATATCTGAGTCTTTCCAACATCAAATTTTAGCAACTTCTTCATTAGCTGCCTTTTTACGGCATTCTGTCAGGGGACGGTGGGTCTATTCCTCCCCCTTCCCCTTTTTTTCCCGCACGAAAACATGAGGCCCGGAATCTACACAGGGCAAGGGGGATTAATAAAATGAGCGTGGTCTGAGACTGAACATTGACTTTGTTGTTTAAACTGTTTTTTTTTTTTTTCAGGCATTGCCAGTCTCCTGTTGACCTTTTACCCCAAGCTGGCCGATGTGCATTGTTACGTCCTTCTGTTTGTGATCAGCCTCTTCCAGCAAGTGAAACCTGACGTCTCCTGTAAGATTCCCGACAGTTACAAGAACCCAGCCAAGATAGTCAGCCAGTGTTGCACTGAACTCATCCTAACATTGTGTGCCATGATAGCAGGATATTTTCTTTCTTGTGAGTTTGAATTTCTGCATTTGTGTACATATAACTAATAATACATGCACTCCATTTCCCTTTATGTACACCCCTTCCCCCCCCCCCACAAAGGCTTGTTTGCTTTTGACTGACTGACTGACTTTCTACCCCACCAGGAGATCACACAAGCGATAAACACCCGATGACACAAAGTGCCACCATGTGGATGAGGATCGCCGTGGAGAGGTCCCAGAAACCGCGTTCAGACAATTGGCCATATCTATGGCCTGCCTATATTGCGGCCCCTGGCAAAAGCCAGGGTTGGGCTTTAAATAACAAAAAATGTCGTCCTAAAAAGGACGAAACTGGATTTTTGCTTTCTATCCAGCTGGGAGACTTATGTACCCGCTGATTTCCTTGTGGAGCTATAAAGGTATTTGAGGTGTAAGTTTTTTTCTGCAACCTCCGTTTCTTTTGCTATGCTATTAAAAAATTTCCCGTTGTCTGTCCTTATTGACCTCATAACATCCTTATTAGCTTCTGTGTATTTTTCATGAATTCTAGCTTCAACAGCTCTGTTTAGTTCTGCCTATTTGCTTTTCCTGTCTTCGGTGTGTTAAGGGGGCAGGCCTACCTAGGATGTTAAAAAAATTGTTCTCTGTAACACATGAATGAATGGATTTCTACCCCACCAGGACATTACACAAGCGATAAACACCCGATGACACAAAGTGCCACCATGTGGATGAGGATCACCGTGGAGAGGTCCCAGAAACCGCGTTCAGACAATTCGCCATATTTATGGCCTGCCTATATTGCGGCCCCTGGCAAAAGCCAGAGTGGGGCTTCAAATAACAAAAAATTACGCCCTAAGAAGGACGTAAAGATTAATTATTGTGTTAGTGGGAAATTTTTTATTAATTTATTAACACATTCTGTGCCGCTAACATTATAGATAAATGTATATTTTCATATGCAGTTTACAACTTTGAAATGCGATCAATAGAACCTGAGATAATTTTATTAGAAATGAGCGTGTGCGTCGCTCAATGTAATTTTGACGGAAAATTCTAGAAAAAAAAATCTTTTTCTTTATACATTACTTTTTAACCAAAACAATGAATCACTCCATTTTTCTATCTATATACTCTTAATGTCGCTGTTGACACACAAGGCATTCATTTACAAGTTATCTCCATTGCTGCCGGTCTGCTGCTTATCTGCCCATGGTATCCCATTCCTTTATTTCGCGTTCTACTGTCCTTCTCCAGGTTTCCTTATGTCGTCCACGTCGCCTTTTCCTATCTGCTGTCCACCGGAGAGCTGTTTTTTTTTTTTTTGCCAGAGTGTCCTCCATTTTTATGTTCAATTAAATAAGGATAACCCCCCTCACTTCCGTCAATGTACTTTCGTTGCTTGAAGCTGGAAATTTCATGATTTGTGATATTCTTTTAAGATATTTGTATTAATATTTAGTTCAGAATTATGCCATCGTTTCCAAAAAAGAGGAGTAAAGTTACAAAGAAAAGGAAATTTAGAGGAAATCAGTTTACTACTGCTTCGAAGCAACCTAAACTGTTGCAGCCTCGTGTTTGTGTTTCACCAGCTGACACTTGCCGAGTTTCTGTGGATGAAAAAAATCAGACTTCAGAATCTCTTAGTGCCACGCCCACTACCTCCGAAAAGAAACTAATTGTAGACAACATTAGGAATGAACATCTAGAGGATAAACAAGAGTGTTCTGGTGACTTGAATAGAGGCAGTGAAAGTACTGAAAGGAGTAATTTATCTGAACTTGTCCCCAGTGGCAACAGTCAGAATTATTGATATGGGCATTTTGTGTAAGAATATTTCATCACAGTTAGTGTGTGCAAGTTGTGGTAACAGTGTTAGATTAGTTGAAATTCAGAGGCAAGGTTTAGAAGATAAACTTATATTTCACTGCAACAATGAAAGGTGTTTTGCACAGAAGGAGTTCCCTGTATGTGAACAAACAAAAGTAGGTAATATAACCCTCAGTAGTATAAATCGGCATGCTTTTTTTTTCTTTGCAGTGTGAACTATTGGCTGTGACAGGTCCAAACTAGAGACATTTTGTGGAGTTATTGATTTAGACGTTATCATTCCTGTGTGGGTTCTGCGGCCTTGTTATAGGAAAAACAAGAATAGAGACCCACTGGCTATCCAAAAGGATGTCGTAAAATTCGACTAATTGGGAGCTTCCTTCGAAGTCGGAATGAGTCTGCCAGAGGCAAGGAACCAGCAGTGTGCACACAAAGGAGTTAGATCTGTCAAATGGATTCACACACAACACACAGGTTCTGTAACAGGACTGCAGTCCAAAAGTGGATGAACAACCAGAACTTTCCACCAGAGTTTACAGCTGGTGAATGCAGAGAAGAAGAAGACGACGTTATCCACACCTTAAGTTTCCTCCTTTCACTTTTACCAAGGTCTTCTACACAAGATAAATTCCAAATTCATTTAACCCCAGCAAACTTCACTGTCTGTCTCCTAAGTTAACTGTTATATGACCTGGTACTTATTTGAGACCGTAATAGTACTATACAGACTAATAGATAATTGTAATTGTTCCTTAACTTATTTATTCTTGAGATATCCCGCCTTGAGATGTAACATTGTATTGGTTTCTTTGCTTGTAGGACGTTTTATATCTCTTGCGTGTCAACTTAATTTTTTACTTACTGGACATATTATGAGAAACAAATAAATCCAAAAACTGAGTTATAACTGGATGCTTTGTCCCATATTTTGGGCAGGACAAGAATGCTGACGTCGTGATTCTCCTATTCATATGAGATGGTAAAACTGCTTGCCTATGTACACTAAGATGATAAATTGCGCACATAACAATGAAGCTTATGCTAACGCTCATGTATATTGTCTTCTTTGCATTTACCAGCTGTAATGTCTGATGGAAAGTTCTGGTTGCTCATCCGCTTCTGGATTATAGGAAACATCCCTAATTAGTTCACTCTTATGACATGCTTGTTAGGGGGTATTATTCTCTCTTCACCCCCAAATGGGGTCCTGAAACCCACACGAGGAGGAAAATGTACATTGTGAAACATTTAATGTCACTAATTTCAAAGTTACAAAGTTTACCTGCCAAAACAAATTCAAATCAAGGTGGACAAATAGTTTCCAAGGAGATACCCGTAAACCAAAAGCAAACCAGGTGTAATATGTCATTAGAGGAACAGTCCTTGAATAATAGCAAAAGTGACAAAATAGATTGCAATCACAGGGGGTTATTATTCTCTCCCCACCCCCAAATGGGGTCCTGAAACCCACACGAGGAGGAAAATGTACATTGTGAAACATTTCATGTCACTAATTTCGGTTACAAAGTTTACCTGCCAAAACAAATTCAAATCAAGGTGGACAAATAGTTTCCAAGGAGATACCTGTAAACCAAAAGCAAACCAGGTGTAATATGTCATTAGAGGAACAGTCCTTGAATAATAGCAAAAGTGACAAAATAGATTGCAAACACACATGAATAAAATGTTAATAATCAACAACAAATTAGCTTAGTGTTCCTATACTACTTGTGACACCGCTTCCCCACTTCCTGTCCCACCAGGCGACTATCAGTCGTGTCCACAATTTTAGAAAGCTCTGCTTATAGTCACAAAATTGGTAAGCTCTTGGCTACTTATCTATATAGCCCCTTCTAAAACAATTAATTTTTTTATTTTTTACAGATATAATTTACTACAAAACAATCCCGTCGGGACTTTCGCACCATTTTTCTGGTATGTATCATTTATCTTTTTATTTAAGGAAAAGTAGTTAACTTGTTAATCTGCTAATAATCAACAAATTATTTTTGCCGGAGAATGAAAAGAGGCAGCAGATTCGGAGAGTACATTGCAGTTTTGGACGAAGGTTCACACAGACTCTCTCATGCACGCAGGTACGCCCCTTCCACCACACACACACACTCAAGCACAAAGACGAAAACTGCTGTAAACTCTGATGGAATGTTCTTTAGTCTTGTTGCAGAATGTGACTTTTGCTTGCACATTAGTTTCACAGATCTGGTTTATTTGTATGCAGGATGCTGCTTACTCACTTTTCAGGCAGATGCACTTTGACTTTAAAGGAAACACTCCTAATTAGTTAGCCTTTAACGAAATGCTTGTTACTTGTCCCAATAAAGTTAGCTGTTACTTAAGTTACTTATTACTGGCTGTCACCCAAAAATAACAATAAATGATGAAGAAATTGAAAATGTCACAAACTTTTAATATCTAGGCTCTATAATAAACAGCAGTGGGGACTGTTCGACAGAAATTAAAAGGAGGATGGCTATAGCAAGGCAATGATTGAACAGCCTTAAAAGTCTATGGTTAAGCACCAGCAAGGGGATCAAAATTAGAATTTTGAGAACATGCATCTTCCCTGTGACTACATACGGATGTGAGTCGTGGACTATCTCTCAATCCTTAAGAAAGAGAATAGGGGCTTTTGAGCTGAAATGCTATAGAAAGATTCTCAGAATATCTTGGACAAAGAGGAGAAATACTGACATCTTGAAAAATCTTAACATCAAGGAAGATTGGCTAATAAACAGCATCCTGTCTCAGAAGCTGAAATATTGTAGTCATATCAAGGGCCACAGTGGATTTGAAAAAATTATAGCAGAAGGCATGGTACCAGGAAGAAGGGGCTGACCCACACGAAGATGGGCACAAGATATAAGTGACTCCTTGAGTATGAAAGTACATGAGGCGGGAGCACTGGTGAGAGACCAAGCTTCTTTCAGACAGACTGTGATGAGAGCGACGTTCTGCAAAGGACCTGCTACATGATGGATTACTTAAGTGTTGTAATATCTGCCACTTCAAAGGTCCCAGTTTGTGTGGCAAACTGATGGCTACAAATCTCAGACGCCCCCTCGCCCCACCCGGCTTAGCCTCCACTTAAATTATAATTTGAGCACCTATAACTTTGGGAGCCATTGTAGCATAGCGGCTAGATGCTCACCTGTGGATCCGAAAGTTGTGGGTTCAGTTGCAAATGGAGCTGAACTTTTTTAAAAAAAGGTCAACCGGCGTGATGTTGACCGCATCACCCACCTGATTGGTGTATAATATATAAGTCTAGCCCTATATGCCCAATATGCCTGAAGGCTTGGAAAAAGAGTCCATTACTTTAGCTTGAAGGCTAAACCACAGACTACCCTTGTGTTTCCCGTAGTCCAGTGCTGGTAAGAATACAGCAGTAAATTGGCCATGTCATACGCCATCCTTTTAAAATGCTTTGGGGCTGTCATGTGGGAAATCCTCGGTAACAGATTTTTTCTGTATGGGGCAGAAATAACAGTTCTAACCTACAAAAGCTCATAGCAACTTTCCCAGCCGTGCACATATAAATCCTCAGGTTCAAGCCCCCTGACCTACACCGCCATAAAAGTGTTAATTAGGGGCAGTAAAATCAGTAAGCTTTTTCCCAGTTAATAATTATTTTTATTGCAGCCAGCATATTAAAAATTTACCAGTATATTCCCCTTCACTCTCATTATGGGCATATAAGAAAGACTTCATGTTTTGTTACCCTGATTTATTATAAAATGGTCCAATATTTATTCTAATAGTTGAAGTAAATTTATTGTCCTATTCTGTCTTTCATGTAGATATCAGCCTGTCCGCATTAGCGACAGTCATGGTACTTGTGTCTCTGCGATACAGCTTCAAGGGAACCAAGTCCAGTCTTGCAACAACACCGTCTGTTTCCCAAGCATAGTGTTTCAATCAAAAGTAGTGTAATCATCTGCCATTGAAGATTTGTATTTCACATCAGGTTGAAAAATTATATATTGACTTACTTCTTCTTCTTTTGTCAAAATCTGCTTGTGCCGCTAGGCGTCGCAGTCTATCAGATGATCGGCAACCGAGCCAGGGCGCGCTCAGTCGCTTCATATGCCGTGATGTTATGAAGTCTCAAGTTGTCCGTGACTCCTTCAATCCATCTTCTTCTTGGTCTTCCCCTGCCTCTTGGTATTTCGATTTTCATGTTGTATGCTCTTGATGCTGGCATCGTTGGTTCCATTCTCATTAGGTGACGAAACCATTTCATTCTTTTCTTCTCAATAAATTTAACGATGGGTATGGTTCCAATAGTTCTTGTAATCACATCGTTTCTCACTCGATCTCTTCTGGTTTTATTCGCAGCCATTCTCAAACATCTCATTTCACAGGTGGTTAGTCTTCTCTCGTGTTCTTTTGTTAATATCCAAGTCTGACATTTAATAACCTAATGTTGGTATAAAGATTGTATTTATAATTTGTCTTTTTATCTCAGCTGGGACCGCAGGGTGTTTTAAAATTGGTGGAAGCTGGTATGCGACATTGTTGGCTTGTTGGATTCTTGCTTCGATCTCTCTGTCTATTTTACCATTGGATGTAAAGATACTTCCCAAGTATTTAAATTCTTGCACTTGTTTTAGGCTGTGATCTAGAATCTTTATGTCGATGGTCTGTTGCTCTCTACTTATGCTCATGACTTCTGTCTTTTCAGTATTGATCTTCATATGATGCTTGAGGCAACTGTCGTGTAGTAGGTTTATGTGGTCTTGCAGCTGTTTACTATCACTGTGAAATATGCATTGATCGTCGGCAAAGAGCAGCTCATTGAAGTCCTCCTGTTTATCGACATCTATGGGTGTTATGTCTATTTTATTTATATTGTCCATAAATATTATGAAAAGTAAAGGTGATAATACACAACCTTGTCTTACTCCTGATGTTACTGGGAACCAGTCTGTGATGCCAGCTCTTGTTCTAATGGCGCTTTCACTTTGTCTATAAATAGCCCTAACACAATCTAAAATTGTTCCATTTATACCGTAGTTTTCAAGAACTTTCCATAATAAATTTCTGTTTACTCTATCGAAAGCTTTTTCTTGATCTATGAAAGCGATGTTCATTTGATATCTGTGTTCTATTGTCTTTTCGCTAACTTGTCTTAAAGCAAAAATAGCGTCAGTACACCCTCTTCCTTTCCTAAATCCAACCTGTGATGGGCTCAGGATCGGTTCTACGACGGATCTAATTCGTTGTTCCAGAATTTTGGCAAACATTTTTCCTACGTGGCTTAGAAGGGAGATGCCTCTGTAATTGTTACAATCTTGCTTATTGCCTTTTCTTTTCCAAATTGGGACTATAAGGGCTCTTTGCCAGTCTAATGGTACAGTCCTTTCATTCCAGGCTTTCCTAAATATGTGGAGTAGCCAGGTGACTCCAATTTCTCCACAAGCCTGTTTTGCCTCTGCTGATATTCCATCAACACCTGATGCCTTATTTTTGGGACTGCATCTGATTGCTTCTCTGACTTCTTGTTTGATTATTGTAGGCTGTTCCTCGTTTGTACATCTGGGTGTGAATGGTACTGTTTCCTCATTTCCTGTTACTAGTGTGTGAATATGTATGTATGCATGTCTTGTTTTTTCAGGTTAAATAATTATATATTGACTTACTAGTGTGTGAATGTGTATGTATGTATGCATGTCTTGTTTTTTTAACACAGTTTAAAATATTCGGGGCCGTTCCACATGCCTTTATTTCATTATAAATACATTTATATAAGTGTGTGTGTATATATTGAAAACACACATATATATATATACTGTTTGATTATTTTCCACTTATTTATTGCTATGTATTGTTTCTACTGCATGTTTGATCTTAAATTCCGTACAGTCATTGAATTCCAATTCAAGAAAGAATCTTATGCAGTCGAAAATAACGAAGAGGAATATTTAACTCAACATAATGTTCCAATTGCTGTGTATAGATGTGTAGTGTAGATTGTTCACTATCCCCTAACTTTCATGTTCTCTGTGTTGCCCAACATTTGTGGTGAATTTGCACCAACATGGACACATTTTCACAACAGTGTTCTGCTTTTGTGAAATAAATGCAAGTCATGTTCGGTCGGCTATACCAAGCAAGAAACAGCAAATCTCATAAGAATGATTTATTAGTAAATCAAGATGGTTTATATGCAGGCTTCAAGATTTTGAAGGCATTTACAAGAAGTCCGGAAATAAAAAAAATTTACATTTTATGTGATTTCCATGGTACAGAAACAGGGCACTTTTGGGGCTACCCCTCTGCAGTGATAGTGGAAACTTGACTAACTATAGTTTGTGTTTATTGTGACCTCCCACTCTTCTTTGTGGCATTGGCTCTCCTAGCATTCTATCAGCTTATCTGAGGATTTGATTTATTACATTGCAACATTATTATTTTATGGCATTAGCTCTCCAAACATTTTATCAGCCTTTCTAAGGATTTGATTTATTGCATTGTTACGTGTATCAAAGTCATACGTGTGTTACAAGAGTTCATAAAGGACAGAAAGTATATACTAAACTGTGCATAATCGTGAAAATCGTAATAGGTGGCTAAGTAGCATTGGTAGGTTGGGAGACTGGCTGAAACATTCAGCAGAAACCTACATGCAAAATTCACCCAAACATGAACAGGTCCACAAAGGGCTCTAAGCTACATGGATCGAGGACTATGTGGCCTAGTTTTGTAGCTAGGAAGAATTGGATCTGGGGTGACCGTACACCTGTCTTAGGTGTGCCCCTACCGCCCCAGCGGCACTTGAACAAAACACACACGTCAAAAAGGAATCAGCTCGAAGGTAGAACATCCACTTATATATGCGGATCTTATTATATTTTATAGCTTTGGATACAAATAATAATAATAAATTTTTGTAGAAAAAGGTGGAGGGGTAGAAACTGACTTGTTTAGAGTGCCCCGTTTTTAGCTAAGAGTATTCTGGTAATCCTAAGAGGAATTGCCAGCAGGTACAGTTGTGTCTGATGTTTGAAAATTATGACCTACTTCACTTAATGCAATAAAATGTATTCTGGCAATTCTTCTGGATTTCATGAGCGTATGGTAGAAAAAAAAGGGGGGAGGTTGAAGCTTATGTCTAGTAACTTTGGAACCTATGTACCCATCTTTCAGTCCATCACTGGGTTTGTAATTGCGAGAATTCCCTTTTAACGCGCTCTTCTTCTTAACTTCCTCTTTTACCACTAAAGGTGTCGAGGGAGATGTAAGGTTTCTGTTACGCGATCAGTCAAATAAATCTGTTTCTGTGTTTAAATCTGTTTGTGTTTTCTAGCGTTGTTTACTTATACAAGTAATCAAATTATGCAGTTTATAAATGGTGAATGTAAAATGTGATGCATTGTTGTTGCGCTTATTTGTTTTTTATATCTGTCGATCTTTTTGAAGCCGAAATAAAAGTTGTCCTTTGATAAAACTTATGTGCGGGTGTTCTGTTTCACTGTGCATGTTAAAATATTAGTACAAGTTACACAACTAGCAAAGGACCGGATACCAGGGCTTATCAAGATCCAAGCTTAGCTGAAAAAAAAAACCAAGCAATACATAATCCAAAAATGGAAAGAAAAAAACCTAAGATTGATAAATAGTACAAATTTTATTATTACAAAACGAAACATTTACCCACCTATAAGGATATATTAAATATATATATATATATAATCTGAACCTAAGGTGTCATAAAAAACCAAGATCTGGGGGGGGGGGGAGGGGGGGTGAAGGGCCCAAGTATTGGCCGCCCTGCTGGAAACTACACACAACTCATTGCCCCTGGCTGTTGTGTGGCTTTTCTAGGCAAATTTACATCCAGTAGTTTGCCATTACCATAATCCACCACTGACAGGATCAGGTGCTGATATAGTTTGAAAAGCATTCTCTGCTCTATGTCAATGGCAGCCATAGTCTTAAGTGCACTAAGTCCTTTTTGGCATCTCATCACAACACTCTCCACATGGTCCTTAAATGACAGGCTCCTGTCAAATGTAATTCCCAGATACTTCAGTTTGCTCTCTCTGTTGACGTCTCTACCATCTATCGTGAGACTTGGGACATTAGTTTTAACGATTATGTTGTCCAGAGAACACCACAAAACAGACGCCTTTTCCGGGTGGACGACAACCTTCATTTCTGTACATCACTCAGTCACTTTGTCTACTGTCGCTTGTAGCTCCCGAGCTGTTTGTTCCCTCTCTTCCCCCTGCCTATATGCAAGTATATCATCCGCAAAAGTCAGTATCCTTCCAACTCCTGGTGCTTCTAGGCTTGCAATCCTGCTCGTATACACGTTGAAGAGCACAGGCGAGATGGCGGATCCCTGGGGCCAAAGTGCATGGTTCAGAGGTCCATGAGCCCAGTCGGAGAGCAACCCGACGTGAATACAGGACAGCTGCAACCCAATTCACTAGCCATGGATTGACCTCCTTCCTTCTCCCTCAGTGCAGTCATTAAGATGTCGTATCTCACTCTGTTATAAGCATCCTCTAGACCTAATCCTACCGCCATAGTTTCCTGTCTGTTCCGGAACCCTTCATAGACGTCAAAAGCAAAAGTGGCCGCATTTGCCCAAGTGTCCTTTCCTGGCCTGTAACTTCCCAGACCTCTTAGGAGAAGCTTCCCCCTTTCCAAAAATTCTTGTAACTTTATAGCAACTATCTTCTCCAAGACCTTCCCAAATGTGTTTTGTAAGGTGATGATTCTAAAGCCACTAAGCTTAGAATGATCTTTAAAAGGTTTTGGTAGTGGTATTAGACAGCTGTGCACCCAGTCTTGCGGTACTGATGCTGTCTTAATACTCTGGTTAAAACAGTCGGCCATCTCTGCCAGGTCTACATCTGTCAAAGCCTTCATGTGACCATACCTGACACCATCATGCCCTGGTGCAGTGTCTTTTGCTTTTTTAAAAATTTGTTTGATATCTTCCACTTGTATCATGTCTTCATAATGCATATTCTTCAAGGTGCCAGCTAACTCCTTTCTAACTGCATCCCTGATGTCTACATCATTATAATCTGTCTGAGCTATAAACCTATGGAGAAAAGCCTCCCCTTTCTCCTTGTCTGTTGTCATACGCACACCATCGCCTCTACAAATTGTTCCGACTGTCATAGGCCGATCTTTTCTTTGCATCTGCCTTTGCAGTTTCCAGAATTTCCCCAATGTTTTATCGCCTCCCATGTCATTCACAAAAGTTTCCCACCTCGCTCTTTTGGCCTCTGCAGCACAGCGCTTGAAAACCTCCACCTTATCTTTTTTCACGTTCTCCGCCATCTCCACTTCCTCTCGTGAGCTTGAGGGTGTCTGTCGTACTTTCTTTAGCTGCTTCACTGCGGCTCTCTTTGCCTTCCATGCCTGTTCTACTTCTGGAGTCCACCATGGGGGCTGTAGAAAATTAGTTCTGGCAGTTTTTTTGCATGCTCCCTGTCTGAGGCGTCCAAGTAGGTTGTTGGTCAACGTATACTGGAAGGTCTTGCGTGCTCTCCCAACCTTAACCTTGCTGAGTTTAGAAATCAAGACTGAACATGGTAGGTGATCACTCCCATGGTCATTCAGGACAGTCTATTTAACATCTAAAACCGACGACTGAGAGACAAATGTCAAGTCAATGGCTGTGTCTGCATCTCCAGACCTCATTGCCATAGAGTCTGCCTGCCATAATTGAAGCAGACCATATCGGAGTCAACCATGACCTCTTCAAGAGCAATTCCCTGTCGGTTTTCTCCACTGCTGTCCCATTCTCTGTTCCTCGCGTTGAAATCCCTCATATGAGTAACCTATCACCTGGTAACTTCTCCAGTTCCTTGAGCCAGCTCCATTGTTCACTTCTGACAAAACAGTCTACCTTGGCATATATTTTTATGAGGTTCCAACTTAAGCCACCAATTTCCACCTGTATCCCTTGAACCTCTCGTTCCACTGGCTCAAGTCAAGCACCACATGCTTCACTCCCTTCTTTACCACTAGACCTTGTCCATGTCTCTCCTGCCCAACAGGGTTTATATAACTGACGTACCCCGGGCAATGATATCTGTCTGTAAGTTAGTACATTTTACCCCACCAGGACATCAAACAGAGCGATTAACACCCGGTGACACAAAGTGCTACCGTGCGGATGAGGATCACCCGTGGTGAGGTCACAGAAACCGCGTTCAGCCTTCAGGCTATATTGAGGCTCCCAGCATAGGCCGGGGTGGAGCTTCAAAATAACAAAAAATTGCGTCCCACATGGGAACGACCTTAGTTACCATAACAAAGTAAGGGCCACCTCCTACACACACACACACACACACACACACACACACACACACGTATATATATATATATATATATATATATATATGTACACACACACACACACACACATACTCAAACTACTGAAAAAATAATTAACATTTTTAGCATATCGCCAGCTCTCCCGCCTCGCGAACTTTTCGTGGCAGTTGGTCTCGGAGACAAGATCCAGTTGGCGTACAGATATGCCGCTGGTCTTCCAATCTGATAACTACAGAACACGCTTTATTCCAAACATATGGTGTTACCTTTGCCTTTTAAAACTCCTAAAGCAGGCTTGGATAGGGAAACTGCTTCAGTGCATAACATGGTATCTACAGTACTGCCCAGTCTTTGTGCTAGGGAGAGGTAGTTCTTGCTAATCACATTCGCCATGGGCTGCGATTCCCTTGCCTCAGTATAGCCAAGTTGCAACAACAAAAGCAGTACATTTAAAATGTGTGATGTTGAAGTTCTGAAACGTGAGTCCCTCTTGGAAATAGACATTCATTTCTGGAAAAAGTGTGTTGAACATGTGCTCCAAGAGAAAGACGAGTACTGGCACCGAGATAGACTGCAATTTGTTCAGCCAGTAACAATTATCAGCCTTTTGGGATCGTCAGATTCGGAATGTTTAAAATCATTTTTTCGATGAGTGGTTCAATATCATCAATCCGTTAGGTACATCTACTATTGCAACAAATACATCTCTGTGTCCGAATGTTTCAACCATAATACAATTTGCTGTGCAGTTAAGATACATCCTAGGATCTAAAAGTGACCGAAGGGGAATACTAACTGTTGCATATTGGGGACACGTTTACAACTGAACAAGGCAGACAGATTGGCTGGATCTGCATCACTGTGTGGTGAACTGGTACATGACAAAAAAAAAAAAAAAAAGATTACCATGGCGGGGAGAGAATGATACACCTGGGTGCGACTAGAGGGTCTAGCAACACACTACACTCAAAGGAAAGGCAAGTTTTATATATAATCAAATTGCGTCCGGTACCAGAAGTATTAGAATTGCGCTGGCTGCTGAAAATGGGGACAGAACACATATGAGAATGCTCTGAGTGCTGTGATACCTTTCTTGACTCAGCTCAACTCAACTTCTTCGCACTCAGGCTTGAGTTAGAAGTAGAACGGAGCACTTGTACCATGTTGTTGATTTGTTGTTTAAACTTAAAACTTTGAACATAAAGGACCGAGGCAGACCGAGGGGATTGGATCACAAATGGACATGTTTTATATCTTGTACGAGAATGTTTGAAAGTACCAAAAGGAATCGTTGTCTGATTCGGAGGCAGTCTGCTTCCGACAAGTATGTTCTTCAGATTACGGTCTCGTCTGTAGACCACTCTAGGGTTGTCACTAAAGATCTTGCGGGTGTCAGGATCAGAACGAGGATTATCAATGTGACGATGGAAGATTTTAGACACAGCCAAATTAATAGGGTGATATGTTAAGATCAGTTTAGATCTGTCGGAAGCAGGTTTAGGTTTAGTTAGCAAGGCCTCTCTCTGAGCGATGGATTGTACGTCTTTAGGAGCCTCTATGAGAGTGTGTTCTGGGTAGAGAGGGGCACGGAAAAATCTGGTAACTCACGTGTCTTACTCAAGAAATCGGAATCATTAAAACACAACCTACGTAAAGCAGCAGAGACAATGGCATATAATTTTTGCAAGAGAATGGGTGAGAGGTTGTTTAGAGAAGACAGATATGAGAATCTGTAGGTTTATAATAGGCCGATGCTAAACTTGTCCAAGAAATTCACGAAAGTGGTGGAAATCAGGGAGATGAATGAATTGAATAGCTCAATTAAAGGCGCTGATATAATTAATGAATTGGTGGAGTTCATTTTTTTAGCCATCATTTATGTACCTCTTGTACACTTCAGGGAGTTTTCCTGGGTGTGCAGACCAAACCTGATATTCCAGAAAACCCATAAACAGGCATGTATATCTGGGATCCTTTGTAGTACCCATCGCGACAACACTCATTTTGTCAAATATTTGAATTGTAAGTTTGGTTCGTTTAATTTGTATGCTTAATTTTGTAAAAAGCAAAAAGTTTGGATAACTCTAATTCGAATCACATCATTGTCGGCTTCTTGAGAAAACAGGTGTAAATTACAATTTGTCAGATTAGAAGAATCCAAACACAGGAATTACACGTGGATCAGCCACGCCAGAAGCAAAGATATGACATCAGCGGAAGGAGACAACATTATTGAACTTTTTGATAACTGGTTCAAGGTTTGAATTGTAAAATGTTTCATAATTTCATATTCATAGCAGTAGCAGATATTTTCGCAACAATGAAAATTAAAATTCTACGAGAGACTTATGAGTCCTTAAAAGTGCGCCACAAATTACAGTGACCATGTCATCATTTTCTAACACGTAGTAATATTCGTATGGTCACCAGAGGGTAAAAGAAAACAGGGAAGACCAAAATAAACTCTCCGTAGAACCATCACAAGGGAGAGCTCAACCATAGGTCTCAGTCGCACTCAAGACCTACATCAAGTGGCAAAGAACCGACAGACGTGGAAAGCTATGACCTCTGCCCTATGCGCCATCTTTGGCACAAGAGGAATAACTAACTAACTAAGTAATATTCTTGTTATGTTAAGGATGTCAAGAGCGTTAAGCAGGTAAAATCATACGCAAACGGATACACGATGACGTCATAATGGCCACCCCAGTTTTGACGTACCAAAGAGGAGCAGCATCCTGTTATCCGTTGTTTTGAAGCCACACCATTTTGAAACTTCCTACTCAGTCATACACTTATTGAGCCACAACAGACACGGGAGCCATGGTAGTGTAGAGGCTATATGTCCCCCCACCAGCCTGTAGATCTTAGGTTCGAATCCTTTATAGTTGGACTAAAAAAAATTAGACTGTGTTATGGGACAGTGCAACCAAAAATGGGTGCCAGGTGAAGTCCTGCAAAGTAAAGGCAACTAGTGGGATATTTATAGCATCATCCATTCAATGCTAATTGATGTGTGATGAGTTTGACATCAAATGCCCGATGCGTCACTGACATGGAAAAAAGGTACTTTATTTTTTTTTTTAACTTTCCCATTTTTGCTACATACAAGGTAAACAAAGAATAGTAAGACTGTCATCCAGAAACGTCTAAACAGCATTTTGGGCCCATTGGGAAAACCAGTGTGCACCTACGACAACCATTCACATGAATGATTTGTTTTTTAGTGACAAGTCACTATACACAGATTGTGGAACCTCCAGGCAATGTCCCAGCGGGTCTGTGTGTTATCACTGCACTGGGTACAACTGCTATGCATGTCATAAAGTGACAAAAGAGGGTAAGCCTGAGACTAGCCACAACATTGCTCAGAAAACATTAGCTACAAAAGGCTACCAAAGCTTGAACAAGTCTACATAGGAAGGCTTGTGCTCTGTTGCAAAATAAGAGGCAGAAAAAGAAAAATAGAGGCTACGCAGGTAATGATGAATTTCTTGACACAGTCATGAAAATTAAACAAGTCTTAATGTAGATATTGTTCAGTGACTTTGACACTTAGGGGAGGGGCGAGACGGATATACAATCAGACTGTTACTGGTACCATCAAAATGTTAACTCTTCACTTGCTGCTGAAGATAGGGACGGAGCGCTTATGAGAGTGTTCCGAGTGTTGTGATGTTGATTCATAATTCAACATACAACATTCAACAACAGTGACTAATCTTACTAGAATAGAGTAAATTAAATATCAGTATTAAAAACTGTTGAGTATTTATGTTTAGCGAATTCAGTAACTGCTTTTTATTAAATATAATTATTTTATTTGTTTGTTTTTTGACTGAAAAAAATATGTGTGTTGGGGACCAGAGAATTTATAACCATAGTATCAAACTACCAATGTACCATGACAGCGTGGATCCAGAATCTGTTGCTATTGTTTTTTTTTTTTCCAACTGTGCTGACATTTCTGTTCCTAACAGCATTACACAGAAGTAACAAATCATTTAGCAGAAATGGAAGAAAACTTCAAAAGAGCCTCAGTACACATAGAAACTCTGACAAAAACCAATGCTAGACTTCAATCAGGTATGCCCATAATTAATAAGCTGCTTGCAGACTGAAAAAAAATCATCATTCCTCCTCGTATCTTGCAGCCTTGAACAGGCTGAAAAAAATCATCATTCCTCCTCGTATCTTGCAGCCTTGAACAGGCTGGGAAAAAAACCATGCACACTGTACTTTTTAAAAAAAAATTTAACTCTTTCGGTCCTAAGGATACACAACTTACATTCATAGATTCTTACCAAGAAGCCCAAGGAATGCAAGATGCGTCAATTTACATTTCTTTATGCTATCTCTTGGGCTTCTAGTGCTAAATGCTAAAGCTCAGGGACTGAAAGAGTTGAAAATGTCGCTGCAAGTATACAGATAAAACAAGATACTAACTTGTGTGATGTTTTATTCTGGAGTGGCTTGTTTTGTACTGAATTATTTTTATTAGTTTAATCTTTCTGTCCTGAGCTATATACTGATATATTTTCATTGTCATGATAAAAACTGTCAAGAATAGTAGTGTCTTGCTTTTCTCCTCCTCCTCCTTCTCTTATTTCAAAAATATTTCCAAGTTTTTCTGTTGGGGGACAAAATTAAACATCCTAACCTGCACAGTCCATGGCAACAGCACTAGCCATGCAGCACTAAATCCTCAGGTTCATGATCCCCTCCCTGTGTGCACCGCCCTAAAAGGCGGTAAAACAGACAGTAGTGAGAGTTACAATGTATCCCAGTTTTTTTTTTCTTACTGTGTTGAAAAATGCAGACTGCCTGTTTCTGATGTGTTGCTTCTGAGTACTAGCCTTTTTCTTATTTTACTCCTTCTTCTTCTGCTTGTACCTTCAAAAGAGATGTTGGCATTTGTGTTGGCGTTTACAACTAGGCTGTGATATTTGCACCTATCGGCTCAGCATAGTCAATTTTAGTAAAACCTTATTAGTCATCTTTTGCAACACACTTGTTATTGGGCAGTTGGTCTGTTACACTCCTCCTCCCCCCCCCCCAATCCCAATGGAACGGTTTGATTACTTTCACAAAAGAGCCATTTTCCACCGAAAAAAAGGAGGGGGGGGGGGGGGAACAAATCATCAAGCATATCCCAGTTCTTTAACTCTTTCTATCTCACCCAACACATTGTGTGTGTTTAACTATTTCCCTGAAGTCTCTATTGATGCTTGGTGTGTTATCGTTTTGTTTAATACATATATATATATATATATATATATATATATATATATATATATATATATATATATATATATATATATATTACTGAGCATATTACAAAAACCTGACCAGATATCATAACATGTAGCACTGTAATTGATGCCTCTTTGGATGTTACAGACCCATACTTTTTAATTGTTATTTGTGGGTACTATTAGGCATTTCTGACAAAATCTTCTAGTACTGAAAGAGTTTAGCCATACATAAGTGGATAGCTCAACTTGTCAGGTTTCTAACAAAATCAGCAAAAATAACAACACCAATCCTATAGTCTTAATGTACTAAGTTGTACACACTTCAGGTAAAGTAATGGATCCTTTTCTCATCATTCACACATTAAATATAAGGTTCTAGAGCAATATTTGTAAAGACTTCTGGGCATTTTGGGGGTGATGGGGGCTACACTGCCATTTCACCAGCTGCCTTTACTTCCCAGGACATTTCCCGGTACCCATTTTATGCAGGATCACCATTTGGGTACCTACAATTAACAACACACATCAACCTCAGTGCCAAGCCATGAACCAAACAACCACCCTGACTGTATTGAACAAAAGGTTGGTATGTATTTCACTTCTTCTACTGTACTTGTACTCTTTTTCTCCCATTGGAGCATAGGCCTTTAAATAACTCAAACTGTTTTATCCTTGTCAACTCCTGCAAATTTCCCCTCCCTCCCCTTTTTCATGTTATTTATCTCTATCTCCAATTCTCACCTCCACGTGTGTGTTTTTTTTTCCTCTGTGAATTCCAGCTACACTACTACTGTATCAGGTTTTCTCAGTAAAGCTTGTGTCCACTACCAGCACATTTTCCTCATTTCTTGATTACCTTTAATTTGCTTAGCATTTTTTCTAAACTTATTCTGCGCAGTGGCTAACTTATGAAAGTTTATAGTTTTCCTTGTCAAACCCCAAAAGTAGACATTGTTTTTTTCTTTAAGCATTCCAGAAGCAAGCAAAAACCAATCGCTGTGTGGGAAACCTACGCTGTTTCTTTATTGGCAATAGTCTTGAAGCACAATGGGAGCAAAGGTGTTGGAGGTGCAGCTAGTGTTGGCCTGGGCAAGAGCGTCCAGAAAACAAAGTGGCAGAAATTGTTGATGAATGAGGGCGGTCTTCTGGTGGTCAAAGATCTCATGTTGTGTTCCCTCCACTATGGAGCTCTTTCTAAATTTTGATGGAATGTAATGAAATTAGGAGCAGTTTGTATTCCGCTTATGTAAAGTCTGACTGATTTGGTTGTTTTGTTGTGCAAGATTGCAGCATATTGCAAGAAACAGTTGGCAGCTACCAGCAGCAGCTTCACACTGTTTGTGATCTTGAAGGTATGGTTACAATTAGTGTATTGAATATCTGCATCTTGAATATCGAATATCTGCATCTTGAGAATCGAATATCTGCATCTTGAATATCGAATATCTGCATCTTGAGTGTCAAATATCTGCATCTTGAATATCGAATATTTGCATCTTGAGTATCAAATATCTGCATCTTGAATATCGAATATCTGCATCTTGAATATCGAATATCTGCATCTTGAGTATCGAATATCGCATCTTGAATATCGAATATCTGCATCTCAAATATCGAATATCTGCATCTTGAGTATCGAATATCGCATCTTGAATATCAAATATCTGCATCTTGAATATCGAATATCTGCATCTTGAATATCGAATATCTGCATCTTGAATATCGAATATCTGCATCTTGAATATTATGCTGATGACATATTTAATGTTAATCATTTATTTTTAGACTAATTTTTATTTGATCTGTTTTTCCCCACTAGTAGTTTTGTTGAACAAAAAGAAAATTTTTTTGTGAGAATTGGTCAAGTAAGTTTCTTCTTCTTCTTTTTCTTCTTCCTTGCTCATCGGCAGTAAGCTCCAGCAGAAAGTCCTAGTTGTTGGTCTATTTTGACTTTGGCTTTTTGCCAGAGCCTGAGTTTTGCGTGTACATCCGTTTTACTGGCTTATTTGTGTGCAGTTGGTTGTTCCTAGCCGCTCGGGCAAATGCACTCAGACTTCAAAGAAATCCCCAGTTAGTCGACTCCTACAATGTGCTTGTTTGGGTGCCACATTGGGGCCCCACAACCCACAAGTGGAAATTATGCTTTTTTAAATGTTAAATTATAAACTTTTACTTGTATACATGTACCAGACTTCTTCTTCTTCTGATCCTTCTTTTTCTTCTTAGTATTCACTAGCTGTAAACTCATGCAGATAATTCTGGTTGTTCATCCACTTCTGGACTTTGGTCTTGTTCCCAACTAAAGCTTTGCTTGCACATCCATTTTACAGATTCTGGCTTGTTTGTATGCAGACTGTTGGTTCCTCACCTCTTGGGTAGATGCACTCCCATTTTGAGGGAAACACCCCTAGTTGGTCACCTTTCACAACATCTATGTGGGTGAGTGGGGTCTATTCTTTTGTCCAAAAATTGTCTGAGTAAGAAAGGCAGTGAAAAAGGAACCTGGTCACCACAATGCATATGTTGAAGTTTAGAATATGTGTTGAGTGTTGAATTAAGAATAAACATCATAGCACCCAGGACACCCCCAAAAGTACTCCGTCCCCATCTTCAGCAGCAAACAAAGAGTTCAAATTATGATGGCACTGGTAACTGTCTGATTGTATATCCTTCTTGCACTTCCCTTGAGTGTTAAGCGTCGGCCAGATACCCTGGTAACTCCTCACAGCGATATTCTCCTCAGACCGTAATGATCTATTTACGCTTCCTCACTGTTCACTCGCTCCCAGAGGACCTTCACAACATCCAGCTTGTCATACATCAATTCACCACCAAGTGGTGCAGAACCGGCCAGTCAATCTGCCTGCTCATTTTCCAACACACTGGCATGACCCGGAGAGACTATCCAAAGGATACTAATGACCCGTGACCTCCAAAGTGATGCTTGCACTTTTGCACAGAGCATACCTGTTTAGAATACGTGAAGATCTAACAACACTTCATAACCCACAAAAGTATCTGGAATATGACTATTTTAATCTTCAATTCTGTGATTGGTTACTCATACTGTCATTGGATTATTTTTTCATGTGTGATTGTAGATGATACAGCATATATATATGCAGTCTTCCTTTATTTCGAATAGATGAAGTTCAAAATTTGAAACAAAAGATTGCAGAAAAAGAACAGGTATATATATTTTTTATTGCATATTATTCCTTATTTAATTCATTTGTCAATTTGTAGTGATCCATTTTCTCCTTGATAAGAAAATTAGGAGTGATTCCTTATCATAAATTATGTGCGACAGTTTGAACAGTTTATTGACCTGTGATTTATACCTCAACAATCTTATTTTTTAATACATGTATCACTCACTGTACTCTGTCCTTATCTCAAACAGTTTTATTGACCTGTGATTTATACGTCAACTAACTTATTTTTTAATGCATGTATCACTTACTATATTCTGTCCTTATCTCAAACAGTTTATTGACCTGTGATTTATACTTTTTATGTAATTGTCATCATTCAGTATGAAAATTATGATACATATTTGTGCTAAGGATTTACTTAATAAAGCTACTGAGAGCACAGCAACCATAGACAGAATTAAACAGGCCCATGAATATGAAATGGAGTCATCACTTGCCAGTGTGAAAGCAGAATGTAAGTATTTTTACAGTCATATTATTATTCTGCCTTTTGGCTCCCAGTTAAGCATTCAACAAATTTATGCCTTTATGTCCGCTGTTTTACAACATTAAAAATATTTTTCAAATATATATTTGTAGTCTAATTTGCATCAGTTTAATGTTTTTACATATTTCGATGTCAGTTTCCTTTTGCTGCAGACTTGTACTGTGATATTTGTACAAAGAACTATGTGATATTCAGTGGTTGTTACATAAACTTAAATGAGACCTTCTACAGCAGAACATCTGGAAGGAAGGCAAGAAGAAGACCAAGAAAGAGATGGATGGACACTGAAGCTGGCGATGAACTTTTTTCTTAGTGTTAACCAGCTGTAAACTCCATCATAAAGTTTCGGTTGTTTGTCCACTTTCTGGACTATGGTATTTTTCTAGAACTTGAGTTTTGCGAGCTCATGCATTTTACAGTCTTGGCTTATTTGTATGCAGACTGTTGGTTCCTTCCCTCTCACACAGATGCACTGTGACATTGAAGGCAATTCCCCTAATTAGTTGCCTTGTGCAACATGCTTGTTAGGGAGGCAGTGGTTTATTACGTCCCCCAATCCCAAAATGGGGCTCTTGGATCCCATATGGGGAAAAGGAGATGGACAAATAGATGAACAAATCCATTGCTCACAGTCACCTGAGAAGTACAAGAAAAAATAATTAAACCACAACACTAGGCTACAATCCGATAATAGTGTGAGGACCATAAACTTTTGTATATTATTTGAAATAAATAACTGCAATTACACGTAAAAATATATTGAAATTTCACATTTAGTGCCCAGTTTACCAAATAAATCATTGGTGCCTGTCTCTAGTGCTGCAAACATTTACTGCAAAGCTGTATGTGCTGAAAAGCTGCTGACTGAGCAGTTCAATATGATGGACTGTCATTCAAGAGACCCAGGTTTGAATCTTCAGTAAACTGATGGATTTTTCTGTCAGGGCAGAAATAAAATCCTAACCGCAAAATCCGTGGCAACTACACTAGCCATGCGGCCCTGAATTCTCAGGAGTTATCCTATACTGTCCCAAAAAAACGAACAAATCTTAAATATAGGTAAGAAAGACAGTTTTCTTAAATGTGTGCTGGCTAGGCACATGTTGAGCTGTTATATGTGATTCTCCTTCTTCTTCTTCTTCTACTTCTTCTTCCTCTTCTTTTTCTTCTTCTTCTCCTCCTCCTCCTCCTCCTCTTCCTCCGCCTCCTTCTTCTTCTTCTTCTTCTTCTTCTTCTTCACATTCATCAAATGTAAGCTCCAATGGAAAATTCTGGTTTTGATCTACTTCTTGACTTTGTTCTTGTTCAAGAACCTAATTTTTGTATGCAGATCCGTTTTACCGATTGGGATTATTTGTATGCAGACTGTTTGTAAGATGCACTCTGACTTCTAAGAAAACACCCCTAATTAATTGACTTTTATGACATGCTTATTGGGGCAGTGGGTCTGTTTTTGTTTTTTCCCTTGCAATGGGGTCCTAGAACCCACATAGGAAGTATACAGTTCTTACTCACGCCGGCCACCTTTACCTCCCAGGACTGTACTTGGTATCCACCCAAGGCTGAGTGGACCTGGGAGCCAAGGTCATTTTAAAAAATAAAGTCCGGCTCTGTCAGGACCCAAACACACGACCTTCACATCCACAGTAAGTGTCTAGCCACTACACCATGGCAGTCACTACTTGTTTTTATATGGTGGGATTTCAGGATCATTGTTGCTGCGTTATGAGTTGTATTATCTTCACAGCACTCAGGACACATCCATAGATGCTCGGATTCCTCCTTCAACATATTCATCAGTTATACGTGGTGCCAATCCTGCGCTGGTTGACAGGATTTCTTGTGCGTCCGGTGTGCTTCCCATGCTTGACTAGGCCGATCTTTACTCCCAATTCTCATATTCTTAGCAGTGATGTGGACACATTGCTTCCAAAATCCTCGCAAACGTTCTATCTCTCTGAGGGCATTGACAATGTCTGCGTGATCCATGGGCCGGCCATCTGCAGTTAATGCAGAACCTGCACCGTTGATGCTATTGAATGTATTTAATATATTCTCAGACGCTCAGGTCTTAACCTGCCTGTAGGCCTTTCTTCCTTTGTTCCTATGATATTTTACAACACTTCTTCATGTACAGATGATACAAAGATCACAGATTTGGAAAGTCAGTTGAAAATGGAAACCGAAGTTGAACGTTCACTTCAATCACAACTGGAAGATTTGAAAAGAGATAAGGACAAAGAAATATCCAGAATTACAATGGAGGTAATTATCTACATCAGTGGCTCTCGGTTAGGTTAAGACCCATGGACCTTTCTTATGTTCAGAGATATGGAAAACCCCATCATTTTTAAGTCATATTTAAAAAAAAAAAATAGAGTTAGCTGCGTATCCTTTACAGGACATTGCAGAAGTAACCCTAGTATTTGTTGGCTGTTGTTGTGGTTTTTCTAGGCAAATTTCACATTCAGTAGTTTAGCACTGTTTTCTGAACCATCAGCTCCTGGTACCACTGTCACAACAAACCATCCACAGCTGGAATCAAACCCGTCATTATGAAGCGCTTTCACAATAGCTATGCCACAGATGCTGACAGGTTATGCAAAGATCACAGATGTGGAAAGTCTGTTGAAAATGGAAACCTATGTTGCACGTTCACTTCAGTCACAACTGGAAGATTTGAAAAGAGATAAGGACAAACAAATATGAAGAATTACAGTAGGGGTAATTATCCAGATCAGTGGCTCTCTGTTTAGTTAACTAAGACCCGTGGACCTTTCTTATTTTTAGAGGTATGGAATACCTCATAATTTTTTGATAGTCATGTATAAAAAAAAAAAAACCTTGGTGTCACCAACTGGAAAGAGAAGGCCAACCAGAGAGAGGAATGGAGGTGGGTTGCCTGAAAGAAACTCGGTCTCTCGCCAGCTCTCCCTCCTCATACACTTTTTTTCCTAATGTGTCATTTATATCCTGTGCCATCTTCGTGCTGGTCAGCCCCTGGCCCTCTTTGCTGCTCCAAAGACTTCCGCTATTATTTCTTTTTCACATCTGCTTGGCGCTTAATGCCGTCATAATATTTCAGTTTCTGAGACAAGATGCTGTTTACTTGCCAATTTTCCTTGATGTTCATATCGTTTAGGATGTCAGTATTTCTTTTCTTCTTCATGCAAGTGTTTCTGAGAATCCTTTCTCTAGCATTTCGGTTCAAAAGCTCTTTTTTTTTTTTCATTCTAAATGACTGCGAGGTGATCTTTGACTCATATCCACATGTTGCTACAAGAAAGATGCATATTCTAATGTAAATTTTGACCAATTTACATTAGAATTGCAAAAAAGATTGAATTCTAAAGTCAAAGGTTTGTCCAGGTGTCAGACTAACAAATGTGAAAGACTAGTATAGATTTTAATTAGAAACTCATAGGTAAGATACCTATTTATTCCTATGTGTGATGTATGTTTTCCATACAGCAGGATAGCTGTTGTAGAAACTGAGCAAGTTATCAACACCTATGTTATGAATCATCAGTTAAAAGTTTCTCTCTCTCTGTCTCTCTCTCACACATCTTTCTCTCTCTCTCTCTCTCTCTCTCTCTCTCTCTCTCTCTCTCTCTCTCTCTCTCTCTCTCTCTCTCTCTCTCTCTCTCTCTCTCTCTCTCTCTCTCTCTCTCTCTCTCTCCCTCTCTCTCACATACACACAAACACACAGAAAAGATGGCAGTATATTTGACATATCATGGGGAGAATGACAGAGAGTCACTGAAGAGCTACTGAAATAGGAAACGGATTGAGGAAACAAGGACGTTCAAGAGAAATCCCAGTATGAAGGCTGTTGAGAGAGGCCAAAGATGCTGGGCTGGATTCTTTCCATGATATCCAAAGGATTGCACAGACTAGAAGGAGATGGAAGAATATACTGTGAGCCCTTTTTGATATATTATGGCACAACAGGATAATAATGATCATGTATGTTTTATACTGAATTAGAACCAAGTATATGTTGAGACAAACTAGAAATAGTGATAAGAACAACCATAGGGTTTCGACAACTTTGTTAGTAAATTAAAAAAATTATCATAATTTATTACATTCATGTGGTATTTTTGACAATGTAAAAAGCTGTAAGAATTTAATATAATTTTTCTAAACAGTATGAGAGCAAGTTAGTCAAGGCTCACAGACAAAAGGCACAGTACATTCAACAACAGCAACAGATTCTTAATCAAGATGTCATGAGAAAGGTATCTCCACCTGAAATATGCTTCTTATTTAATCACCAAAGATTTGTCATTTCTTACACTGTATCTGTGTCTCCCAGTAGTTATATAACATTGTTTTAATGCATATAAAACAGTATATTAGGTGATATAAATGAATCAACACACAGGAGGTGTTAATTATAATTATATACCAAAATATATATAAATAATCTCCCCCTCCCCCCCCCACCCCCCACTAATACACTAGGCATTGCAGACTCAGCGGACACTCATTTAAATTGGTTGTAGGTCAGATAGCTGTCTGTCAGTGTCTTTGGTTTCAACAGACCCCACAACATATCCTACAAGACTGCACTCACCTGGAGAAGCTGTGAAGCAGTGTGTGGCCGCACATAGTACTCCTGACAACTAAGTTTTGGGAAAACCAAACAGACCTTGAGCTGACCCACAATGGATTAAGGACATGAACCGAGATTACTGAAGAAGAAGAAAGTGATGAATAAGAAGTATGAGTTGTGTAAACAAGGCCAAAACATTCTTAGTAAAGAGTTTGTGAGTGAAGTAACAAACTCTGCATAAAGGCTGCATACCGAGATCAGACAAGTGAAAAACCTTGTACGGAGAAAAATAACAGCTTGTGAAAACATGTAAATTCCACTACATGGCATTGGGCCAAAGGGCGAAAGCTCATGCGCCTCTGGATCAATAACAACAACAACAAAGGCTGCATACAGTCAAGGGTACTAGCTATTCAGTATAAAGTAAACAGAAATCATGGACCCTGTTTAACAGGTGTGGCGTATCGGCTGTATAATGCCAGATTCATATTTGATATGGATGATGTGGTCAGTGTCATGTTAGCTACTTTTACTTCCCAGGACAGTTACCTGGGTTCTTGTCAAAAGTAAATGGATGTCGCTTAATGCAACAAAGCCTGGCATATGACAGCACAACATCTAGTTTTCAAATAAAGGTGGAGGCAGTCACTGCAGCCTTTTGCTGGTTTGAGAATCAGCTGTACGCACATGTCATAATTGTAACCAACTCACAGAGCATGTTAAGGAAGGTGGAGACCAGTATTCTCCATGAAAAGTGGCAAGCATCCTTTGAATATTTTCTCCAGGATACGCTAGTGTATCAGAAAGTTAACAGGCAAAAAGACTAACTGGTTCTGCACAGTTTGATGGTGAAAGAATTGATGCATGAGAAGCAAGATGTATGGGTCCTTTGGGGGTGAGTGAACAGTGCGGAAGCATAGATGGATCATTATGGTCTCAAGAGAATGGCAAGGAGTGAGATCAGGGGATCTGGTCGGCGATCAGCATTCAAGAGATAAAGTAAGACGGATATACAATCAGACTGCTATTGGTACCACTGGAACTGAAACTCTGTGCTTACTGCCAAAGATGGTGACGGAGCACTTACGGAAAGGTCCTGAGTGCTGTGATGTTGATTCTTAATTAAACACTTAATTTAGACTTATGTTAGACTGGGTCAACCTTTGAGCCAAGGTAGGTTTAAAAACAAATTTAGACTTGATACAAATTCAAATCAAGACTTTCATTCCGGCAAGTGAGTCACTACACCACTAGCGCTTCCACTGTCTGTGATTATGGCAAGTGACTTTAACTCTGGTGCATTCAAAGTTAAGGAGCGGCTGGTTAAATGGTTAGAATACTGTTCTGTCATGAGGGAGACCTGGGTTCAAATCCTCGGTAATGCTAGGAATTTTTGTCTGTCGGGGACAACAATAAAATCTTCGCCTGCACAGTCCGTGGCGACAGCACTAGCCATGTGGCTCTAAATTCTCAGCCTGAAAGACACCCCTGCCTACATTGCAAGTAATTGGCAGCTGGCATTCAAAGTTTGCACAGCTCAGTAAGTCTAATCACAGCAGAATTCCATTCACCTTTGATTAGTTAGACTAGATAAATGTCTCTAGGGTATCTCATATGGAGTGGGAAAGAGGCCTTGGTATTATTCATTAGGACTTCCTGCATTGATATTTTTTACGAACTAAAAAATCCAACACTGCCAAAAATGTCTGTATTTACCACTTCTGTGGTGCAGGCAGTGTGATCTTTGAGCCTGAGGATTTAGGGCCATGTGGCTAGTGCTGTCGCTGCAGACTTTGCAGGTGAGGATTTTATTTTAGCCCTGGACAGAAAATAAAAAAATCCTCGCTCTTACTGTGGATTTGAAGCTGATTCTTGTCTATAAGAGCCCTGAATCCTTAACCGTTCAGCTAGCCACTTTTCGACCCAACACTATATATGCAATATTCATAAATGGTTTATATACAAATTTTTTGCTAATTTTAATAATTTATTTACTATTACCATATATTGTCCAATAAGACAATATTTTCTCTTACATTTTTTTTTTAAAGAAAATGCAACACATGAAAGAAAACTATGAAGGAGAAATAGCTGCTCTGAAATCTCAGATTCAGGATTTGAAACACATGTTAGAATCAGTGCATCAAAGAAGACCAGGAAAAGATAATGAGGATAATGCCTTCGGTGAACAGCCACAACCAAAGCTGCAGCCCCAGAAACTCTACCTACAGGACAGGCAGTCACCTCGACAAAGAGGGCAGTTGAGTCTTCGTGCACAGAGAAATGTTTCCAAGTATCGTTCGGGCTCCAGTATCAAATTGTAAAGCCCATGAGCCTAAAATGAATACCAGAAAGTGTCATGGGAAATGAAAGTAGCCAGTGTGAGGTTGACACCACGCAGCAAGTGCTGATCGGTCAAAAAACATATGAGGTCGTGCATCATATGCCATTCCATTGCTGTAAAATAGGGTTTTTAATAAAGGTCATGAGTTAAGTAATGTTACTTCTTCTTTAAAAGATTTTAGCATTCTTTTTGTTGTCATTTTCTTCAAACATTTACTTAAATGTTACACCTGTTTTCTGTAGTTTTCTGAAACGTAGCAACTGGAATATGTTCTGAGAAATGCCTTGTTAGGTATGAGATGTTTTGTAAAAATAAAAGGCTGGACATATACATGGTAAAGCTTAGTAAACCCCCCCCCCCCCCCCCCCTCTCTCTTCTGCCTATATTCCCAAATGAAGTGTAAGTCATCAGTTAATTAACACTTGGTTGCCTTACATTTCATTATCCTCTGCAGTTCCTATGTCCTCCCACTATAATGACTTATAACATCTAGGGGTCATTGCTTAAGATTTTTTAAGGTAAAATGACGTCCACACAGTAATCAAGACCTCAGTGCTTCTTCACAAATATAATAAAGTCTCACTTCATCTTGATTAGTCAAGTCATTTCATTTTTATGTTTAAATTTTCTTATTTTTGTGTGGTCCAGACTTGTTTGTAGTTTGTAGAATTTTGTGCAACTAAAGTTTTCCTAGGGTTTCTTGTGGTAGCCAAAGTTAAAGTCAAGAGGATCGACTTCATTGCACCGGGTTTTATCCCACATGCCTCAGTCTTTCTCCGCAGAATGGCTAGCCGTTTGCCGAGAGCACCGCACAGAGCACGAACTCTGTAGCTCCGGCGACAGTCCCTGGGGATCTCCATAACAATTGCACTCTTGAACTGAAGGGCGCAGCCATGAAATGAACCCATGACCTCCAGAACGCCAGGCAATCAGCTTGACCACTTCGCCATGGAGACCCCCTTATGGTAGCCAATCCCTTCCCAACCCTTCTTCAGCATTTGCCCTAAAAAGGATGGTTGGCACGTTATGATATCTGCATCTTTTTGCTGAACACATAGAGTTTCAGGATACTCTTAAATTAGTTACCTTTTATGACATGCTTCTTAGGTCTTTCCAGAACCTTTGTATTTCATGCTAAATCACATAAATACATTGTAGCAAATACTCAACAGTTATGTCCGGATTACAGATGTCTTATTCCCTGTGTGGGGTTGTGTGGGAACTGAGAATAGACAAACTGCCCCTTAACAAGCATATCATAAAAGTAATCTAATTAGAGAGTTTTGTCCGTCGCTTCGCTTGAAACCCCCAAAAAATCATTACATTTAACCAGCATCCCTGAAGGGGATGCTTTAAGTTATAATTGTGACTAGATTATGTGTGCCATATAAAATGGTTTAGCATTGCATGCCACCAAAAGCCCTAAAAAGTACTCCTGCAGTATTGATGTGATCAAAGAAGATAGACCCAAATACTGTCCCGGCCGGCAAGGAAGTCAGTGGGGGACCAGGTCACTGATGTGAATTAGAGAGTTTCTTCCAATGTCGGAGTGCATCTGTCTGCGAGTTGAGAAAACAGCAGTCTACATATAGGCAAGCCAGATCTGTCAAACGAATATGCACTCAAAGCTAAAGTTCCTAAACACGACCAAAATCCAGAACTGGGTGAACAGCCTGCATTTTTCTGCATGAGTTGCACTGGTGAACACGAAGAAGTTTTATGATGAAGATCATGCCAGATATAATAATTACTTTCTCGTTCTTCATTCAGTCTTATTAAGGCGGCCTACATGTTGTTTTGTGGTTTACAGTTAGGTTGCAATATCTGTGCCTCTTGGCATAAAACATCTAATTACAGCAGAACATTAATTTGGTCGCCCTTTAGGACATGCTTATTTAAGGGGCGTAAGTCTTTTCTTTTCACCTAATACTCATCCCCACTCTGGCTTTTGCCAGGGGCCGCAATATAGGCAGGCCATAAATATGGCCAATTGTCTGAACCCGGTTTCTGGGACCTCTCCACGGCAATCCTCATCCACATGGTGGCACTTTGTGTCATCGGGTGTTTATCGCTTGTGTGATGTCCTGGTGGGGTAGAAATTCATTCATGCATTTCTTTTCACCAAAAATGTGGCCCTGGAGCCCACACTAGGATTTGATTATTTGATTGTGCTGATCCCAGGCATTTTATGTAGTTAAATATTTTTTTTTTTAATCACTGATGTAAATGTTGAAGTGTAACTATTGATTAAAAGTGAGGATTGCACAGTGAAGATTCAGTCTTGTCTGAATTCACTTGTCATGTCAGACCTTTAAATAAACAGAGGGGGAAACCATTTGAGGCCATTAAATATTATGAATTAATCAAGTAACAGAAAGCATTGTGAACGGCACTCATGTCAGAGTATGTAGTCATAAATGGGTTTGAAGCTTTTGATCATGCCATTCCAGATTTGTGATTTGATTATAAATACATCAGTCATCCTCATGTGGGATGCAATTTTTGTTTGTATTTGAAGTCCCACCCTGGCTTTTGCCAGGGACCCGGAATATAGCCGGGCTAAAAAATATGGCCTAACGGCTGAAAAAGGTTTCTGGGAGCTCCCCACGGGTGATCCTCATCCACATGGTAGCAATTTGTGTCACTGGGTGTTTATCGCTTGTGTGATGTCCTGGTGGGGTACAACAAGAGAAAGAAAGAGAGAGAGAGAGAGATCTGACCATAAATGTACTTTTTGAACAGGGCTTATTTCCAGTAACAAAACAAACAGAAACACACAAAAATGCCACTGTTTATCACCAGGTGTTTATAAAAGGTGCCGGTACTCTTCACCAGGTGTTTATAAAAGGTGCCGGTACTCTTCACCAGGTGTTTATAAAAGGTGCTGGTACTCCAGAGTGTTTATTACAGTAGCACCGAAGAAACTGAGGCCTAAAAATTAAACAAAACAAAATAATCTGGGACAGCATACTATCAGAAGAAAAAAAACGCCACGTTCTTCCCCTGCTGCGCTTGATCAACTCTCGGACAAGGAGTTATCTGTGGTCTCTGCCTTTGATTGACAATTAGGGCTATACTGTTAAGTGCGCGGATCCATAAGTAAAGTAAAGGACATTTTTCACCTCAGTTTGGTATTGGGGCTAGACCAGTCAGCATGTATTGTGGTCAATAAAAATGTTGTCCACCTTTACTTCCCATGACATTTCCTGATACCTATTTTAGGCTGTCGGTGTTGGAGCTCAGAGGTTTTTAAATCTGCCTGGTGCTGGTTTTAATTCAAGATCCTTGAGCCAACAGGCATGTGTGAAGTGACTACGCTGTGACGACTTTCACTCAGGCCAAGTAGCGTCCATTTCTTCTATTGGATTCTGCATCACCGCACTTTTGTGTATTATATGTTTTCTTTTACTAAAAGGTGGTGCAGAGCTGAGGTGGTATTGGCATTTATCATATTTGAGTTACAGCCTTGCCTTTTGAGATTTGAACATCGGGGCACACAGATGGTAACCCATAAGTGCTTCATTCTTCTAACTGAAGTCTTAAGTCCAAAAAAGCTCTGCACAGGCTCTGTAGCACCGGTGAGGTTCCTGAAATACTTTTTAGTAGATTTTTAACTTTTAAATTTGTTGCCCTTTACTCTTTTCAATTTCCAACTGCCAAGGGATTTTGTTTATGTGCGCAACAATACACACGGGCGTCCAATCTCACTAGAAGTCTGAGTGAAAAAATCCCAGTCCTTGCAAGGAACTGAACCTGGAACCTGTAGCACTCGAGGTGGACACCATGCCTCGAGACCATGCAGCCCCCTCTTTGCCCGATGAAGGCTGTCTAGCTACAACTTTCCCTTATTGTGTGAGATTATGATAATGTCAAGCTGATTTCTTTTCATCAGATAATCCAGCACCTTTGAAGACTAGAGGCTCTTGATGTCACTGTTTCTTTTGAGTAGGGGGACTTATCATTACTGATATCTTTCATTCCCATGAGTTCTTTCTATTTCTTTTTTAAATTGTATTTCTCTCATCTGCCCCTTTTTTTTCCATCTGTATCTCACCCTTTTTGTCTTTCTTCCACTCACTTTAAATGGCGGTATCTCTTAATTTCTCTTTCTCCATCTTTTTCTCTCAGTGTGAAGTATCAGGCCTTTATACATATTATGCTGTGGCATGTCATGGTTAAATGACCTACCTCCCTTACTCACAGATGATCGCGGAAAATGCCTGCCCGTTTATGAAAATGAGCAAGTATCTATGAGACTTAAACTACCCCAAGGTATGTCATCATCATCATGTAGCAGGTCCTTTGCAGAACGTCGCTCTCATCACAGTTTGCCTGTAAGAAACTCGGTCTCTCGCCAGTTCTCCCGCCTCATGCACTTTCACATACAAGGAGTCACCTATATCCTGTGCCCATCTTCGTGTCGGTCGGCTCCTGCCCCTCCTTCCTGGTACCATGCCTTCTGCTATAGAAAAAAATTTCCTGCAACTACTGGAGAATGTATCAGCACCTCTACTGATACAACAGAATGAAAACATTAAGATGCAGTGGAAAGGCAAAAAGATCATGGATAGATGGAGTTAACAACTTGCCTAAACTCAGCAACATCACCATGCAGCAAGCTAACGAGCACACAATATCCCAGAAACCGATCTTAGCTGTGCCTGCGATGCCCAACAGCAGAAGCAGAGAAAGACAGTAGATAGAATAGGAAATATTAAATAAAGCCATCTCCTACTTCTCGATACTGGGATACACCGATCTCAACCTTTTATCACAGGTTGCAGGTATAGTGGTCATTAGCGAACATCACAGGTTGCAGGTATAGTGGTCATTAGCGAACTTGATCTCAGGTTGCAGGTATAGTGGTCATTAGCGAACTTGATCTCAGGTTGCAGGTATAGTGGTCATTAGCGAACTTCATCACAGGTTGCAGGTATAGTGGTCATTAGCGAACTTCATCACAGGTTGCAGGTACAGTGGTCATTAGCGAACTTCATCACAGGTTGCAGGTACAGTGGTCATTAGCGAACTTCATCACAGGTTCCAGGTACAGTGGTCATTAGCAAACTTCATCACAGGTTGCAGGTATAGTGGTCATTTGTGAACTTCATCACAGGTTTCAGGTATAGTGGTCATTTGTGAACTTCATCACAGTTTGCAGGTATAGATGTCATTTGTGAACTTCATCACTGGTTGCAGGTATAGTGGTCATTTGTGAACTTCATCACAGGTTGCAGGTATAGTGGTCATTTGTGAACTTCATCACAGGTTGCAGGTATAGTGGTCATTTGTGAACTTCATCACAGATTGCAGGTATAGTGGTCATTTGTGAACTTCATCACAGGTTGCAGGTATAGTGGTCATTTGTGAACTTTATCACAGGTTGCAGGTATAGTGGTCATTTGTGAACTTCATCACAGGTTGCAGGTATAGTGGTCATTAGCTAACTTCATCACAGGTTGCAGGTATAGTGGTCATTTGTGAACTTCATCACAGGTTGCAGGTATAGTGGTCATTTGTGAACTTCATTACAGGTTGCAGGTATAGTGGTCATTAGCGAACTTCATCACAGGTTGCAGGTATAGTGGTCATTAGCGAACTTCATCACAGATTGCAGGTATAGTGGTCATTAGCGAACTTCATCACAGGTTGCAGGTATAGTGGTCATTAGCGAACTTCATCACAGGTTGCAGGTACAGTGGTCATTAGCGAACTTCATCACAGGTTGCAGGTACAGTGGTCATTAGCGAACTTCATCACAGGTTCCAGGTACAGTGGTCATTAGCAAACTTCATCACAGGTTGCAGGTATAGTGGTCATTAGCGAACTTCATCACAGGTTGCAGGTATAGTGGTCATTAGCGAACTTCATCACAGGTTGCAGGTATAGTGGTCATTTGTGAACTTCATCACAGGTTGCAGGTATAGTGGTCATTTGTGAACTTCATCACAGGTTGCAGGTATAGTGGTCATTAGCAAACTTCATCACAGGTTGCAGGTATAGTGGTCATTTGTGAACTTCATCACAGGTTGCAGGTATAGTGGTCATTAGCGAAGTTCATCACAGGTTGCAGGTATAGTGGTCATTTGTGAACTTCATCACAGATTGCAGGTATAGTGATCAATTGTGAACTTCATCACAGGTTGCAGGTACAGTGGTCATTAGCAAACTTCATCACAGGTTGCAGGTATAGTGGTCATTTGTGAACTTCATCACAGGTTGCAGGTATAGTGGTCATTAGCGAACTTCATCACAGGTTGCAGGTATAGTGGTCATTAGCAAACTTCATCACAGGTTGCAGGTATAGTGGTCATTAGCGAACTTCATCACAGGTTGCAGGTATAGTGGTCATTAGCAAACTTCATCACAGGTTGCAGGTATAGTGGTCATTAGCAAACTTCATCACAGATTGCAGGTATAGTGGTCATTTGTGAACTTCATCACAGATTGCAGGTATAGTGGTCATTAGCAAACTTCATCACAGGTTGCAGGTATAGTGGTCATTAGCAAACTTCATCACAGATTGCAGGTATAGTGGTCATTAGCAAACTTCATCACAATGGAGACCAAGAACCTTGAGAAAGTGGGGAGAAATCACCTCACTCTATCGACATTTGTCAGTTAGTAGGGTCTTCAAATAATCCTTACTCTGTCAGACTTCTTTTTCTCAAGTTTTGTTCTGCCTTTTAGTGTCAGGTTTTGAAGAGGCCTATGTATATGCTACATAAATGCTGGTATATTTATGGCCTCCGATATTCCATCTGTCTGTCACTTGTATTCTGTTAGTAAGGCCGATTTCCCTTCTTATTGTTCCTTGGGCAAAAAAAGGGGAGGGGCGGCGTATGATGAGCTATGTTGAACTGAAAGAGAAAATCACGAACACATGCACATGGTTTCTTAAAAGTTGAGTTGAGTCAAGACTTGACATCACAGCAGTCAGGGCATGATCTGTCCTCAACTTCAGCAGCCAGCCCAGAGTTTCAATACCGATGGTACCGGTCACAATCTGGTTATATGGCTGTCTTGCCTTTCCTCTAAGTGTAGTGAGCCGACCAGAACCTCTGGTTACACCCATATGCCTCATTCTCTCCAGGCCATAATAATCTTCTTTCTTTACTGATTCCGTTGCTTGTTTCCAAAGGGCCTTGTTATGTATCAATTCACCACCCAGTGGTGCAGATCCAGCCAATCTGTCTGCCTGTTCATTACCCACCACGCCGGGCTTTGCCTGAGTAAAGTAAAGATCCAAAGTA
>CAJHNH020003412.1:22500-70105 GCA_905116865.2 Candidula unifasciata | reverse complement strand
TTAATTTGTGCAAGACTGATTTGAAAAGAGATCTTGTATGACTGTCGACATGTGATCTTACATGTGTCTTACAGGCGCTTCGTGCAAGGGGTTTTTGGCAAGAGTCTTTTTTTGCCAGACTGATCTGTTCAAGACTGATCTGCACAAGATTGATTTGTTCAACACCGATCAATGCAAGACTGATCTCACACGATGTTTGTGAAGACAGATTTTGCAAAGGGATATTACCAAGATTTTGCGACTGATTTGAAGATATTTGTCCCCAGACTAATTTTGGACTGATCTGTGCAAGATTGATCTGTGCAAGACTTATATGTGCGACTGATCTGTGCAAGACTTATGTGCGTGATTGATCTGTGCAAGATCGATTTGTGCAAGACTAATTCGTGCAATAGCAATATGTGCAAAACTAATTTGTGCAAGATTGATCAGTGCAAGACAGATTTGTGCAAGATCGATATGTGCAAGACTGATCTGTGCAAGACTGATCAGTGCAAGAGAGATTTATGCTAAACAAATTTTTGCAAGATTAATTTGCGCAAAACTGATTCGAGCAACACTGATGTGCACAAGACTGACTTGTGCAAGAATGATTTGTAAAACGTTTTGGAAAGATGTTTTGGCAACCTGATTTGTACAAAGGGAAATGGCTACCACTTTAGGCTTTATTTCTATACACCTAAGACTGGAGTGAATGTTGCGTGTATACTATTCTATTTCCTCTGGCTGGTTCATTTCTTCATCTCAAACACGTACAAGTAACTAAATTTGGATCATTTAAGCTCACTCATTGCCCTTTTCTGTTGCCCCTTACAATGTTAAATATTCTTTAAAATCCGCGCTGCATCCTTTCAACGTCTCCCAAATCCCACCGCCATTTTAAGCATCCTGCGCTAGTGACACGGCATATTTATGATAATATCACATTAACATAATGTGCTCCATTTTGTTTGCGGAATATTTAAACAGGAACGGTCAATACACCGCTGATGTCAGTCGGAGCCACCAATCTTTTTACCTATCTAAGTGACAGCGGTATAGCTCCCAAACACCTCTTATTCCTACTTCCAATTCTGAAGCGACATGAACAAACAAAAACAAAATATCCTAGCTAAAAACTTGAAAAAATAAATAGAGTGGCATCAACCTGAGACAGTAGACTGCTGTTATCAACATAATTTATTTAAGTAGGTCTCCTGCAGCTCGTGCTAAAGTAGATACAACCTGGAAGGTAAAAACTATCCAGAACGTTTCATTGTGACTCATTTTAACTATCGCAAATTAAATATTACGTACAAAAACTGCATTTTTTTTTTTTTTAATTACCAGACGAAAGGAAATATATATAAACGGTAAATAGGCCTATGACATCTTTAAAATTGATATTTGATACTGCATTCATTAGAAATTCATCGCCATTTCATAGAAGGAATTCTGGCCCGTCATCCATGTTAGTTCAAAGACAAAACAATTTGGCCGTACTCACGCACACTGAACAATTCTCTCACCATCTGCCTGTTTAAATGATTAAACAAAGAGGAGTGTTGAACTGATATTTCCGCACAAAAAGGAGATAGAATTTTCGGTGCAAACAATTATAACACTGCCATTTTATTTAAATGCAAGGAAAAAACAATGGTTATGAAAGAGACAAGTCATGAATAAAAATAATAACTCACCGTCTTTAGGCAGTTACTATGGAAAAAATATAATGTAAACAATTACTGTTCACTTAAACACAAACTGTTACTAAAAACAGGCAAATATCCCAGGACCAGAAATGAAACGCGAAAGTCAGTCGACTTCAAATTGCACGATACGGGCTACTTCAACCAGCGCTCACAGATAGCGCAGAGAGAGCAGTTCATGTAACAGCCGAATGGTGGCGCTACGGGTAGTACCAGCAGGTCTGTTTGTTCTACTCCTATGAAATTTGGAAAGAAAAAGATTAGTGAGGGTGGGGAGAGGTGACGGGAGAGGGGGAGGGGTTGTGTGGCTATATATTTGAAAGAAACGTCTTGCAAAGAAATACATATATGGCTAATTGTGTTTTCCGAGTATACTAGGGTAAAAATCCGTAATCTTCCAAAGTTGAAAATAATAATAATAATAATAATGGAAGCTACGTTATCATAGCAAATCGCTCGTCTATTGGTCTTCAGGTTCGAATCTGCACAGGACAGATTTTGAAACAAAAATGACCTTGATTCACACATCTATTCAGTCTAGAATTGTTACGAGGAAATGTCCGGGTAAGTAAAACACATCGTCCCCCAAGTACAGATTAGTCTTTGACAACGCGAGTCTAGCATCATTTGCTAGAAAAGCGAGCGATTTGAGCAGGTATTTTTCATGCGATTATAGATTTTACTGTTGGGGTATTCATTGAATGTTTGAAGCTAAACAATAGTTTTGAAACACGCAATTAAACACAATACGCACACACACACACGCACACGCGCCCGCACGCACACACACAAAACAAGCAAGCGGTAGACCCACATAAATCCTAGACTGAATCATGTAACCACTGGAAAGATGAAGACAACGTTTTACAAACTGCCTTATCTGTATGTAAACTGTTGGTTTCTCGCCTCCCAGACAGATGCACTCCCACTTTGAAGAAAACGTCTCTAATTAATAGACTTTTACGACATGCTAGTTATGGGTAAGGTGGGTCTAGTCTTCCCCCCCCCCCAAAAATGGAACCCTGACATCCACGTGGGGAAGGGGTACAGTGGGTCTAGTCTCCCTCCTCCCCCCCCATGGGATCTACAAGTGGTAACTATAGGCAACTGGGGTCCGGACTGAGGAAATATTGCAAGAGAGTGTAAAGTATTCTCTCTATTCATGATAACAGAAAGGTTTTTCGATATGTTAAATGAAGGATACCATTATTCTTCAGTTATTTTAATAATACCAAAAGTTAAGGACACATAAAGGGGAAATATCGACATTGTACTCGTCATCCCCTTGTGGGATACAATTTTAATTTATTTTGAAGCCCCATCCTGGCTTTTGCCGGGGCCCCTAAAAATAGCCGGGTCATAAATATGGTCTAACGGCTGAACGGAGTTTCCGGGACCTCTCCACAGGTGATCCTCATCCGTATTGTGGCAATTCGTGTCACCGGGTGTTTATCGCTTGCGTAAATGTAATGGTTTTGTAGAACTTACACACATACAAACATAAAAGAGAAAATAGTCTATTTCATAATCTTGCTTTAAATATTTCTCCTATGAATTAATCTTACGTGGGAAAATGTAGTGTTTCAACATTTTAACATAGCATTTCATTTACTAAATTATTGATTGATTTGACGCTTTCGAAATCATATGGCTGATGACACTGATACAATGAATTCACCAAAGGCCGAAGAAATGTTTGAACCACTGATGATATCAAGTGTCAGGAAAGGCACAGTTATGATTTGTTTAGGCACATTTTGAGGCAAAATTGACAATCATCATAAAAAAAGCCACTGAAACTGAGAAACGTATTAAACATGAGAGACTTTCAAAGAGAAATCAAGCATCTAAACGCTTAACAAAAGTCTTGTCGGTTTTAGGTTCCAATTCTCATTGAGGCGGATTTTTTAGAAACAATATACATTGATTCCTGTTGTCGAGCCAATCTAACATTGATACCAGGAAATGTTTATGGGAAGTAAAAGTGGCATCGTGATGTCCACAAGAGCAGTCACTGAGTTCCGACGAGTCTATAAAATAGAAGACTACTGCTGGCTGGGGGACAGGTGCGTGGGTGAGGACGAAGCAGGGTTGGGTATAAACCCGCTCCCTCAGCCTGTAAAACAATCCTGTTACAGAAATTCACAGAAAAAAATCACAGAACAGGCATTTAAACATGGATGCGGTAGGGATTGAGAAATCTAGAAGGTACAAGAGAAACGCCAAGACGAACGTTGAATAGAGCAGCTAAAAATGCTCTACAGGTCTGTTTCTGTAGCAATACCTTTTTGTATCAATGTCTATTATCCAAATCAGCACATACACCTTACAAAAGCGGTTCCCAAACTATTTCGAGTCGCGACCAAATTTTAAAGAGGCAAGGTCATCAGCGACACCACATATTAATAAGAACATTTTGAAAATCATTTTTTTTTTTTGTAGTAAAATGTAATTCAAATACTTTAACTTACGACAAATTTAAAGCGAGATTGAAAATAATTCATCAACACGTTTTAAAATGTACGACTGCGTTTTCCCTATCGCATTCTCACCATTTAATCTACATCTGGTTTTGATTTTCAATCGAAGAAGCGAAGTAAATCCCCTCTCATTGAGATAAGTAGTAGAAAACAAAAAGAAGGGTGTACATCTCGAAAGGCAAGCATTGTGGCGTTTGGATAGGACCGATACATAACACATCGGAAATTAGTCAGCAGTATTTCATCAGATAAGCTGCGTACCAGGAATTGTTCTTTAGCTCAAGACTTCATCTTGTAGGTCATCGGAGATGCTAGCAACATCAAGGGAGATAGAAAGCGGATTTCGTGCCAGTGCAGCTGCCTCTTCTGTCAGTTGAGGGAGATAACTCTGGAAATTCGTTTTCAAGAAAATCTAAATTAAATACAAGTAAACTCTTTTTTTAAATGTCCCCTTCGGATTTGTTCATCTGCCACATTGCACAGTTTCTCGAACATCGCCATTTTTTTTCTTTAAGATTTACTTTTTTTCTCCTCTTCTGGAATTTGAGTACAAATACCATGTTATTATCTCAAAACTGGATAATAATTACTTCATTTGCTTGGAGTTTCAAGTTTGTCGTCAAAATATATTCAGAGGGCGTGGGAAATATCTCTCTGGTCTCACGTTTTGATGAAGGGGAGAATAGAAACTGCACGTCATAGTGGCAGAGGATGGAAACGCCCTTCGGTGTGGCTAACAAGATCTGGGGGACCGGGTGTCACGTAGCCAGACCCAATGCCCTTAAATTATAAGTGAACCCATTATGCTAACACCATTATTCTAATTAGACCCGCTAAATAATAAGTTACCCCTTCAGAAACGAGGTCCTTTTTTAGTCGAAACGAGACATCGTTATCCCCTTGTGGGAGGCAATTTTTCTTTATCTTGAAGCCCCACCCTGGCTCTTGACAGGAGCCGAAATATAGCCGGACCTCAAATAGGGCCTAACGGCTGAACGCGGTTTCCGTGACCTTTTCCCGGGTGATCCTCATCCGCATGGTGGCACTTGTGTCATCGGGTGTTTATCGCTCTGTGTGATGTCCTGGCCCTAGTCTCTAAAAACACTAGAACCTAGGGTAATAAGCTAGTACACATCTTTTGTGTGTGTGTGTGTGTGTGTGTGTGTGTGTGTGTGGTTATATAACTTCCGCCGTTTGAAGAAAGATACTTGTTCAACCTTAATAGGGGCTAATTCGAAGTTAACAACAAGATAGGATTCCCATAACATCATATGTTCTCCCTATTTGAAAAATAACACCCAGTACAGTATCCCTGGCGTAGTGATACCAGAAGACCCGATACCATTTTTGTGAAAGTACTCTGACAAAGTTGGCTCTGTGGCTAAGTCGATGCGAAAGCTTCGTAATGCCGGGATACCGGGTTCGATCCCAGCTGCGTGCCATGGGCCTTGCGTTGGTTTCGACAGTGGTATCAAGAGAGCCGACCGTCCAGGCAGCAATGGCAAACTACTAGACGTATATTTGCCTAGAAAAGCCACACAACAGCCAGGGGCTGTTGGGGTTGGTTCTGCAACGTCCTATAAAGGATACGAAACTAACCTAACTCTGACAAAGCGGTCACAAAAGGGCCCTTGTACCTCTTTTGTTCATTCCGCTGTGGATTGTATATGTGTCCCAAAGGATGGGCAAGTAGTAATTAAGTATTAGTTGTGGGAAACCATGCGGGAGCCACTCGTCGTTACATCGACCAGAACCGAATGGGAGTTGTTGTAACAACAACAAAATTTGAGACATACACATGAGGAGATCGGAGCTCTTATGGCCATGTCCAATGTGCGATGAAAATGATACTTAAAATGAACAAAGAAGTATTCCTTGAGATCCTAGAAAGACTGTGTAAGTATTTTTCACTTCTCTACTTTTTTTTTTGTCGTCTACCTATCCGTGGCACATGAATGCCCCCCCCCCCCCCCCACACCCCCACCTTTTTTTCATTCGCGGGGTGTAAAGCTAGTAAAGGGAAGAGAGCAGTGTCTATGTTTGCATTTTTTTCTCGCTTTTGTAGATGAACTGGATATACAGTATCTTTATTTCCCCTTGTGGATGATGGTGGAATCAGATTCATGGTTACTCCTAGGCTTTGCTTTAGCAGTGCTAGATCTTTTGGGCTTTTATTATAACTAACACAGAAGTGCCATGCTGCATTTCGGCAGATGTGTGTCGAATGCCCTTACTTCATTTTAAGTGGTGTGTCTTACACACTGTGCACTCTTTTCCTATTATTTCTTCTGTGTGTTCTTGCTATGGGTACCAGATCAATCTAATCTCAAATTGTTTACTAATCTGTTAGTTTGTACACAGGAGGTAAGAGAGAAGAAAACATAAATTCTGGGCTACATGTAGTTTTTATTTATTCTCAGGGTATGGCATATCAATACCAAGTGATTGATTGCCAGAAGTGAAATTCAAGAAGTGTCAATGACGATACAATTGTTTGAACAACTCACTACCAAGACCAGCTAAGGGAGCTGCCAAAGTCCAGTTCCATATCGCTGCATCTATAGAGGCTAAGCAAATATGGGCTGAATCCGCTACATCGCCTGCCTTTTCGCAGCCAAAGTTCCTACAGGACTGTTTTATAGTTTTCTTCACTAATTTATTCCTTCAGTCGATGTATTTTAATAGTGGCATCCTTGGTTGCCAGTTGATATTTGTGATCAGTGGAGGGGTATATTTGTATTAAACAAATATATCAGGATTATTTTTTCTCTGGTTTGTCCTGCCATACAATTTGTCAGTGCACATTACGATCACTGAAGAACTACCCGGTTCGCTACTGTCATTCCACTAAGCGTGGGAAGAATTTTGCATAGATAATGAAAAACCTAAGGAATAAGGAGGCATGTGCATCTATTTATTGTGCAAGTTTGACGCTCTCATGTTAGTGTTCATTTACCATCTGGTGGTTACCGAATGTGGTTAAGACTCTGGAAGAGACCACAGGAACCAGCATTGACAGATAAGTCCAGTAGGCTTCAAACGAAAACAACACAACAATCTATGATTGCCATAAAGAAGAGATTCATTACCTCAGTGAACTGGGTACTAGGATAGAGTGGCTCAATAGATACTCATAGCAACTAGAACATTCTGGATATATTGACACGTTGAGTGTAGTACTGTCTTGTGGTGTCTACTCTTTCTTAGCCACAAGAGCAGTATTTTTCCAACATTGTACGGTGGCGACGCCTTGACTATATGGCAAGACCCCCTTCCCCACGCCCCATCCCTAGCATAATAAAATTTAATTAAAACAAGAAGAAATGAAAGAATAGCCCCAACCACTGTTAACAAGAGCTGGGAAAATATATCCACATAAATTAAAGTGGCAAATAGCAAGCAATCACCAACAACTAGTAATTTAGTTTCTAAATTTCAGTCTGATCGTTGGCACTGTTTCATCCTGGAGATATCTGATATTTTTTAGTCTGATTTGGGACAAGGCAAACAAGAGATCACTCTCCACACCAAGCTGGCAACGCTGTTTTTCTATTAAAGCTGAAAATCCGGATTATTTAAAGTACAAATATACTCTATTTCAAAATTTATTCACGCATTCCTTGTTGCTTCCTTGGTTCCACATGAAAGCCCTCCCCCCACCACCCCCCCCCCCCCCCCCCCTTTCCCCCCCCCCCCCCTCATCCATTTTTTATAAGTTGGAGACTATTGAATTAGAGCTTTTCTTTTCCAATAAATAATTACATTTCGTGCATTTTATTTGAAATCTGTATGCCTTTTGTATTCATTCGCTTCTCGCTCTCTCTCTTTCTCTCACTTCCCCCCCCCTCTCTCTCTCTCTCTCTCTCTCTCTCTCTCTCTCTCTCTCTCTTGTTGTACCCCACCAGGACAACATGCGAGCGATAAACACCCGGTGATACAATGGGCCACCGTGGGAATGAGGATCAGCCATGGAAAGGTCCCAGAAACCCCTTTCAGTCGTTAGGCCATATTTATGGCCCGGCTATGTTCAGGGCTCCAGGCAAAATTGGATCCCTCATGGGGACGACTTCGTATGATGATATTCATTCGCTTAATTTTCTAGCTGGAATTTATTTACATGATTATCAGTGTGGGTCTGTGCTTAAACTTTGTCAGCAGGGGAGGATACTCAGTTCCGACCAGTCTGGGAGCATTTGTCTGGCCAAACTGGTGCATTATATATTTTGTTGCCAAATGCTAGAGTCACCGCACTCCAGGAGTGGCGTCAGCCGGTTTTGTGTTTTGCTGATTCGGGAAAAACCCCAACAGACCAATACAACGAGCCACCAACTCGACATTTTTGTGACCTTTGATTTATAGTGAACCTGGTCCTGTTTTAAGGTGGGGAAGGGGGGGGGGGTAAACGACCATATAACGTGACACTGGGTATACGTGGACACCTCAGCGGTGGTAGCTGTTGTTATCAATATCAAAACAGAGCAGGTTACTAACTTTTTCCTGGCCAACTGACAGATTGCTAAGGCTGAAATGTTCAGCCATGCTGATGTGGAAAGCAAGGGGAGACTACCACATTATATATATCTATATTATTAAAAATGTTAATTTTCCGATGATGTAAGCTAAAAACTCTGAAACTACTGAACCGATTGCTTTCAAATTTGCACACAACGTTGCCTTTCATTCCAAGCGTGATTTGTTGTCAGAAAATAGCACAAACCACAAATGGCCTAGCTCCAGCAACGGTCAAATTATTATTATATAATTTCATTTCCACTATTTGCTTGAGTGTTTGGTAGCTTCTTCTTCTTCTTCGCGTTCACCAGCTGTAAACTCTGGCGAAAGGTTCTGGTTGCTCGTCCACTACTGAACTGCAGTCCTGCTCCAGAACCTGAGTGTTGCGTGTGCATCAGTTTTACAGATCTCATTCTCTTGAATACAGACTGTTGGTTCCTTGCCTCTCCGGCAGATGCACTCCGACTTCAAAGGAAGCTCCCCAATTAGTCGACTCTTACGACATGCTTTTGGGGAGGCAGTGGGTCTATTCTTGTTTTCCCCACAATGGGGCCCCAGAACCCACACGGGGGTGTTTGGTAGCGTAGTTGGTAGCTGATGTGCCAATCATGTAGGTAACCCGCGTTCGATTTCCCGCTAGGTGATATAATTTTTGTAGCCCTTAACTGGGCGGCTGGTACGTTGTGTTGTGGTTTATGGCTAGGCTGCGATATCTACGCTTTTTTTCGGTTTTGGGGTTTACAGCCAGCCTGCGACAGCGGCGACGTGATGCTCAATGGTCATGTCACAGGTAATCTTCGTTCGCCCTCGAGAGGGCCGTTAGCACGTTGTGTTGCGGTTTACAGATAGGCTGCGATATCTGACCTAAACTCTTCAGTCGTCGGTAGTATAGTTGTAAGTATGTCATCCTTCACGCGGGTGACCGGTGTTCAATTCCTCCAGGTTGATAACTGTTTTTCCCCCATAAAAGGGTGGTTGCCACGTTGTGTTGTGGTTTACAGCTAGGCTGCGATATATGCGCTTTTCGCCCAAAGACATCCGATTTCAGTTAAGTCCTAATTAGCCTCCCCGCGACGCTTCTCGATCAAAAACTATTCGGCGATGACAGAAACTGTTAACTAAGACGGCTTACAATCCAGTTTAGTTTGGGTGGACACGGATGCTAATGTCAGTTAAAAATCGTTCCCTCGGAGAGGGAGAGATGACGGGTGTGGGGTATTTTTCTCCGCTATTCGTGAGTATAGTGTACTTTTCACTGTGGGTTCCATCACTGGTTACGTGATGAAGTTTTTTTTCCCCCTATTTCCTTAGCAAAATCAAACTAAATAGTCCGTGGTGACAGCATGCGGCGCTAACTCCTCTTTTCTACACCGACCTACACAGACTGTAGTGATAGTTGTTGTTGTTGTGATGGTGGTGGTGGTTGTGGTTGCAGTAGTACTGGTACTGGATAGCTGATGTGGTAGCTGTTACACTAACCACATATACTTCTCTGTACAAGTAAATGCTACATATCTAAGTCTGGATGGACACGGATGCAAAGCTCAATTTAGTTACAATATTTCTTTACACGGTGACTTTCCCATCCTTCGGAGAAGATGATATGATTGGGTGAGGGGGGAGGGGTTGTGCCAGACACAGTTAGCTGAGAGTGCTTAAAATTTATTTTAAAGTTTTCATTTCTAAACTATTTCGATTTTAATAATTTCGCCAGGTGATGATTTTTCAATCTTTCGGAGAGGGAGATATGATAAGGGCGGGTGGGGGGGGGGGGGGGGGGGATTATGCCGGACACAGTTAGCTGAGAGAGCTTACAATATTATTTTAAAGTTCTCATTTCTTAACTATTTCTATTTTAATAATTGCGCCATGGAAGATTTTTCAGTCCTTCGGAGAGGGAGATATGAATTCGCCAGTTGATGATTTTTCAATCTTTGGGAGAGGGAGATATGATTGGGGGAGTGGGAAAAGGGGGGGGGGGGGGTTATGCCAGACACCATTAGCTGAGAGAGCTTAAAATATTATTTTAAAGTTCTAATTTCCTAACTATTTCTATTTTAATAATTTCGCCATAGATGATTTTTCAATCCTTTGGAGAGGGAGATATGACTACGTCGAGGGAAGAGGAGGGGAAAAGGGGGGGGGGGGGTAATGACTGACACTGTTAGCTTAGAGCTATTTTCTTTCCTCTCCATTTAACCATTCTCCGGCACAGCTAGTATATATATATATATATATATATATATATATATATATATATATATATATATATATATATATATATCCCTCGAAATTAGCCTCTGTTTTCTACTTCTGTACTATAAGGACTCTTTTCCACACCTTTAGGCGTACTGTGAAGATAGGGTTAGACCCATGTTTTTATAGACCAATCGGCACTTGGTGGGGGAGGTGGATAGGATCACGCACTGCCTTTACTTCCCAGGACTGCACCTGGTATCCCCCTCATGGGTTGACCTGAGAGTCAGGGTCATTTTTGAAAGAAATCTGGCTCTGTCAAGACTCGAACCCACGATCTTCCAATCCGCAGGCGGGAGTCTAGTCACCAACGCCACGGTGACTCCCTTCATGCGTTTATGATATTTATATCACCCAGCCATACAAACATTTAAATTCATAATCTCCTATTAGTTCACATACTTTTCCTTGTCGTGTATGTGTGCCAGTAAAAAAATGTGCACTCCTGCTCCCCCCCCCCCTCACCCCCACAATATCAGGTCTACTAACTCGAAGGTTACCCAAAAATCGATGCTAACCTTTGTTGCTTTATATACTGTCTTGCAAAATAAAGTTAACACTTTATATTTTCTTAAATAACTGCCCTAGTTATTGCAACCACGTTTTCTGAAAATCTGCATTAATTGTCTTTTAGTGGGGAATGCGTTTTGGCGGAATTAGCTTTGCTAACATAAGAAATGCCTACAGTATTAAAGAGATTGGCCCAAAAAAGTCACACTGCTTAAAGATTATTGTGCCTTTCACTAGCATTAATCACAGCTTCAAATGAGCACCCCACTGAGAGGATTAAATGTAAGATTACATCGTCTGCAAGATATATGCATATGCGAGTTACATTTCAAGCTGTAACAGATTTTGAGGTTTATTTGACAGGACTATCAAGCCTGTGCCCTACATGCTCAATGCTGAGAAAAGGTGAAACTGATGACCATAAACGAATAATATTATTGTGATTCTGTAAGAGAAATGCTGAGGTACTCCTGCTCGATTAGGGGTTATATTGTCGTGCATAAAAGGATAGTCTTGTCTGTGAGTTTTCGAAAATGGCACAACGTAAAGTGTTTGTACAACCACATAGTGACATTTCTCCGAAATGGTTAATATCTGTGTTGTAAAATGACTCGTTATTCCTTCCCATACGATGATACTGCCATAAACAAAGTTCAACGCCTAATGGATGCAGTTACGAGCATACAGCTTATGTACTCGTTGCCTTCGAGGTTATGCGAAGCGAACATTTGCCCACTAAATTCTTTCTGGATGTGGCCTGCCTGAGGTCTATAGTGTGGGAGTGAAAGTATATTTGATTGCCTCGAAAGGTTAAAAAATAACAAAGGTGTTTAGAGAAACGTGTGTGCTCTTTCGATGTTCCCTTATATGTCTGCCATCATTTGGGCAGGTTGGAAACGGTTCCGCAAATGAACTGTGCGAATAAATAGGTCTTGAATTAGTATGATCACCCTTGGTGACACAAATTACTTTAGAAACATTGTTACAGTGGATAGTCTATTATTGGGGAGACATAAAATGTTAGGGCAATACATTTACAATTTAGCATTAAACTTTAAAGTAGCCGATGATGTGATTTCTTTCTCATTTTGTAGTCGCGTCGTCGATAGCAACACAATAATTTATCTAGGGATAAAGACCCGGTGACACCATTCAGATGAGAATCTCTAGAGAGATAATTTCCAGAAACCCCGTTCAACCCATCCCCCCCCCCTCTCTCTCTCTCTCTCTCTCTCTCTCTCTCTCTCTCTCTCTCTCTCTAGTTGTACGCCACCAGGACATCACACAAGCGATAAACACCCGATGACACAAATCGACACTAGGCGGATGAGGATCACCCGTGGAGAGGTCACAGAAACCCCTTTTAGCTCTTAGGCCCAATGGCCTAGCTATATTTAGGGCCCCCGACAAAAGCACACACACACCACACACCAATTCATTTCAAGCCTATTCACAGGTAGCAAATTTTTTTATTTTTTAAATTCATTCCATGTGATTGAACAGTATCAACATTTCTTTTTTTTTTGGGGGGGGGGGGGTTGGGCGGGGAGTTTAATTAAATGTTAAAATTTTATACGGCTTTAGCAGCTTTAAGGAAGTAATGTGTAAAAATGACATCGATGAGTCTTTTTCAGAAAACACGTTTTGGAAAATGATATTCTTTTGCAAGAAATATTAATAAAGGAATTTCAAACAAGGGAAGTAATCAATAAAACATGCAAAACGCTAAGAAGAGAAAAACAAACGAAATTGCCGAACGGCAGGTACAAGCACATTGGTGGCATGTCATTTAAGAAAATCATACGAGCGAAACAGCTTTTGAAAAATCTAGAACATTAGTGATGTCATTGCACTAAGGAAGATGTTATCAGGAATATGATTATTATCAGTCATAGTAAGCGCAATTGTCATCTTATATTGTTTTTTCCCATTTTTTGAGATGTGTATGCCCATGCTGACCTTGATCCGCGCTTCACGGATCCATCTGTGTAGATGATGATACCTTCAGGGTCTGAACGCTGATCTTTCAGTTCCCTTACCTCTGTGTCTACGGCTGCAGGAATTTGATCCCTGCATTGCCTTCCGAGTGTGATGACAACCTTATACCATGCATGTCTACTGGTGTATTCGTCCATTCTTTTCCGTGACTGATCCCGTCTAAGTCACATACGGCTCATTATTGTACGGAACGCAGCGCCATCTGCAGTCCATTAGTTTTAAGACATTTTTCGATAGCTTGAATAGCTGAAACTTCAAATACTTGTTGAAATGAATGCTACATGAAATTGTAAAGGCATTAAGGTGCAAGCAGCACTTTCGCCGCAGAAAGAGAGTGACTCCGCTTCCTATTCATGCCTCGTCGCGTCTATAATGCCTTGGTGTCATGTATTCCCTATTTTCGACGCCTCAAACGCTCTCTCTTTTCTCGTCTTCTCATCGCTCACTTGCGTGGTTATTTTCTCGTGCTGCTATCTGCGCGTCGGTTCGGGACTATGGAAACTGCGATGTTTGTCCATTCATACTTTTCTATCAGTGCCTTTTATGTCTCGGGGGGGGGGGGGGGGGCAATGCCAACGAACATAGAAATACAAAAAAAACACCCCAGTTTCGATACTCACGAATCGCCGTGTCTTCCTACTTGTACACATACGCTTGCGGTGCCTCAAAGAGACTCACAACAACACAACCTCCCACAAACATTATGTACGCCAGTGAACGATGAACCAAGCCATATCATAACACCCCCGCAACATAAGAAAGGCCTTGCGACGCGGCGAGGCATGAATGGGAAGGGAAGTCAATCTATTTCTGAGGCGAAAAAGTTACTTGAACCGAATTAACAATTTCTGGGAACGCATAATTTTTAAAAATATATTAAACGCCGTGGCCGAGGAGACGTTTTCCGCCATTATTATAGTATTTTATTAGCCACTGTTGTCGCTCATCACCAAGCGAATTAAGAATTTAGTCTGTCGACATTTTTTAAACAATTGAACTAGTTAAAAATTGATCAAATGCAATAATTCAACTTCAAGCCGAAGTATTACCGTTTAAGCTAAATGAGCGGTAGTTAAGAATTGTGTGGCCTCTCCACTTTTTCCTCCCCATATTAGGAGAACGTTGGACAGGAGGACTCAGCTCCACCTCCCAAGCACGCCCTCCTCACAACCTAGGGGGTGGAAATCAGACCCCCCCCCCCCCACCACCCTTCCTCCTCTCCTTTCCCCTCTACCCAGTAAAGTAGTAAAACATTGGTCCCCTTACCACCTTACACATTTTAATGGCAACTAATTGGGCGTTGGTGGACGGCCTCAGATCCGTGAGTGCCCCCGTCCTCCCGGCCCCCACCCAAAGAGAGATCCGGGGAGGGAGGGCAGGGATGATAGCCCATGGCCCAGTATTGTTGTAAGGGGAGCGTTCACAGACTCTACACGTTGGCGGAGAGTTCTAGCTGTTTGTCCACTTCTAGCCTTTAGTCTTGTTCCAGAACTAGAGCTTTGCATGCACTTCCGTTTTACAGATCTTGCTTATTCGTATCCAGACTGTTGGTTTCTTACCTTTAAGGCAGATGCTCTCCGTCTTTGAGGGAAACATCTAATAAGTCAATGCTTGTTAGGGATGTCTACTCCCCCCCCCCCCATCCCCTCCATACACTAAGGCCCGGGAACTCACATTGGGAAGCCATACATGTATAATCTCTTGAATTATTAGTATATTACATATATCTAGGGACCTGAGCCATTTTTAAGTCTACTTCGACTTCGAGATTGACGATTGTATTATCTCTGTTTCATTACAATGCTACTTTAACTACATTTGAAATCCGCCGACCTCAAACCTGCGAACTTAGGGTCCGTTAGCTTGTGTGATGTCTTCCAGATACTTTGTGAATATACCACTAGTCGCTACAGTTTTCGCGATATTAACTTCCTGTTTTGAGTCCTTTATTTGTCCACTTGTGCATTTTTATTAGCATATAAACCCAGGCGGATAGAAAACATAATGTATACGCGAGAAAGGCATGAGGGTTCGTGATTATTTCGTGCCTGCAATGAAAAATTTAGCAAGCAGTTTGCAGAAAGTGATTTGGGGGGGGGGGGGGGGGGGTGGTGGTGAAGGGGGGTCCAGCTGTGAGCTAAGTGTATCATTGTCCTTAGTTTAACCAGCATGGCCTTGTAGGCAGATGTGATCTGTTTCTCCTATGCGAATAGTATACGAAGGGATTTGCGTCTATTAGATGGATACCTGTACTGTTAATGCACAACACAGAACTCATGCGTCCAAGTCAGTAAATTACATGTGTACAGTATGTGTGGCCTATGAGAGGTTTAGTGGGATGAGTACTGGTACCCTTTGATTAAAAAAAAAAGATAGGTAGGTAGTTGTACCCCACTAGGATATCACACAAGCGATAAACACCCGGTGACATAAAGTGTCACCATGCGGATGAGGATAACCGGCGGAGAGGTCCCAGTAACGATTTTCAGCCGTTAGGCCATATCAGTGGCTAGGCCATTTCTATGCTCTGGCTATATTCGACGTTTCCGGCAAAAGCCAGGGTGGGGCTTCAAATAACAAAAAGATTGTATTCCAAAAGGGGACGACTTAAATGCACCGCTATAATAAACACTAAAAAAGACTGACAGGCTGACTTTCTACCCCACCAGGACATTACACAGGGGATAAACACCCGATGACACAATGTGCCACCATGTGGGTGAGGATCACCGTGGAGAGGTCCCAAAAAACCGCGTTCAGCATTTAGGCCATATTTATGACCAGGCTATATTGCGGCCCCTGGCAAGAGCCAGCGTAGGGCTTCAAATAACGAAAAATTCCACCCTGAAAAGGACAGGAAGTCTGAACAACTTATTAGCCCTATTCATAGCTATATACAGATCTTCTCTTTGAAGTATTTGTTTACCCATTTCCTATTATTTCAAATATATTAACTATTGTTATATTTTGTAAGCATTCAGCACATTATTAATGATTATATTCGTGTCGTAAACGGCAAATAAATATAATAATATGCTTAAAAATGTAAAATACATAAACACGTACGTTTTAAGAGATCATGTCTACACACGGTTGAAGTAGGTTATCTTAGCCCCCTATACACAATTATTGGATGAGGGCGCTCAGATCCCATTTCCCCTTACCCATAATTGTTTTGCTGGGGAGGGGGAGGGCACTTGAAAACCTGAGCCGCGCCCCGCCCCCATCCAGTTGTGTACTAAAAAAATGTGTAAGGTTTTGATGCCTACGTTAGTTTTACGCACTGCCTTCTCTAATAGAAATAGCTCAAGATGGGTGTGGTTTTACGTTAGTAGTCTCCCCAGAGAAAGTAGGCCATTGACAAGTTTGCTGGGCTGGTCTACTTTCCTGCCAGTTACGGGTGTGCCGCTCTACTGTTTGCTTTCTGGGTTGTCTTGCATTTACGTTTTTCTTCCGAGAAAGAGAATGCCAGTGACATAGGTTGCAGGTCCCTCTGGGGCGGGTGGTTTTGTGTTAGACCCAGTTTGTCGGTGTTTCTGGAGTGTGAGAAGCGCTGGCGTTCTGAAATATACAACACGCGAAATCTACGGAATTGCGATAAACACCCGTAACTTTGTACCAAGGCTACGTGGCTTAATGTCGACCTATCAGAAGTGAGCTAGTGTGTAGCGCTGTGTATATGGGGAGACCAACGTTAGGTTTACCGATACCTCACATCTCCCATCCCCCATGTTTTCTTAATTTGAGGTCCTTTCGACTCCCTCTTACACACACACACACAAAAGATCAGGGCGAAGCTCAACGCCCTACTCCAGAAACAGTTTGTGAGGGTGCCATGATGCATGTATAGAAAGTATCTTTTAAAATATTTGTTCATACATTTCTATTATATTATTTTAAGTATAGTTTTACATATTTCTTGCCATTTATCATTATCCTTATCATCATTACATTATTATTATATTATTATGCTGAATGGAATGTAAATATAATAATCTCCTCGAAATAATGTGAACTGAATTAACAATTACAATTTTTTATACATGTGGTGGGTCTCTTTGTTTTTTTACAAAAGTAATGGGGAAGGGGAGGGGATGTGGGTCTCTATGGACCTGGGCTCCCAAGTTGCGGCCACTGTGAGAGCCACTCTGCTCTCTTACTGTTCTCGACATTCTGTGTGCTGCGCATTTTATGCTGTCTTTGACACGCTTTTCTCGCAGCTATGTGTACTGACTAAAACAACTGAATAAATTATGGAATTGTACAGATAGAATTACAAAGGTCAGATTTTTAAGAGCATGCATCTTTCCCATTGCAACATACGCCTGTGAGACCTGGACACTTACTAAACAAGCGGAACAGCGCATAAATGCATTTGAATATAAATGTTACAGACAGGTTCTAAGAATATCTTGGGTAAAGAAAAGAACAAATGCATCCATACTTCAAGAGCTGAATATTGAAGAGGGTTGGCTAGTAAAGACAATAAAACAAAGAAAATTGAAATATTTTGGTCACTTGAAACGTCATGGAGGTCTAGAGAGAACAATAATGGAGGGGTATATGCCTGGGAAGAGAGGAAAGAGGAAGGCCAAGGAGAAGATGGGTGCAGGATGTGGCAGATGATCTCCAGATGGGTGTATCAGACGCAGGACATCTTGCTCATGATAGGAAGGTTTTCCGGAGGGTTGTTATGGCAGCGAGGTTCCGCGAGGGACATACTACTGAATGAATGAATGAATGTGTACTGATGATGTCTGAGAGTGAAAGCTGAATTGCTAGTGTCGTTTCTCAGGGTCTGCAGCAGCTGAGTTCCGCCTTCGACAACTCCTTTCGAGCGTCACGACACAGGAGAATGTGAGATTGGGCGCTTTAGTCGCTGGGACCCATTCCTCACCTGAATGGATATCTGACAACTTTACAAAGGTCAATACATGTGAGGAACCAGTAACGTACATTCTCCCCCCCCCCCCCCCCCCCCCCCCATCCTCCTTTTCTCCCGAACCTCAGTTCTTCATTTGTAACCGTGTCTAGCTAATATATTCGTAGGATTCTGAAACGGTAAGTTGTGTTTAGTTAATCCGCATTAATTTGTATCTTTTTCCGGGTTGTCTTTTCAATCACTTTCTCTATTTGGCACCGTACCCGGTAGAAAATATTCTGGGTTTTTACAAATTGTGGATTGATGAACGCCTTGTTATTGTTGTACTGTGACAGAGAGAAACCAGCCAGGTCCGAAATAAATAATTACCAAATTATGTGTAACTGATGAGACATGTGTCATGAGGTAAAATTATTTACAAAAACGCATATATCACAAAATCGTAGTCTTTCTGTTTGATTTTGGATACTGTCAGTCAGTACAAAATTACTGTTAAATTTCATTTCATTGACAGTCTGTTCTATTGTTAAGGTTTCCTTTACTGAGTTTTAGCATTTGTCAGTAATTTTAGTTACCAGTTCAAGCAATTGATCAGTTAGATGATAATTAATGTATTAAACTGCTATATTTTAGTCACTAGAAATTAGTCGAAATTGAAGCACTGACATAACACACTTTAAAAAAATACTGGAGGGAAAGGTTGAAGCAAGAGAGCCAGAGGTAGACAACAATACAAGTGGGAGAATAACATTAAAATATGGACCAAAAGCTGTCTGAGAGAATGCACCATCGAGACGAGAAAGAGAGAGAGAGAGAAAGAAAGAAAGAGAGTTGGAGATCCATTGTAGTCAATCTTTATTGTGGAGAATGCTGCTGTTTGATTGACAGATTAAAGCTGAGAGCCCAATCAGTTAGAAAAGTTAACGTTGGTGCCAATTTAAACTCAGAACCTTTAGGACAGCAGGCAGGCATCTAACCCCACTACAACAGCTTCATAACTTGTTGGTGTTGGAAGAGAAATACATTTATGTCATATTTCACAAGGTTGTAAACAGAAGGTTGTCTATACAACTTTTCAAACATTTTATTTTCATGTACGCATTATTACTTAAAACTGGTACAGATTATTGCAACGTTTAATGAAAGGATGCAGGACTGATATCATTGCAATCAGACTTTCCAGCTAGTTCCCAGAACTTTCCAGCTAGTGCCCTGTTGCCTTCCTCATTTGCTAACAAAGATTATAACAAAGATTATGCCTGTTGTAATCTAATTACACTTATACATATCTTTTCCCCTGCTTGTTAACTCATTCAGTACTAAAACAACACACTCAACGTTCATTTGTCATTCCAAAGATAATGCCTCAGCTGTTTTCTATCTCGTACAGATGTTGTATTAACCCTTTGTGTCTGAATTATTAATTGAACAACTTCTGTCTCATAGTATCATTGTTGAACCCCCTCAGACCTACATATTTATTACTTTTAAGCATAACCCCTTGGAATAGACAGAGTTAAATCAACTACTTTTAGGACTTAAAGAGTTAAATGTCACCCACACCCTATGCTCTGTCTGCAATGAAACAATGAATAACATTCCGGGATGAATAAATTAACCTGTTCAGAAATATAAACCTGTGTTCTGTTACTAGGTAGTTTATATATGTGCAGCATGTTATAAATAAAAACTGTAAGTGGAAGTTACGGAACTGAACCTGTCCTTTACCACTGTGCAAACTGCAAGGTAATAATGTCTTCATATCTTTATGACTGCAGATTTATTAAAGTAGGTATAGTGATATGACTGGTTAATCATAAAAGCTATTTGGGAAGGGGGGGGGGGGCTGGGGTATTTTACTAAGCATGTTATAAAAGACAACTAAGGGATTGGGTTCGATTCTGTAGTTAGCTACACCATCCCACATAAAGTATAGCCACAAAAGCTGACCATCTATAAGGAAGTCTTTAAAAAAGGGTCTGGTGTGTATTGCTTAGTGGTCAATTTCTCTTTGGAGATCTGTTTCTTACTAATAGTACAAACTTGCACCAGAGAGAGAAGTGTTCCTCGACTGATTGTATGTTTATAGTATATACTAGTTGGAGCAGTGCAACATGAAACCAATGCAAGTCTTGCAGCTGGCATTGAACCCTGTAACTCGGAATTCTAAAAGACATTTGTAATATCAAAGCCACAGTTGATGCTGTAGTGATAAACCAGTGCATTAATCACTGTTCATATTGTAGGTCAAAACCACAGAAACCAAATATGATATTGGTAAGACAGTTCATTAACCACTATCCTATATTTGCAGTTCCTTACATTAGCCACTGTACTGTATAGGGAATTCCGTACAATAACCACTGTACTGTATTGTTAAGTCAGTACATTAACTTTGTAATGCATTGCTAAGTCAAGCATTGATCACTGTACTGTATTGTTCAACCAGTGTACATGAACCTATACAGTTTCTTCTATACTCTGCTAATAAACAGTATAGTTACTACTATGCTGTATTAGTGAGCCAATACATGAGCTAATATGCTACCACATCTCAAGTTATAATTCACCAGTGAAATGTTTTTATTAAGTGAAGTAACTGCTGTCCCTTATGACAGGTTGAGACTTGTATACACCCGTTATTTATTGTTCTATTCTGCACTAGAGTCAAGAATTGGCAGTCATGTGACTGACAGGTTGAAGAGAATATGTATAAATGACACCTCACATGGTCCATAACAGGATCTTACCTTAAGCACCGGACCATTATTTTGAGACTTAGATAAACAAGATTATTTCAAGGTTGGTGGGAAGTATTTTTTCTTCTTCTATAGATAGATAGATAGACTATCTGTATCTTCAATGTTGTTGTCTCTAGTATGAACTTCACTGTCTGCTGTGTTTCAATCAGTGACCCGTAAAGTTTGCACATACAGAAATATCTCCTACAGTGTTTGTGCATGGTATCCTGATTGCTGTGGTGCACCTCCTGGCTGGTTGCCTCCCACTTCGGCACCTTATTCTGATTATTTTGGTAAGCTAGATCAGCGTTCTGGCATATGAGATCGAACTATACACCCTGACATGTGTGTACACCTGTAAACAAGACTTGGCTTCATACGCATCATTGGCATATTGACATTTGTACTTAACACCAATCTCAGCCAATGTAGCATTGTTGCTTCATTGACCATTATGAGTTATGAAGTATACATGATTGTTTATGCGTAGACTTAAATGCATTTGGATACTTTAAAGAAATCACAATAAATTAGAAATTAGTTTTATTTTTTCATGTCTGTACTTGATTGTAAACAAATATTGTTGGGTTAAATATTTTTAATTAGTTTATTTTCCAAGTCTTGATGAGGCTAACATGCTTCGGTAAATGTTGACAAATTGTTTGTTTATTATTTTTTGCAGCCTTATAATGAAGAGTTACCTACACAGGATCATTACACCAGATAAAAATACTAATTTATTTCTTTTTTACTTAGCTACAATGAATGGCTGCAGTATTTTAAAAAAAAATTTTTTTTAAATTATTCTCGTAAAACCATCCACAAACTGAATTAAAAACACTTAATGTTACATCCAAAAAAAAGGGAGTCTTACATTTCAAAATTACAAGACAAGGATGTCAGAATTAAACAAGCAAAAATAGGATTTCCTTGGGTGAAAGGAACAGTAAAAGATATTGCAGTGAATATAAGTGACAAGAGAAGCTTTCACAACGCTAAGAAATTTACACATACTCAAAATTAAAATCAGTTCTAAACGTAAAGATCAGTCATATATTCAAATAAATACTTCTGTATGAATCAAAAGACTGGAGACCAACGAACCAATTGTTGTTGTGTAATTACAGTAGCAAAACAGCCCCACTGCCTCCAACAAGCATGTCGTAAAAGGCAACTAATTAAAAACTTGCTAAAATAGGATGTGTTGGGCTGAAAGGCACAGATACTGCAGCCTAGCTGTAAACCACAACACAATGTATCTAACTCCCTTTTTACAACAAACACTGAAGAAGTATAATTATAATGAAAACATTGAAATGGCTGCAACATTTTCAGTAGGTGATTACAACAGCCAAAAATTAAAGAATGTATTTTCTGATCAAGTTTCTGTAGACACATCATACTTGATCATAAAGTAAATGAAGCAAACAGGTACATCATCATTGTCATCATCATGTGCCCTGCTGACTGGCATAGGTGTTCATGCATTTCCACAGTTCTCTGTCCCTTGTTCTCTGGATCAGTTCCACCAATGATATCCCTCCATGCCACCGTCCATCCGTCATCATCTCTCTTGGTCCGCCTCTTCCTCTTCTACCATTGATCTTCGAAGTCGTTACAACATTCCCCATATCCTTCCCACTCATTACGTGACCAAAGAACAGTGCTTTTCTTTTCCTTATAGCTGTATATATTGACCTGCTTCCTTCAAGCAGTCCTCGTTATTACTCTGGCAGTCCAAGGGATTTTTAGCATACGTCTGAAAAACCACATTTCCAACGCCTCCAAGGTCTTTCTAATTTGTACATTCACATTCCGCATGTATAATATATATATATATATATATAAATAAATAGGTTTGCTTCACTAAATTTTCATTCAGTGTTTTCTTTTTATTTAAATTCTTTCATAATATTATAAGTCACATAGTGATTCCTCAATTTTTGTCTATCTTTTGCAATTTTTGTGATATTGTGTGTGAAATAAAGTTCACACCTCTGGCCTGTCGTAACAGCATTCATTGTAGGTTTTTCTCTTGAACATCTTCACTTATTAATCTATTTGTTAATTTTGTAGTGCCTGTTTTGTGATACTTTGTGTCTTTGTTTCAGGAAATGTCCTGTATTTCACCATCTTCTTAACATCATTATAATTACCATAAAAAGGGATTTTTTGATGGCAAGCCTTCATAAGTAAATAATAATAATAACAAACAAAAAAACTGTACACTGAGCACAGTAAATGAAAATGGCAGTAAAATAACTACATTATTCTGTAATTACCTCTTTGAGTCCCAGGGGGTTTAGCATCACAGGCCCATGGGGTAGTTACGAGAGATGTAAAATCGACACATCATGCGTTCATTGGGCCTCTAGGTAGGAATCTATGAACGTATGATGTGTTACTTGGGACTCAAAGAGTTAAATTTGGAAGGAAAAAAAAATAGCAGTGAAATTAAATAGGTGGCGATGCTACATTTTTGTTTTCCAGTTTTCACATGTTTATTTCAATCCAGCCCATTAATTTATACATATTTGTTATCAGTCCATTGTGACCAGTCATAATTTTGTATTTTCAATATTTCAGCTAGCCATACAATCTTCCGATGGCTCTTCAAGGTTAGTAAAGCATCAAATGTAGATAATAATGTGTAGAAGAAAATGTGTTCTCTTTTTTTAGACACAGATTTGTTTTAGTATCCAGAAGCCATGAGTTGTTAACCCTTAGGCTCGGTATTATGGATATCGCAACCTTTCGGCCTGATTCCATTGTAAATACCGTAAATCTAGGAGAAAATGTGGCTTTTCTGCCCACCCCCGGGAGTAAACCCGGACCACAAGGAGTTCTGTCACCCACTCACCGTGCAATACGGTTTAGCCAACTACGCTAGAGAGATGGCTTTTAGACACAGAAAATATTGACAGAATGAAAATAAGAAAGGTTACAGCATATATAAGTACTAAATACAGCACCAGCACTTCATGTCCAGATTTTTTTCCATATTATGCATTTCATGATTTCTGTTGACCTTGGTTGTTTACAAGTTCTGTTATCTTGCCCATTTCGTTTTCTAGTCACAGTTTATATTTTATTTAGTACTGCATTAATAAAGACTTGGATCAAAATATTTACTCATCTTTTCCATTCCCTCTGTCACAGAGGGAAGCTTTCTAGTCACAGTTTATATTTTATTTAGTACTGCATTGATAAAGACTTGGATCAAAACATTTACTCATCTTTTCCATTCCCTCTGTTTAGCTTTTTCTAGTCACAGTTTGTGTTGTATTTAGTACTTCTTGTTATCAGCTTGACTGCAAGCACTCTTATTGTCAACATATATCAGCATATATACCAAGGGATGCTATTATATAAGACATCCAAACATCCAAACATAAGTATAGCTCCCAAGAAACAGATCACAAACAGCACATTCATACCACCACCCTGCTAACAGTGCCAAACTTGGACATCTCCATAGGCTCACCTGTGTATGTAAAATTAACCAATGTGAAGTGAGATGCTTGACAAAAGCTGCCAACTTAACCATCCAAGATAGAGTAACAAATGGTACATCAGACAGACTGTGGGAATAACACTATGCTGCACATTCATTGAGAAACAGAAGACCAGATGGTTTGGTCTTCTTGCTAGAATGCAGCCAGAACCACTACCAACACAAATGATAAATGTGAAAAGATCTAATGCTACAAGTGATGGAGACTAAGAAACCATGGCCACAAGGCCATAGGCCAGTGGGTCTGTGGCTCATCTAGGTGGATGGACTCACCTTGGTCAGTTTTTTGATGACCTTTATTACTGGCTCAACAAACTGGCAGGGGATTACTTTCACCGCTCAGATAGATACGGAATGAAGTATACTTGACACTGCAAGGTATAAGAGGGTCAAGATGAGATAAGTATTTCAGAGTTGTAGAAATGAATCTGATTGAACCAAATGTTTCTAATCATCAGTGAACGTTGGAGTGTTTGATCCACAAAATAAAGTGTCGTATGCCGTAACTTCAAAGGAGCTTGAAGGCTTGAAAGACAAGAATTTTTCGTTCACCATTGAAGAAACAGCAGAGTAAGCCACATTTGTTACTAACTTTTTTAAGTTTGTCACCGTCTGTTGATTTTATGCCAGCCAAAGTTACAAAAATTTCTGAACAGGTTTAATGGGGAGATAATCATGTAGGAAAGTTACTTGCATTCACAGGATAGAAGGAAATATAAACACAGACACAGACAAATAACTATAGTAAAATAAAAATAAATGTTAATTAAAGGACAACTCTCATGCCAGTGGTGCATCCAACATATGATGCAATATAAATATACTAGGAGAGCTTTGGGCGAGAACTAAGCAAGCTCCAGTGGACCAAGAGGTGAAGAAAAGATGCTGGCGTTGGATAGGACACACATTGGGAAAACCGGAGAACAGCATAACTAGAATGTCTTTGCATTGGAACCCACAGGGGCATCGGAATAAATGAAGGCCAAAAAACACATGGAGAAGAGAGCTGGAGAATGAAATTAGAAAGATGGGGAGGATATGGGAAGAGCTCCATACAATAGCGAAGGATAGAACGACTTGGCGTGAGTTGGTTGAGGGCCTATGCTCTATTAGGGGATAGAAAGGCAGAAGAAGAAGAAGAAGGAGAGATATAAAACCGAACGAAAAGTATATCAGGGAGCTTCACAATATAACAAATACAAACACAACGAGAACTTTGCGGCTACATAGAATAGACAATACTACACAAATACACAATATTTATAAAAAAAATATTATTTTTTAATATACTAATAATATTTATAATTTGTTAAACCCACACAATATTTACATATATAAATATGCTACTGCAACACCTGAATAAAACTATTCCAGTTATTATTATTGCCTTTCAGAACTGAAATATGATGTAAGAAATACTAAATCAAGGCTGTGACCCTTTCTCTTTTGTTTCTGTGTGTATGTGTGTGTGGAATGACTGGTAAGCTTTCTTGTTTATTATGTGATCCGAAAAAAAAAAAAAATTAAACATGTGAGACAGAAGACTAAGGCTAGACACATTGCTTGCATCATATGGCATGGAACCTGTCTGGGTTTCGCATCGTCACATTCTTCTTTTCTAAAACTAAGTTACATCGACTTATTGATCGAAACAACATTAAAACATTAAAAGGAAAACCAGTCAACATGTGGCGAAATACTAAAACATGAGAAATAAATGTGGCAGTTATGTTTTTCCTCTATGGACAAAAAGGGGAGAGGGTAGTTGTGCATCAAGATAAAAGTCAACCTTGTCAAACCTTTATCACGGAGTTTAAATTGTGTTAATTTTAATTGTTGTGCCAACTTTAAATGTTGATTCTGGAGTAATTAAAAGTGAATTCTTTCTTCTTTTATTTTGCCATATTAAATATTAAATATAATAATTCATTATTACTATACTGTATGGAGGCCACCACAGTGACATCTAATGGGAAAGGGGGGGGGGGGGGGGGGCTGGAATGGTCAGAAGGGAGTCATGTTGCTTAAGTTTGATAAAATAATTAATATTTTTAATGTGCTTAATGGCAAATTAAAATAATAATATATTCAAATAATATAAAATAAGTAAGAAAATACTCAGAGGCCAGATGAGACCATCAAATTTTTTTTTGGGGGGGGGGGGGCTCTTAGCCACCTAAAAATTCATACAGTGGGGGGGGGGGGGAGACCTTGGCTTTCCTGAGCAACAATCCCCCCCCCCCCCCCCCCCCCCCCCTTTTCCAAGAAAACAGATAATTGGAGGAGGGGGGCAGGGGCTCTCATGTTCCACCAGCACACTTGCTGTACTGTAAAAGTAATATTGATGAAACAGTTATCTATTGTTGTTGCTGTTATAATATATATATATATATATATATTTCTTTTTTTTTTTCAACAGTGGAATGTCTCAAGCAGTTTTTAGAATAACTGATGACAGTGGCAAGATTTTACGTGAAAATATCTCTAAACCATTTCCAGCTGGGGCCATACAGAAGGTAATATCAGTTTTAAAAAAATGTTAAATAGTAATTCATGTATTACTGATCATAATTAGGTGTCTTGCCGACTGCCTTGGGTAGTCAGGCTTCTCCACAAATTAAAACTGCCACTGTCATGCTGAACACCACATTCCATGGGATGACCAAAGGCTACTGAGACTCTTCTCTCTTCCTCATGTGGATTCTTGGGCCCTGTTGAGACTCTTCTCTCTTCCCCATGTGGGTTCTTGGGCCCTGTTGAGACTCTTCTCTCTTCCCCATGTGGGTTCTTGGGCCCTGTTGAGACTCTTCTCTTGTCTATGTGGATTCTTGGGCCCTGTTGAGACTCTTCTCTCTTCCCCATGTGGGTTCTTGGGCCCTGTTGAGACTCTTCTCTATGTGGGTTCTTGGGCCCTGTTGAGACTCTTCTCTCATCTCCATGTGGGTTCTTGGGCCCTGTTGAGACACTTCTCTCTTCCCCATGTGTGTTCTTGGGCCCTGTTGAGACTCTTCTCTTTTCTATGTGGGTTGGGCCCTGTTGAGACTCTTCTCTTCTCTATGTGGGTTCTTTGACCCTGTTGAGACTCTTCTCTCATCCCCATGTGGGTTCTTGGGCCCTGTTGAGACTCTTCTCTTCTCTATGTGGGTTCTTGGGCCCTGTTGAGACTCTTCTCTCATCCCCATGTGGGTTCGTGGGCCCTGTTGAGACTATTCTCTCTTCCCCATGTGGGTTCTTGGGCCCTGTTGAGACTCTTCTCTTCTCTATGTGGGTTCTTGGGCCCTGTTGAGACTCTTCTCTCATTCCCATGTGGATTTTCGGGCCCTGTTGAGACTCTCCTCTCATACCCATGTGGATTCTTGGGCCCTGTTGAGACTCTTCTCTTCTCCATGTGGGTTCTTGGGCCCTGTTGAGACTTCTCTCTTCCCCATATGGGTTCTTGGGCCCTGTTGAGACTCTTCTCTCTTCTCCATGTGGGTTCTTGGGCCCTGTTGAGACTCTTCTCTCTTCTCCATGTGGGTTCTTGGGCCCTGTTGAGACTCTTGTCTCTTCTCCATGTGGGTTCTTGGGCCCTGTTGAGACTCTGCTCTCTTCCCCATGTGGGTTCTTGGGCCCTGTTGAGACTCTTCTCTCTTCTCCATGTGGGTTCTTGGGCCCTGTTGAGACTCTTCTCTCTTCCCCATGTGGGTTCTTGGGCCCTGTTGAGACTCTTCTCTCATCCCCATGTGGGTTTTTGGGCCCTGTTGAGACTCTTTTCTTCTCTATGTGGGTTTTTGGGCCCTGTTGAGACTCTTCTCTCATCCCCATGTGGGTTCTTGGGCCCTGTTGAGACTATTCTCTCTTCCCCATGTGGGTTCTTGGGCCCTGTTGAGACTCTTCTTTTTTCTGTGTGGGTTCTTGGGCCCTGTTGAGGCTCTTCTCTCATCCCCATGTGGATTTTTGGGCCCTGTTGAGACTCTTCTCTCATACCCATGTGGATTCTTGGGCCCTGTTGAGACTCTTTCCCATATGGGTTCTTGGGCCCTGTTGAGACTCTTATCTCTTCTCCATGTGGGTTCTTGGGCCCTGTTGAGACTCTTCTCTCTTCTCCATGTGGGTTCTTGGGCCCTTTTGAGACTCTTCTCTCTTCTCCATGTGGGTTCTTGGGCCCTGTTAAGACTCTTCTCTCATCCCAATGTGGATTCTTGGACCCTGTTGAGACTCTTCTCTCTTCCCCATGTGGGTTCTTGGGCCCTGTTGAGACTCTTCTCTCTTCTCCATGTGGGTTTGTGGGCCCTGTTGAGACTCTTCTCTCTTCCCCATGTGGGTTCTTGGGCCCTGTTGAGACTCTTCTCTCATCCCAATGTGGATTTTTGGGCCCTGAGACTCTTCTCTCATCCCCATGTGGGTTCTTGGGCCCTGTTGAGACTCTTCTCTCATCCCCATGTGGGTTCGTGGGCCCTGTTGAGACTCTTCTCTAATCCCCATGTTAGTTCTTGGGCCCTGTTGAGACTCTTCTCTCATACCCATGTGGGTTCTTGGGCCCTGTTGAGACTCTTCTCTCATCCCTATGTGGGTTCTTGGGCCCTGTTGAGACTCTTCTCTCATCCCCATGTGGGTTCGTGGGCCCTGTTGAGACTCTTCTCTCTTCCCCATGTGGGTTCTTGGGCCCTGTTGAGACTCTTCTCCCTTCCCCATGTGGGTTCTTCGGCCGTTTTTAAGTGAAAAAGAATAAACCCACTGCCTCATCCCCTGAACAAGCATATTGTAAAAGGGTGTGTTTCCTTCATTGGTGGAGTGCATCTGCCTGATAGGCTGGGGAACCAATAGTCTGCATATAAATAAGCCAAATCTGTAAAATGGATGTGCAGGAAAAAGTCAAGTTCTTGAAGAACACTTAAGTCCAGAAGTCAACAAATAAGCAGAACTTTCTGCCCCAGATTACTGCAGGTGAATGCTAAGAAAAAAGAAAAAGAGTTTTATCTCTTTGTCTTTATGTATCTCTTTTTCTATAACTAGGGGAACCAGCATGGGGAAATGCGGATATGAAACATGGAAAAATAATCAGAGACCACTTAACCTTAAAAATTTAGAAGCGAAATGCAGAGACTTTGTGGTAATAAGATAGGGATAAATTTGCAAATGTTTGTTTCACAAGCGCTTGTACATGAGAGTTCAAAGTTAGATTTGCATCAGTGACCAACCCCAGTGCTTTGTGCTCAGTTACACTTTCCACTTGAGTCGTCCCCAGTGTAGAGTTGAAGCGCTCTCTGTGAATTTAAGCTGTATAGTTTTTGTCTTTATTTATCAAAAAGAATGTTATTAACTTTAATAACCTAGGGTTAAATTTCATTGTTTCTAATTTTCTTATATGAATGTTATGGTCTATCATGTCAAAAGTTTTCTCAAAGTCTATAAACACCTCGCCACATATTTTCTCATCATTAATATTCTGGTGCCAGTTTTCTATCATGTTAGTTAATGCAGTATGGCACAAATATTTTGCTTGAAACCCTGATTGGTTATTCACTATAAGTGTCTTGTGATATAATTGTTGAAATGTTACATTATGAATATATTTCAATGGTGATAACAGGGATCTCTGTCTGTAGTTACCCAGGTCGAAGGAACCAGATTTTAGATGTGGATACACTTTGGCAACTTTATATGCCGATGGGAAGTAGCCTTTGACAAGACATTTGTTGTAAATAAAGGTCAACGACTCACAAATAACTGGGGCAGCACTGCGAAGGATCCTATTGCTGATTCTGTCTAAACCAGACGCAATGCTGTTTCTGAAGCTGTTTAGATGTGTAAACACATCAGCAACTGACATGGGAGGTGTATCAGAAGGAATATCTTTAGAGCATTTCTTTTCACAAAATGATGAAAGCAGGGATAAATCACATGGAAAATTAACTGTTAAATATCGGCTTAAAAGGAATTACTAAAATCATCAGATGTTATATTAGCTGTCAGTAAACGCATTGAAGTACTTTTTGTCAATGTATGAATTGCTGCCCATATATCTTTGGTGTTTGTTTTATCTGCTATTAGCTGTTTAGAAAAGTTTTTTTCTTCTTACGAATGACATACTGGACTTTGTTTTTCAGACTGCGGTATGTGATTACATTTTTGTGTGCCCTATCTCGCTCCTTCATAATTTTAACTACTTCCTGTGTGATCCAAGGGGATTTAGTTTGATGTTTCACACGGATCTCCGTAACTGGCACATGTTTATCAAATACATCTGTAGGTAGAGACAGAGAGAGGGAGAGAGAGACACATACACATACATGTACAAACCCTCTCCCTGTCTCTCTCTAGAATCTCGTTAACATAAAATCCAGTTTGTGCTAAAAAGATTTTTAAGCTAAGCAGGAACTAATGATGAAGATATTTCTCAGCAAGGAACAGACTTTTGTTCATGTTAACTAAGTGTTCTTCTTAAGCAAATTTGTGTTAACAGGGTTTTCCTGTATATGATGCTAACCTTGTTAACTAATTTTTCTTCGTCAGAAGTCCACAGAATTGCAGAGACATGCTTTTGTGGTCAAGGTAAAGAAACAGCCTGGTGTCAACCTAAATGACTATTTTTAGATTTTAAGATTGTGTTTGTTTATGTATCGTCATGTTTTCAGATGTCTGGTGGACACAAGTAGCAGATCACGTGCTTTAATATTTTTATTTTTTCTAAGACTTCATCGTCTTGAAATTATGTGGGTTTTTTGTGTGTGTGTGTGGGGGGCGGGGGGGTTTTTATATATTTATACCCAATTCTTGTTGGCTTTCAAAGGGGCTGCTTCTGAATTCGTCTAAGGATAATTACGGTGATTTTTTTTCTGCAATTTTGGGTGTTTCATTAGTAACATAATAGTACACAAGTATAGGAAAAGTCATGAAGAACCTATGGTACAGCATTTGCAAGCGGGTTAAAGTCAAAATTTTGAGATTTATGTCTTTCTTATAGCAACAAACGGATGTGAGTCATCGGCTCTTACTCTGTCATTAAAGAAAATATCGGAGCATTTGAACTGAAATGCTACATAAAATTTCTTAGAATACCACAGACTGAGAAAAATAAAAATGCTGACATCTTACATGATCTGAGCATCAAGGAGAAATAACTCCTAAACAGCTTCCTGTTCCCAAAATGGAGGTATTCTAGGCATGTTAAATCTGTCAAGGTGGCTTGGAGAGTATAGTTTGCAAAAAATTAGGCAGAGGCAGACCTCCGTGATGGTGGTTCAAGACACTGAATATGCATTGGCTATGAAAGGACAACGGGCTAGAGAATTGGCTATAGAAAGAGAGACATTCATGCATACTGTGATGAGAGGGATGTTCTGTAAAGGACCTGCTTTTTGGTGTTGACCAGTCAAGGGCTGTTTTCACACTTTAGCTGCATGGGGCATACAGTGCTAGACCTATATTTATATAGACCAGTCAGCACTTGACAATTCAAGTGTTGAAACATGAACATCTTCACCAACCATCTCTACTTCCTGGTACCAGTTTTAGGCTGGTTTCACTTGGAAGTCAGGATCAGGTTGTTGTTTTTTTTTTTTTTCTTTTTAAACCTATGTCAAACCAGATTTAATAGACCTTTGGGCATGCAGATGAGTTTTTAGTCACAATGCTACAGTGACATCTGTGCACAAGAATAGTTGTAAAAATAATACTGAATTACATTACAAGGACACATACCATCTGCATTACTAATCATATTTTCCACATATTCTGATCTCCAACAGAATTTATCACTTTGTGTGCTGACATTTTTAATACCATGACAAAAGATCCAACAGAATTTATCACTTTGTGTGCTGACAAATTTAATACCATGGCAAAAGATCCAACAGAATTTATCACTTTGTGTGCTGACAATTTACATACCATGACAAAAGATCCAACAGAATTTATCACTTTGTGTGCTGACATTTTTCTATACAATGGCAAAAAATTCAACAGAATTTATCACTTTGTGTGCTGACAAATGTAATACCATGACAAAAGATCCAACAGAATTTATCACTTTGTGTGCTGACAGATTTACATACTGTGATAAAAGATCTTCAGAGAATGAAGTGGTTTGGTCATTTAGTAAGAATGCAACCGGATCAGATTGCCTATAAGGCCTTTTACAATAGAACATCGGGAAGAAAGGCCAGAGGAAGACCCAGGAAAAAATGGATAGATGGAGTAGCTGAATACGGCCAGAAGATCCAGAAAACTGTCACTCAAATCATGCGAGAGGCCCAAAACAAATATTTTAAACCACGACACTGGGCTGCAACCCGGTAAAAGTGAAGAAGACAATAGATAGATAAAAGATCATCTTTTCTTTCCTTATCTCTTCTACTATAATTTTTTTCTAGTTGTCACAATATGTTCCAGATTGCTATTCTTTTTATGTGACTAAAAAATCTCAACATAGCCTTCGCTTCTCTTTGCATAAATCTAGTGATGACTGTAATTTTGTGATCATGACCTGACTGCAAATAGAGCAGGTCAGAAAATGAGAGGTCAGACAAGGGCACTATGCAAAAAACCAGAGTAATAAATGGAACCCGAACGAGTGTCGTTAGCTGCTAAACACCGAGGATTAAACTGTCACTTAAGGCTTGAAATGTGGGGAGGTGATCTGTCATCAAGCTGACTAGCTAAAAACATAGCTAGCATAAATGTATTTATTGTTCTACTTTTCGTATCTCTCAATCCATATTGTGAAAATTTTCTTTGTAAAGTTTAATTTGAGCAGATTAAATGGTGTAGAGCAGGGTCATTCAACTATGTTTAATCAAGTGCCATTGTATTGGGAGATGAGATTGTTGTGGGCCTGAGGCAGAGCCCCATCATAGAAACATTATTAACGCAATACAGGTAGCAGATGATCCACGGGCCACTTGCTAGGCCTCTATGGGCCAGATTTCGCCCACTGGCCACCAGTTGACAGCCCTGATGTAGAGTATATATGATGTAAACTAATTTGTTGGTTTAAATGTCGCTAGTATAAAGATGCCTTTTAAAAAGTATTTATGTGGTGTTTAGAATTTCAACTGTAATACATTTAACTATACTCTAATTGCATGAACTAAATTGTTGCCTTTGAAGTAAATAATTGTTTAGTTAATTTAATTATTTATGTGTCTCTCTTAATGCAGGCTGTGAAAGCTTTCATGTATTATGTTGAAATAAGTGTTAATGATTAGACGTGTATAAGATTAAAATATACCTTACAAAATATACACCCCAAATTGTTGGATCATTTATTTGTTCACTAACAGACAAACAAGTTAACTGCGTTCTTAACTGTCAAAACAAGTACCAAATAATCTATTGTAACAGATCACAGAAACGAAATGCAATTATGACTCAAGTCAAAATGTATGTGTAAATGTTAAGTATGAATCTAACAATGAGAGACAGATGAGAGCAGCAGTACAGTGTCTTTTATATAAGGAAGTACACTGAATAGAGGGAATTAATATCTGGGTGGTGTTTTTTTAATTGTGTTTTTTTTCCTCAACATTGTTTGACATGTTATAAGAAAGAATCTACTCAAAAACTTTGTATCAGCTGACACAATTGATGGAAAAAACAGCAAGGGAAAGACAAAGAAACAAATGCCTGGATAGTTTGGTCACATGGGTGGGGTGGAAAAGGAGCACTGACCTGACCTGGGATTGTATGGGATTGTGGCTCATAAACAGCATCCTGTTCTGTGAGCTGAGGTATTTTGGCCATGTGGTGGCATGTAGAGAACAGCACTGAAGGATATAGTTCCTGGAAAATGAGGCAGATCAACGCAAAACACTGAAGATGCTTTCGCTGTGAAAGCACATAGGGCTGGAGAATTGGCTATAGAAAGGGAGACTTTCAGGCATGCTGTGAAGAGAGAGAGAGAGAGAGATCTATAATGGATCTACTGATAGGATGGGATGGTAAACCAGGACTGTTTATTAGTGATGCCCACTCTGATGGGACTTAAAAGAAAAGATTGGTTATGTTTACAGTAAATATCAAATGCGGTAGATCTCCAGAATTTGTTCACTGTGAGGACACAGGATAATATACTGTTTTTTTTTTTTTAAACGTCCTGGATGCTGAAAATGTGGTTAGAGTGCTTATGGGAATGTTATGAGTTTTTCCAGTCCATCTTCTACTATTGTTGGTAGTTCAGCATTTGTCTTTTTCTTATTTATTTGCCTTCGAATTTTCTCTTAAATATTTAGCATTATTTGTAGCCATGTCTTAAATAGGAAAACTAAAAATTTAAGAATTGGGGAATTAATTAATTTGATGTTTAAGGACAGACCATTACTAGCATGACTATAACATCTTGTGCTGAAAACGGGACATTCCACTATTATTATGAGCTGCAAACAGAACATACTGCTAATATTTTGAGCTGAATACGGGAGGTGACGCTAAGTTTTTAAGCTGAATAGGGTACATCCCAAGCAACTTAGTTTTCAACGCTCTCATAAATCGAGCTGAGCATTTGGATAAATAAACAGCTTTCTATAGTATGATTAGGTTAAACGTCAGTTATACAATTTGTTGTCTGGTACACATAGAGAAACACAAATTAGGAAAGGGAACAATGAAAGAAAAAATTCAGAATAGCATGGACAAGAAATGCTGACATTCTAAAAGATCTGAACATCAAGGAAGATTGGCTGGTAAATATCATCTTGTCAAAGAAACTAAAATATTTTGGCCATTTAAAATGCCACAAGAGATTGGAAACATTTCTAAAACAGTTGTGACTGTTTTTTTCTTGTCATATTTGCTACTGTGACCCCTTCTTTCTAAAGTTAATAATTTTTTTTTAATTCCCTTACATGTACTCTATATAGTACAACTCTGGATTAAAATATGTTTATTATTTTTTTTAAATGTTCTTCTCCAGGACTGCCACATGAAAAAAGTAATGTCCATGACTCAAAAAGCCCCTTTTGAGATGCAAATCCAACAAGAAGAAACTCCAGATACCCAAAAAAAAAAAGGATAGAAGGTAGTACTATTGGAGCACCTTATGGTTACAAAATAGCCTGATGTCCTTCCTATGTGGCTGGGGTGAAACTACTGCCAGTGTTGTAGAAAAACCTGTCTGGAAATGGATGAGCGCAGTATATTACAACTGAGGTATCAAAAGCACAATTTGGGGCTAATGAATATTTTCTGTATTCTTTATTTACAAAGTGTGTTCACATGTGATCACGACGATCTAGTCTTCTTTCTTTAATGTCATTTAGGTACTTATCCTTGGCCTGATTTTTAAAATCTGCAGATTCATTGCTTGTAAGTGCAATTTTATGATTGCAGGCAAGTGACCCTTTCACAACACCTTCAATCATAAAGTCTAGTTTGTCTGCAATAAATGACCCATCCTCCCCCTTCACAATCTGAGCACAGGGAACAGAGTCCACGAATGTGTCTATAAGATTACTAACATAATAAACAAACACTTTCTGTCCGTCTGACTTCCTTTTGATGTTGACAGGAGGCTCGACCTTGTGGCATGGACATGCGTGAGATGATCTTGAATGTAGCATGGAGATTTCTTTCCTCCAGTTGGACATTAGCAGTGTAGCAGCTGTTTGGTCCAACCGCAATGTCGCTTGTAGCTTCCATGACCATGGTTTCCTCAAATTTTTGGCCCTCACTTTTCGTCACCTGTATCAGATGGTTCAACAAGAATATTTTAAAATGAAGTCTTTTAAAAAAAAGCAGCCACCATGCTGTAGCAGCTGGGTACTCGATTGCAGATCTGAAGGTCGTCGGTTCGAATCCGTATGCTGACAGACTTATGTGTTTTTGTTTTTTTAATTATTTTCCAAAAATAATCTTGGTTCCCAGGTTGACCCAGCTTTGAAAGTGTGCCAAGTAAGGTCGTAAAGGCAACAGCATGATGGTGACCACATCACCCACTGAGTGCCAATTAGTCTATAAAATATAGGTTTAACCCTATGTGCCCAACACATCTAAAGACCTGGGAAAAGGCCAACAGCAAAGTGGGAATAAAGACACACTAGCAACAAACAGGGTTGGCTGCCAGATCATAGCAGCAAACAGGGTTGGCTTCCAGATCAGAGTTCAGAAAATGTGCCAAACGCTAGATACAAATTGCCCAGACTCCCAGACGCCAAGAGAAGACAATTGCAAATTCATGCTCATATCAAAGTAAAGCTTGGATCAAAGTTATCATGATCGTCTCCATTGAAACCAGCACCATACACTCTGTCAGTAGAAACGTTCTTTAATATAGCAGGGGATAGGATAAAGCAGCAGGTCGCAACCTTTTTGTGGGTCGGACGACCCTTTGACAGGGGTCGCTAAAGACCTTCGGAAAACACACACTGCCGAAGTTAAGTAGCAACGAAAATAACCGTATGGCTGGGGCTCGCCACAACATATGGAACTGTATTAAAGGGTTACCGCATTAGAAAGATTGAGAGCCGCTGGGATCAAGTTATTACAACTAAGCAGTTCGGTTCTTATTCTTCCTATTGCTCCAAAAAGTTGCAGCTGCGTTCTACGTGTATTTCTATCTTTTGTTTCGACTCACCCTTATTCCCAGTCCTCTTCAATATTTAGGTGACAAAATATTGAATCCCATGTGAAGGAAAACACTCTCATACGCTGGTGACATACTAATGTACTGCCAAGGCAAGAACAGGGGCGGAATTGTAGATCTCCAGAAGGAACTGGAAAGCATAGCAGATTGGTGTAAAACCCCCGGAGCACAGATTAACCCTACAAAAGTGACTGCAACTTGATTCTCTTTTGAGCAACCACATAGTTCACACAATAACGCCCTCCGTGCAAATGAATGGTGAAGAGATTGCAAGGACTAAACTTTTTAAAATATATGCAAGTCAGTTTTGATCGAAGCCTTAGCTGCAGATTCAAAGTTGATACTATGATTAACAAGGCCAAAAAGGGTTTGGCTACAGTTAGAGTTATGGCTGCCATCTGTCGGGGGTGGTTGGGGGGGGGGGGTGATGCTCTCTGTCATAGAATATGCAATGGTAATCTTCGCACTCTGCAAGACGCAGATCGACAGACTGGAAAAGGTACAAAATCTATCTTCTTTTACCCCACTAGGACATAACACAAGCGATAAATACTCGATGACACAAAGTGCCACCATGTGGATGAGGATCATAGGTGGAGAGGTTCTAGAAACCGCGTTCAGCCATTAGACCATATTTATGGCGGGCTATATTGCGGCCCCTGGCAAGAGCCGGAGTAGGTCTTCAAACAACGAAAAATTGCATCCCACAAAGGGATGACAAAATATAAAGGTACAAAATAAAGCAATGCACATCATACTTAGTTGCACCAAAAACACATCATGTAGAACAATGAGATACCTACTAGATCTTCCGGATATAAACAGCATGTCTGAAATGCACCAAGCGATTACTTACCTCAAAATCACTGAGGTCTTTACACATCCACTGCACGATGAGCTGAATCCACGTTAAAGCAACAGACTTAAACGAGGCCAGTCTTAGTTGGGCTGGACAGAGACAATACTTCAAAGGGTAATTTCCCTTCAAGACATAAACCGTGGAGAAGAAGGATTTCCATATCAAGTGAATACAAGCAGTACTTTGTAGTGGTTATCACCATGACAAGACAGTGCCGTGATTTGGCGCCACTAATAGTTAATACATAAGTTATAGCATTGATAGAGGAGCACAAATCACCGGAAGATGCTGTTATTAATACAGACTGTTCTGTGATTCGTCAGAAACAAAGTGCGTGCGCTTTCACGGCAAGAACTAAAAAGGAAGTCATTAGTTAAAGAAGGCATGTAGTCTTTGCTACTACCACCACCAGCATGACAATGGATGTCTTGGTTGTGACAAAGGCCTTGGAAAAGCTGAAAACTCAGGAATTCACCAATGTATGTTTGCTGAGAAGCTCAATAAGCATGCTATGGAAGATCAAGGTTTAAAAAAAGTTTTTTAAAGTTCTAGGTTACAGCAAATATACGGAAGCGGTGGCTCCATCTGATACAGCACGCAGCGTTTCGAAACATCACTTTCATTTTTTACCCCAGGGAATATAATTCCCACTCTGCTGGATGTCCATTCATCACCTCGCGTTATACTTACCCACTTTGCTCTTAAGAGTTACACACATTCTTGGCGGAGGGGCAGATGCGTGAGGAAAATGCCACAAATCTGCGAGAACAAGTCTTTTTTTTTTTTAACCATTTTCCAAAATTGTCAAAGTTCTCGAATTTGGCATTTAAAGTGTCAAATTGGCAGCCCTGACAACACATCGAGAAGAGAGTGGGGTTGTGGGAAAGGCAGAAGGGGTGGCTAAGAATGTGGATTAAATATATGGAATGGTAAAGGATAGCATGACTTGGTGAAAGCTTGTTGAGAGTCTTTGTTTACTGGGATGGGGTGGGGTAGGAATAAGGGAATAGGAGATCAGAAAGAGCATTGTTGCATTAATAACTGCCGCTATTATATTTACCTCATACTGCACCTCTGTCTCTGCCTCCGCTTCACCAAAAGGAATCCCAATGCTGAAACTTGCTTTACCCCCAATTGTTATCCCTTTCTGGAAAGTGACCTCAATTTCTGTACGTCGCGTCTTCTCAAAGCGGAACTTGTATAGTTGCTGCTCTGCTGTTTCATTCCGGAACTCAGTGTCCAGTGATATGTACTCTGGGCTATAGGGAATAGCAAAATAATCTATTAGTTATCTGGCATAACATCATAGCTTTCGTTTTCTTTTTCTTTCGGATCGCATGGGCACACAATGGCATCTGTTTTATGCATATTTTTTAAGGAGTACTGTAACACTCATTTTACGCTAGACCAGCGGTTCTCAACCGGTGGGTCACGACCCTTTTAATGAGGTCAATATTAGCTTGTTGACATCTGCATTGAGTTTGTTCTTACGAGTTGATGGTATAGCCCAGTCGTCTCCAACCTTTACCCTGGAGTATTTACAAGACCCACACGCTATATAAACAAATTTATGTTTATGTTTATTTAAGCCTGATTCTGAAAATTCTCAATGCAGTGCACAAACACCGTTGCACCGGCGAGGATCCTGAAATACTTAGGGTAAATTTTTAACTCCAAATTTTGCCCTGGCTCCCTCCTTAGGCGACTCCTTTGTTAGATTTCCAACTGCCAAGGGATTATTTTTAATGTGCGCAACAATACACACGGGCGTTCAATCTTACTACACGGAGACCAGGGAAAATTACTAGAAGTCCACGTGAAACAAAATCCCAGTCTTCACCGGGGCTTGAGCCCGGAACTCCAGCACTCGAGGCGGACACAATACCTTGAGACCTCTCATTCCCCCCCCCCACCCCCGCACTATAAACATGTCCCACTAAAACGTGTGTTCAACAAACATATAAATAGAAAGCTTTCGGCGGTCGACCTACACAGTAGACACACATCTAAGAACTTTGAGATCAAAATCGAGAGGACGACGTAGATCCACAGCAGTTTATGGTAATTTGATTTTCTCCAGAAAACATAAAATTAACGGACAACATCAAGTTATACAAAAACTAACTTTGTGAGTTCCCTAGAAGGAGAAATTTTTCCTTTCAATAAACCGGACCGGTCTGTTCCGTCGTTGTGTGGTCCAGTTTCACTTGGAGTACTTTTGTCTCCAGGCGATCTAATGGTGAACTTTTTGGATGGTGTGATGATCTGGTCTATGTCCTCAAAATCAAAGTAATTCTCAGGCACTTCAATGTCGTAATCCTTTCTCTTGAGCAACATCCGCTTCAACGGTCCGTGACAGCTAAGAAAGCTTCTCCATGCCCTAAAACAAAGCAAACAGAAATAACGAATGAAAAAAAAAAAACAGCTTCGAGTGTGGGTTCCGGGGCCCTATTATGGGGGGGGGGGGGGTGAGGGGATACAGACCCACTGCGTCCAGTTACAAGCGTGTCGTAAAGGTCGACTATTTATAGGAGTGTTTGCGTGCATCTGCCTGAGAGGCGAGGAACCAACAATCTGCATATGGAAAGCCAGATCTGTTAAGCTGATGTGAGTGCAAAACTCAAGTTCTGGAACAAGACCAAAGTCCAGAAATGGACGAACAACCATAACTTTCTGCCGGAGTTTCTAGCCGGTGAACGCTAAGAAAAAGAAAGAGCTTGGAATTGTAAAAGCTGACAATTTTTACTCAGTCAGTCTCACAAAGTAAGGCAAGGAAATGTCTAAACCGAAAACTATTGTGGAAAATCACATGTTTTATTTCACAGAAATTACTTATGAGTAATGAAAGAATTTTTTTTCTTTCTCTCTTTCTTCTTCCTTCCTCGCGGCTCCCAGTCCACCCACCAAAAAAGTGTGAGTGCGCAGGAAGGGGGCAACAAGGGTCGTGACTCCCCCCCCCCCCCCCCACCCCCCCTCCTCCCAGGTTCCCGCCCCTATGCCACCTCCATCTATGACCATGTAGACCTCCATTCGTTAGTCAGTTATATCTTTTAAGAGAAAAACAAAAACAGTTTCTTATTCAACATACTGATTCACCATGGGTACCAATTTTGTATAGATATTTATGGAAATCGTTTCGGGGAGAAAAGTTAGTTTCATGTCTACTTAGGCATATCGCAAACCTCCAGCATTTACTAGCAGTTGTGTGTGTGTAGGAAGATAGGGGGGGGGGGGGGGACAATTTTGCATTCATGTTATTGCCACTGTTTTATGAACGGTACAACACTCACACTGTTGTCAAAATCAATGCAAAACAGGCAACTGTAAACTCGTCAGCAGCTGACCTTGACCACCGGTGTTAGGAAATGTGAAACTGTATTCATTACCTCCAAGCCACAGGAAAAGGCGAAGAAGAAGCCGACATCTCATTTCAATGTGTTTTTTTTTTTTTTGATGGGATAAAAATAGTAACGAAGAGGTCTTGAATGAAAAAGACTCGCGAAGAGAACTGATTGCCAACATCAGAAAAAAACAATTTACATGTATATTCTTTGGTCATGTGACGAGAAGGGTGAAACTGTACATCGGGAAAGTTAAAAAGTTGGAGGGGATGAGAGGCAGAGGGATACCGAGAGAAAAGATGTCGGACAGTTAGACATCATGGCATGGAGGATCATCTGTGCCAGTTGACTGGAAGTAGCCAGGACTGAAGTTGTGGACAGACATAACCGCCAACGCCATGGAAGAAATCTTTCGAATATATTGAGTTGTGTCAAGAACCGACACTTCTGCTCTTAGGATATTCCCATAAGCGTTGAAAGCTGCGGCGGGTTAGAAGCCTAATCTGGAATAAGAGACGGGTGGATATATCTGTCTACTTCTTTCCAATTATTCCTTTGAGTGCCAATCAATACTCTCTGTTCCTTTTTTTTTAAATTACTTCTACTGATGGCAAGCTGCAGCTCTTCTTCTTCTCTATGTCATCTTTTACAGCTTCGGATTTCGCGGGAGATATGAGGTCCTGCTTCGTGCTTTTCTGGGTGCTTCGACCGAAGGCACATTGTGGTACTGTAAGGCTTCTCTGATGTTATCATACAATTCTATTTTTCGTCTACCTTTTGCTCTACGTCCCTCTCCTCTTTTGGTATATGCCTTGAATGGTATGGCATCAAAAGGCATTCTCTCCAAGTGGGCAAACCATTTGATTTGATGTCTTTCTATGTAATTTAGAATTGGTTGTGTACTGATTTTATCTCGCATGACTTCATTCCTGATTTGATTTCGTTTGGTGACTTCTACAGCCTTTCTCAGACACCTCATTTCCATGGTTACTAAATTTTTTTTATGTTTTGTTGTGAGTTACCACGTCTAGCACTGGTAGCATAGGTTGGGAATGAATATGCTTTGTAAGAGATGTCTATTTGTGCTGACTGGGATTGCCTTTTTGTGTAAAAAAAAGGGGGATGGGGGTGGCTAGTTGTCCCAATACTTGGCCAGCTTTACTACATCGAATGTCAATTTCTTCGTCTGCGGTTCTAGTGGCATAATGTTTGTGCTAACACTTCTGACAGCTACCTTATGCATTGAAATGTTTGTGTAAGCTTTTGGATCAGCCAGGACTGCAGTTTATTTAATCTGTTTCCACAAGACACAGCTACGGGCATTCTGTGTGGTCTTTGCTTGCACGTGCCTGGAGCACATAACGGAATGACCTGTAGGCCGTGAAGCTAGAACTGCGAATAACTTAACTGAACTAAACATATTTTACTTACATTTCATTTAAGACCTCGGCTAGATCAACGATCAGGGGCTTTGTATCCTGGAAAACTGGAGGAGACCAGCAGCAGAACATGATAAACCTGGGTAGAGACAACAAGCAGGACATGGTAAACATGGGTAGACACAACAGGTAGGACATGGTAAACATGGGTAGACACAACAAGCAGGACATGGTAAACCTGGGTAGACACAACAGGTAGGACATGGTAAACATGGGTAGACACAACAAGCAGGACATGGTAAACCTGGGTAGACACAACAGGTAGGACATGGTAAACATGTGTAGACACAACAGGTAGGACATGGTAAACCTGGGTAGACACAACAAGTAGGACTTGTAAACATGGGTAGACACAACAAGTAGGACTTGTAAACATGGGTAGACACAACAAGTAGGACTTGTAAACATGGGTAGACACAACAAGTAGGACTTGTAAACATGGGTAGACACAACAAGTAGGACTTGTAAACATGGGTAGACACAACAAGTAGGACTTGTAAACATGGGTAGACACAACAAGCATAACATGGTAAACATGGGTAGACACAACAGGTAGGACATGGTAAACATGGGTAGATACAAGTAGGACATGGTAAACATGGGTAGACACAAGTAGGACATGGTAAACCTGGGCAGACACAACAAGTAGGACATTGTAAACATGGGTAGCAACAACAAGTAGGACATGGTAAACATGGGTAGACACAACAAGTAGGACTTGTAAACATGGGTAGACACAACAAGTAGGACTTGTAAATATGGGTAGACACAACAAGTAGGACTTGTAAACATGGGTAGACACAACAAGTAGGACTTGTAAACATGGGTAGACACATCAAGTAGGACTTGTAAACATGGGTAGACACAACAAGCATAACATGGTAAACATGGGTAGACACAACAAGCAGGACATGGTAAACCTAGGTAGACACAACAAGTAGGACTTGTAAACATGGGTAGACACAACAAGCAGAACATGGTAAACATGGGTAGACACAACAAGTAGGACTTGTAAACTTGGGTAGACACAACACGCAGGACATGGTAAACATGGGTAGACACAACACGCAGGACATGGTAAACATGGGTAGACACAACAGGTAGGACATGGTAAACATGGTTAGAAACAAGTAGGACATGGTAAACATGGGTAGACACAAGTAGGACATGGTAAACCTGGGCAGACACAACAGGTAGGACATTGTAAACATGGGTAGACATAGCAAGTAGGACTTGTAAACATGGGTAGACACAACAAGTAGGACTTGTAAACATGGGCAGACACAACAAGCAGAACATGGTAAACCTGGGTTGACACAACAAGCAGGACATGGGTAAACACAACAAGCAGGGCATGGTAAACATAGGTAGACACAACAAGCTGGACATGGTAAAGATGGGTAGACACAACAGGTGGGGCATGGTAAACATAGGTAGACACAAGTAGTACATGGTAAACCTGGGTAGCCACAAAAAGTAGGACATGGTAAACATGGGTAGACACAACAAGCAGGTCATGGTAAACCTGGGTAGACACAACAAGTAGGACATGGTAAACCTGGGTAGACACAACAAGTAGGACATGGTAAACCTGGGTAGACACAACGAGCAGGACATGGTAAACATGGGTAGACACAACAAGTAGGACATGGTAAACCTGGGTAGACACAACAAGTAGGACATGGTAAACATGGGTAGACACAAGTAGGACATGGTAAACATGGGTGGACACAACAAGCAGGACATGGTAAACCTATGTAGACACAACAAGTAGGACTTGGTAAACATGTGTAGACACAACAAGCAGAACATGGTAAACATGGGTAGACACAACAAGTAGGACATGGTAAACCTATGTAGACACAACAAGTAGGACATGGTAAACATGTGTAGACACAACAAGGAGAACATGGTAAACATGGGTAGACACAAGTAGGACATGGTAAACCTGGGTAGACACAACAAGCAGGACATGGTAAACATGGGTAGACACAACAAGTAGGACATGGTAAACCTGGGTAGACACAACAAGTAGGGCATGGTAAATCTGGGTAGACATAGCAAGCTGGAAACACGAGAGCATCAATAAATGTTGCCATACTGGTGTTAACAAGCAGTATGTCTAACACAGTACAAGCACAAAGAAGATACACTTCTTTATGAGGATTATATTTCATCAACACTACTACTAATACTGTTACTATTACCAGAACAGTTGATGATTTTTTTGTACAATAGGCCGTATGCTAATCACCTCCATGAGTTAATAGGTTTGTTACATTCCCCTGGGTGGTCAACTTAAAGAGGTTACATTATCGTTTTAAAACCAACCTATTTTAATTTCAGTGTTATTTCAGTTTTAACAAAAGCCAGTGAAAGTTGGAGAATCATTAAGAACATCGAACGGCAGTTAAATGCATTCAAAATAAAAATGGCCGCGAAAATTAATGAAAATTAAATGTGATTAATTTATGGCAGGTAAAGAAATAAAAGGAATTGTTCTTGACAACTGTTTATTGTACGACATTATGGGACACACAAGATAGCTTTATACTGGGCACATCACGAGCAGAAACGATAGGGCATCCCTAAACAGGTGAATTAGTGATGTGCAACCCCACCAGGAACACACAGCCAGCCGCTGCCACTCGCTGAGGCAAAGTTCCACCATTTGGATGAGAATCCCCGGGCGCAAATTCCAGAATAGTTTATATTAGGGCCCTCGACAACAGCCGGATTCAGATTCGGGTTCATATAAAAAATAAAAAATTACAAGCTTTATCCTCTTTTAGCCGCCCGAAGGCCTACTATTTTAAGGGGAGGTTCATTTGCTAACTGAGCTTGAATTCTGATTCTCTGTGGCGATCATTTTCGCTCGAGATTGGTTATATGTAACATGTCCGACGGGGTCTGTCTGGCTTGGCGGCTTTTGATAGTGTTGTTTTTCTGCCCATTAGGAGGGGAATATGCTAGTCCTGAAAAGGACTAACAGTTTGCCTGGGACGGCCTGGAACGGAATGGGAGGGGTCTCCTTTGGGTCTGAAACAGCCGGGGGAGGGGGGGACTTTAGAAAAAAAAATGTTGCTTTCTATTTTTGTAGTAGATTAAGTTTAACCTAAACAGGTGAAGGGAAGAAATGGGATTGAGGACACGAGAACATCCAACAGAAACTCTAAGATTAACATTGTTGAAAGGGACAAAGGATACTGCACTGGACTCCATCCATGATTTCGAGAGGACTGCAAGGATAGAACGGAATGGAAGACTAGACTGTGCGACATATAACGACACAACAGAACGGTAATGATATTTTGTTGGCTTTAGTGACTGAGGCGCTTTAGGTAAAGAAGTAGCAAATTCGCAAGTCTATTCTTACAATTAGCTGTCTCTTATGACATGCTTGTAGTATACAGTATTACTTTTGTTTTGATTTCAAGAAAGACCGATGGAACTTGAAAAATTATTGTAAATAAAGAACGCAAGTGACACATCAGGCTTATAATACCATTGACATGAAGGCAGCTCGGTGGGTAATGTGGTCAAAATAACGCCTTCCTCCTTTACTTCCAAGACATTAGCCTGTACCACTTTTAGCCTGGGTCGATCTAAGAGGCACGGTTAGTTTTTTAAACAATCAGCCTTGAAGCTGATTTGAAATCGAGACCTTCAGGTCAGGAGCAGAGGGACTAGCCGCCCGGTTAGCACGGCTCCCGATTTCAATATAAAAGTAACGAAAATGACCCTTCTACACGCCCTTAAGTGTATTGAGCATATAGGGCTAGACCTATAGTTTACAGACCAAACGGCACTTGGTGGGTGATGTGGTCAGCATTACACTGGCAGCCTTTGCGTCTCACTACTTCACCTGGTACCCATTTAAGGGTGGGTCGACCTGCGAGCCAAAAGTCACTTTGTTTTCAAGTCCGGCTCCGTCATAACCCATGCTCTACGGATTCGCTGGCGGTCTAGCCGCTACATCACAGCGGTTTCCTTGGTTTTGACATTACTGCCATAAAAAAAAGGACTAATTGTAATCATTATCAAAACGAAAGCCTAATACCTTGAATGTTCAGCCTCTATTGATTTGGGAATGATTAACGATGAAGTATTGATTTTATTTCTAAAGCAGTGTTAAGTATAAATCAATTTGATCCTACACCGGGTCGCCCTTGTGTTGTGTGGGAAATTTTTTATAAGTTATGCATAAATAAAAGCACGAACAATCAAGCACACCGCGAAAAAAAAAAAAAAACAAAACAAGACATACAGGTACTTATTTAAGATTGCACACTTAAACCAGGCTTATGCCCACTGACACCCCCTCATCGCCTCATTTAAATTTATTAAAATGGGGGGGGGGGGGGGGCAGTTATGCCTTCCAAGACTTCCGTTTGTGTGTTACAGAGGCCTTGCTTATAATAATTGCTGTTGTGGTCAAATGCTTTTTTAATATTATCTCGACTTTAGTCACGCCTATTTACCATGTAACTTTTGGGAGGCTGAGACAGGTGGCTGGATCAGAAATGACTATATCACAAATAAGAGTTCGAGTACCCATAAAATCAACCTTCGTCAAGTACACTAGAGAGAGAGAGAGAGAGAGAGAGAGAGAGAGAGAGAGAGAGAGAGAGAGAGAGGAGAGAGAGAGAGTAGAGAGAAGAGGAGTAGAGAGAGAGAGAGAGAGAGAGAGAGAGAACGAACCAGCGAACGAACAAACTTTATTTTCAAAGGGTTACACATTGTCACGCAGGCCCGTCTGACATTTGGCCCTTCTAAGCACTCATTTTTCAGTAATGCATGTTATGGATGTAATAAAGAAATATACA
>CAJHNH020003412.1:0-17500 GCA_905116865.2 Candidula unifasciata | reverse complement strand
TCCTAAAGTCCGTACCGTGTGGTGTTGGTAGTCATGTCTATCCACAAACTTCTGTCCCGTGTACTTTCAATCAACTTTGACACAAATGATCTTCCATACCATGATGTCAAACCGTTTAGCATATGTTCCTTCCGTCTCCATCTACCTCTCCGCCCCTCCAATCTTTCTACTGCCTCGTTTTAGTCCAGTTTTCTCCTTCTCATCACATGACCAAAGAATGTAGATTGTCTCTTTCCGATGTGGACAATCAGTTCTCTTCGTGACTCAATGGCTTTCATGACGTCTTCATTACTCTTTTTATTTGTCTAGGATATTCTTATCATTTAATAGCTTATCCCCCACTTAATGAAAAATCCACAATTGACGGAAGACTAATGCGGTGGAAGACCACCTGAAAGTGAAACGATATGAAACGCGTGCAATTGAATGTGTTTAAAAAAATGCACTGACTCAGTTTACTTGTTTGATTTCAAAGGGTGTCCCCCCCCCACCCCCCCCACCCCCCCCCCCCCCCCCCCCCCCCCCCCACCCCACATATCGCAAAACAGAACAAATTAAAGTTAGATGCTTGTTTACATTCAAACAATATTCTGACAAGGAAATGAGTGTTACAGGTTGCATGCCACATTTCAACAACTTACTTCATTATTATTGAGTTACATAATATAGAAGTTGGGCAGGACTTCTAGAGCGGACTTGAGTTAAATATTTTCTATAAATTAGCCACAGATCTTCTTCTTCTTCTTTGCGTTCACCAGCTGTAAACTCTGGCGTAAATTCTGGTTGTTCATCCACTTTTTGACTGCAGTCCTTTTCCAGAACCTGAGTGGTGCGTGTGGATCTGTTTTACAGATCTAACTCATTTGTGTGCAGACTGCTGGTTCCTTGCCTCTCAGGCAGATGCACTCCGATTTCGAAGGACGCTTCCAATTAGTCGACTAGACAACATGATTTTGGGTAGATTGTGGGCCTTTTCATGTTTTCCCTATAATAGCGCCCCGAAACCCACATGCGGATATCCACATATGATCTGCCGAGCACTTAAACAGCTACAACATCCCCTCCCCTCCCTCCCATTTTTTCCCCACCATGTTATTTAAATGGTATTCACTGGCCACAATATGTTCCGAATGTAATCATGTTTTTGCATGATGTAGTAACCATTTTGTCAACTATAACATTCTCTACATGCAATCACGCACCTACTTATCAGACAAAATGTATTACATCACTAAGCACTTCACAAAAAGCTGCCCTAACCTTCATCTTCGTGCCAGGTCATGCAGGTCTTCACGGGAACGAGTGTGCAGACTATCTTGCTGTCACTGCGGTTGATCTGGCTGGTCCAGTACTAGACAGAAGATGCCATGCGCTGCACTTACTGTACCGAAGAGCACGCCAAAAGACATGACTCCAAATCCCTATCTAGACTGATGGACATGGAGCTGCAAGAAATTAACTTTTCACTAAGAGGACAAGACGTTTTATTAACCAACACAGAACAGACGTCATCAATCGTGTTACACTTGTGGAGCTTTTGAGGAGGGTTTCGGAGCACCAATAAATCTGCCCGGAGTGCTGTGATGATAATCCTATCTAATCACTAATCACCAATCTCGCACCTATTTAACTAATTTGCTTTTAATTATTTTTTTCGGACGAAATGTATTTTATCAATACAAAGTATTTTATCGTCGGGGACAAAACGTAAGAATTTTAATGCATCTATGCCAGCTTGTTTTATTGTTATGTTTGTCATTATAACCCTTATTGCACATCCGTTTACTATATATTACCGCTGTAAATAACAGTCACCATTTCGATACACCCGACGTTGTTGCTTGTGCAGAAAATTATGTGATACCTCACAATTGCTTTCTCCAAAGCTGTAGATTTGACGTTTTATAGAAAAATGACGAAGGTCCTTAGGCGCATACATCACTTTAGTGAAAATATTTTCAAAGAAACTAACTTACAAAGAAAACTGAAACCCTCATTATAAACAAAGTTAATATACATTTTATGAGCGCATCGTGAGAATGGCAAAGCTGGTGGGGGGTAGGGGGGGGGGGTTGGGAAAAAAGGGTGGGGGGGGTGGAAACAGAAAATGTTGCAAGGAAGAAACGCGGGGAGAACAAGAGAGATTATACTGGATATAGTGGTGTCATGGTAAAGAATGGTGTTTTTGTCCATTTCGGGATTGCAACTTGGAAGATGTACACTCACTAACTTAAACTTTCACTGTTTGAATGTGAATTCAACACATAGGAATATCTGTATCACTCAATACTGGCCTGGTACGAGACATACGACTGTTAACAGATTATCTTCCTTGTCTGTGTATACCACTCTTTAGGGCAGTACTGGACAATATGTGAAGGTATGGGGCGGATATAGTACAGTCAAACTTCGATTTACTGTCACCGACGGGACCAGGGCTGTGACGGATAACCGAAAAAAAAAAACGCGTGAGCGGTGTGTGGGATACTTTCGGCGGTGGCGGTAGTCGCCAGATGTCCAAAAATTCACTCGCCGGAAGTGCGCAATTGACATGTGACTGAGGCCCTGTTAGGGTGCTTTTGCGGCCGCCATAATATGTGCCCGTTATTCGGAGGATAGCCGAAGTAGGATCTGTGTTGCGTTTACCTCCTCTTGCATTTCGAACCAGTCGATGCACTTTGATAACATATTGTTTCTGCTTGTGTGTGGTCTTGCTGTGTAGCTAGCTGTGTGGCGTTTGGTTGAAAACTGATCCGTCATCGTCAAGTTCTTCTTCTTCAAAAGTAGTCACACTAGAAACAATATCATCTTCGTTCAAAAGTTGGAAGCCTCCCTCTGTTAGGTGAAGCTCAATTTTCCTGCACTGACGATTCGACTGGTCACGTCCACCATCACACAGTGCAGTGTGAGCTAAGTGGTCTCGAGGTATGGTGTCCGCCTCGAGTGCTGGAGGTCTAGGTTCACGCCCCGGTGAGGACTGGGATTTTTTCACCTGCACTTCTAGCAATTAACCCTGATCGCTGGGTAGTAAGATTGGACGCCCGTGTGTATTGTTGCGCACGTCAAAAAGCCTTTGGCAGTTAGAAATCGAAAAGTGTAGCCTAACGGCGCTGCTCATTCAAGATTTGTAGTTTAAAATATACCCGAAGTATTTCAGGATCCTCGCTGATGCAACGGAGTTCGTGCACTGTGCTGAAATTCTTCAGACAGGTTTGAGTTAGAAATAGAACAGAGCCCTTATGGGTTACATCCGTGTGCTAAGATGTTGATCCGTCGAAAAAAAAAAAAAAACAAATAAACAAACAGAATAGTCACTTCCAGCTTACATAGTTGGTCTAAAGGTAATCCGTGGACAATTTACAGATGTCTCTTTATTGATACCCACGCTTTCTTTTAGACGATGACGGATAACAGAAACTGACAGTTAAATGAGTGACGGATAATCGACCATTCACTGTAGTAGTGGATGTGGTAGTAGTAGTATTTGTAGTAGTAGTAGTAGTAGTAGTAGTAGTAGTAGTAGTAGTAGTAGTAGTAGTAGTAGTAGTAGTAGTAGTAGTAGTAGTAGTAGTAGTAGTAGTAGTAGTAGTAGTAGTAGTAGTAGTAGTAGTAGTAGTAGTAGAAGCAGGATCAACAGCAATAGTGACAGCAGCAGCAACATCAGTTGCAACAGCAGCATCAGTAGTAGTAGCAGCAGCCGCAACTGTGTTGGTCCGTTTAGCTAAAACCACAACATGACATGCCAAACGCTTATTTGTGTAAAAGAACAAAGCAGTAGAGGCTTTGAAGTTGGGTACCCTGAATTAGAAAACAGCGTTTTCAACAACGCAGTCAGAGGTTATATAAGAAGTATGGGCTCTCCTTTAAACTACGGCCGGTACTGTTGTCTATCGGCCGTAGTTTAAAGGAGAGCCCACATTTGTAATAGCCTTGGAGGTGAGTTGAGTCCAGAATTTACATCACAGCACTCGGGACATTCCCATGCGTGCTCCGTTTTCATCTTCAGGAGCCAGCGCAGAGTTCCAAAACTGATGGTACCGGTCACAATCTGGTTATATGTCCGTCTTGCCTTTCCTCTGAGTGTAGTGAGCCGGTCATTCTCTTTGGTTAAACATGGATGCCTCATTCTCTCCAGACCATATCTTCTTTTAACACTGATTCCGTTGCTTGTTCCAAAAGGGCGTATTTCTCTTTCCTTTGGAGATTAATGTTTACTTCTCGGTTGAACCATTTATCCACTTCTTTCTTGATCTTCCTCTCGCCTGTTACCGCTGTATCTGTAAAACATTTCTCTCTGCGGAGCCCTGTCTGATGCCAATATGTTTACGTGGCCAAACCATTTGATTTATTGTCTGCTCATAAAGTCCAGGGGTGGGGGGGGGGGGGTTATTTGTCGTTGTCAACTTTCTAGCGGTCCGAGTTCACACTCGAGGGTAGACAGAAAAGCCACATATTTCCTAGATTTACGGTATCTGTCGAGGAATCAAGACCGAAGGGTTGCGATATCCCTAATACCAAGTCAAAGGGTTTACAACTCATGGTTTCCGGCTTTTAAAAAAAAAAAGTGCCTAGAGTAATTACTTGTTTTACTATCTTCTCTCTTCCCGCATAGCTGGATTCCCTCTCACTCGATGGGCGAACCATTTCAATCTTTCTTTCTCAACGAATTTAACAATGCGTATTGTTCCAGTAGTAATTTTAATCTCTTTACGTCCCGAACCAAATTTCTTGGTTTTGTTTCGCTGCGGTTCCCAAACATCACATTTCAAAGGTGGTTTGTTTTCCCTCGTATTTGTTGTTTAGTGTTGAAGTCTTGACACTGGTAACATTAAGTTGGAAAAGTTCGTTCAAAACAGCAGACTACAGCTTTGTATTTTACGCTTTCACCTCTTAAATTACTCTCGTTCTTATATTCTCAGTGGATTCACTTCTTTTACCAACTCTCAAGTCACCTGTCCCTGCATATTCATAATTAACAATTCCCTGACTTCCCAAACAGGCAAGCTTCCTTATTCCTTCCTATTTTTATCTATAAAACCGCCAAATCCCACACATTTTCCGGTCCCAGAGATGGAATATCTTAAAGCAGTGGTTCCAAAACTATGCGCCGCGGCGCCCCGAGGAGACGCGACCTCTTTACTGGGACGCTGCGAAATATTGTAAAACCTTCATAATTAATTAATTTAACCAAGACACGAATAGTTATACTTTTACTTAGTTATACTTTTACTTAGTTATACTTTTACTTAAATTAGGGAGCCGGGGAAATTTTTTTATTCAAAAAAATAAAAAGGCACCGCGACCAAGACAAGTTTGGGAAACACTGTCTCAAAGCAAGAGACGTGAGCGGCATCTTTACAAGATGCTACAGTCAGGAGAGTCGACGTTAAGAAAACATTTCTCCTTCTTGTTGTTCCCGTTTACCGGCAGTAACTCCAGCGGAAGGGTTTGGTTGTTCATCTACATCTAGACTTAAGTCGTGTTCCAGAATCTGAATGTTACGTGCACGTTTGTTTTTCATTTTTTGACATATCAATGCAGATTGTTGGTTCCTTGACTCTTGGGTAGATGCTCTCTGACTTTCTAAGGAAGCTCAGTCGGCTCAAACGACATTTTTCTTGGGGAGGCAGTGGATCTATTCTTGTTTTTCCCACAATGAGGCCCAACCTAGAGCTCACACAGGGAGAGAAACCCTTTCCGAAGAAGGAGCGGAGGCACACTTATTTATGTTATAGGCCGGATAAAGGAGGGATGCACAGGGCCTCTGCCTGCTTTAAGTGCCTTATGGTAATATTAATATGATAGACGGCAACAGCTATAATAATATACAGTGGTATCTCGGTATACATCCGCGTTTTAAGAAGTCAACAGGGGTTATAAGTTCGGTTTTTACACAAAGCATTTTGTTTGGAATACGACTTTTATTTGGAATACGACTCGCGTGTAGAACTTCCATGAGCCAAAATAAGTCACAACACTGCACTCTACCGTCGTTGACCTCTCTCATTAATTAATGTTTACCTAAAGGATGGTTGTCGAAAACTTTGCAGAGAAGTACGACCATAACAAAGCCGCAATGGCACTGTCTATGAACACCAGACAATGTCACATTTCAGAATTTCAGATGCCTGAGAATTTAGTGGAAAGGGCCTATAATTGAAAACAATAACATCTCACTTGTTAGCACCATTCTAGTAAGCACTCGAGGTTTTTCAGAAAAAAAAAAGACTTCAAATTTACATTTATTTAATCCTATTGTTTCTTTATGTATGTATTTGAGTTTAAAGCATCGTTTAAATTAGTCTATACAGCCCCGGTCATTGTATATAGTCGGCGTCTGTGGCTTACGCGTTGCGAATGCCAGGGTGCTATGTTGGATCCCAGCTGGGGGCCTTTCGCTTTGCGTTGGTTTCGACAGTGGTAACGAGAAGCCGACCGTCCAGAAATGCAGTGGCATACATCTAATGTAAATTTTCTTACATAAACCGCAACAACCAAAACATGTTAGGATTTGTTCTGCAATGTCCTGTAAAGGATACGCAACTAACTTTTTAACATTGTATATAATATGCCAGCAACAATAAGATCTCTCCCCCCCCCCCCCGTCCCATCTTCCCTCCCATGGGAACGGATGAATCATTATCCCTGTATTTCTAATGAGAAAGTTCGTTTGGCACTTGTCCTGTCTGGCATAAGTCCCATGATCTGTAACGGAGTAAGGACATATACCAAAGGTAGCACTATATTTGAAATATTCGAAAACGTATAAATGTAAACTTTTAAAAAGAGAACTTCCATACATTGTGGGATTGGGGGGGGGGGGAGCATAGCCAAATTTGTGGATGCTACGACCCCCCCCCCCCCCCCCAACAAAACTCCCAGATTCCAGCGCCCCTTTAAGTGTTCTGTTCCTTCTAAACGTCAAAGGGACTCCCTCAGCCTGATTATAATTCAATAGCAGGCGTGAATAATGTCCAGTGAGAGATTGGCAATAACCACCAAGATGGCGACCCGACCATTTCTGCTCTGTGATAAATGTGCTCATTGAAGCCGGCTGGTTAGTGGCCAAATGAGGAAGGAAGATCATCGGCTGAATTAGAATTACTTCCTTTCAATTTCGTTCTATTTGAAAATCATTTTTAGTCGATGTTGTAGTTAACTTCGTCAGTGCGATTGTCAGCTTCGTTTAGATTCAATAGAGTCAGCTTCTTTATATGGTATATTTTTTTTTCAATATTCAGTTGGAACTTGTATATTTCGTGTTCTCTCTCTCTCTCTCTCTCTCTCTCTCTCTCTCTCTCTCTCTCTCTCTCTCTCTCTCACACACTCTCTCTCTCTCTCTCTCTCACACACACACAACACACACACACCCGCGCGCTCACACACACACACAACAAAGCATGTCATACTTCGGCTCTCCTTCAAACTACGGCCGGGAGACAACAGTAGACAGCCGGTTAGTCGGAGTTCAGTCCCTTGGCTACAGTGCAATCACGGAGTGGAAAAGGCACGAATCACAAAACAAAGTGACGTCGACATGGCTGCTAGAGCTAAACCACGCGCTGCGACTAACATTAGCAACCGTGTTCTTGCGACGCAAGACTTAGTGGCTGTAGATGTGACACCTCCGGATCTGAATGCCTTAATGAGCGATAATCTTGCGTGGTTGCGGTGGCTAGCTGAGCATAGAGTTATAAGGAACATGCAGGTATGTGGCTCGTGCTGCCATCTATCTGCACGAGGTTGTCGTCCACCAGACCAACTTCGTTGATATCGCCCACAGTGACATCCACACCCAAACGATTGAAGGGCTCTGGAAGCTACTGAAACGCAAAATTCGGCACCAATTGGGCACTAGCCGGGCACTATTGCCTTCACATTTAGCAGAATTTCAATGGCGCCACTGCCACAAGCAGCACATTTTCGGCCATTATTTGGAACTTCTGTCTCACAATTATCAGATATAGCGGCGGTCATTATGTGTAAGTACTCGACGTTACATGTGTTACTCTAACCCTAACCCTACCCATAACCCTATCCCTAACCCTAAACCAAACCCTAACCCTACCCTACCCCTACCCCTAACCCTACCCTACCCCTAACAATAACCCTACCTCTAACCCTAATCCAAACCGTAACCGTATGATTATAGCAGGGCAGTACATGCTGTCTATCGCCAACACACAGTAATTATGTCATTTGTTTCGTTCCCTCCTGTCCACTCCGTAATTGCACTGTAGCCAAGGGACAGAACTTCGACTAACCGGCCGTCTACTGCTGTCTACCGGCCGTAGTTTAAAGGCGAGCCTAAATGTGTTTGGTGCCCCCTCATCTTATGATACCCCCAGCACGTACTTAAAATAAAAAAAACAGATAGACGAGAAAACACAGAATGTGCAAAAATCGAAAGCTTTTAACACGTTGCAACTCGAAACCCTTACTTATAAAGGACGAGTGCGCACAGCTGAATGGAGAATTGTGCTTTGATATTCGACCAGTTAATTAATTTCTCATGTTACTCCGATACTACGACAACCTCGTACTTTCCTGTTACCACCATTTACTGCATTCATATGTTTGATTATCCTGTTCTGCCATATACGTCACTTAGGCTCGCAGTCGATTTCTCCACATCGTTCTATCCCCTAGCAGTTGTTTGTTCTACAAAACGCCCAGTTACAACAAACAAACAAAACAGAATTATGTGTCAGTTAGCCTTTATCATCAAAACGACAATGAGAAAGAAAACAAAACAACCAAATGAACTGACTCCGAACTCCATTTAAACACAAATCTCGTCAGTGCACAAAGAGTTGCTGCACAGAATATACTTCATCTTGAGTAATGTTGCTTTTTCTTTGAATAATAATTTTTTTTTTCTCCTTTGCTCATTCGAGTACAATAATTGTGTTGGATCCGTTAACAGCGAGGCTGCGATTTTCGCGCCCATAGGTCTGCATATCCGATTTCTCCAGAAATTAGTTGCCCGCGTTAGCCTTTTCGGGCTTCGAAATCTTTACACGAAATACTTTTTCAATGGGAAAACTAGTTTCGGTTCCGCGCGAACGGAGTCAAAGAACGGGTTAATAACCTGATGCGAGGTACGACTGCAATTCTAATGTGTCTTTCATTGGTGGATATATACAGTTGAACATATTTCCAAGACGGTCTTAGCTCAGATGGATGAAACGGCTATAAATACTGCATAAATTCCATTCTCTATATGTGTAATTAGCTGCGTTCAGAAGATTTAACAATGACCACTGCCACCTTGTCCGGTAGTCCGACGTGCAATGAGGAAAATCTCTGGATAACTAACTATCTATCTATATATATATATATATATATATACGGTTACAGTACCCTCATAGACTACCCTTAGACTAGTCCCAAATACTACGGATCTGCGTTTCTAAGCACATTTTTATTGTCTTTGTGATAACCGCTGTTTAGGCTTTTTTAAACCTGGTTTTACATTCCGAGCCTAAAATAGATATCAGGTAAAGTTCTCAGAAGTAAATTGTTTAGAGTGATGCTGACTATATCAGCCATCAAACACCGATTGGTCTGTAAAAAAATATGAGCCTAGCAACATATTCCTGATTCGTCAATGGCATAAAAAATGTAATATAATTTACTAAAAAATGTAATATACTTTACGTGTCCAGTTTATTGAGGCGTGTGAGGAAACCAGCACGCTGATAGATAAGCTGCTGTTGTTCCTCTAAGTGTGAACTACTGAACGATAAAGCAGACGGGGTGAAGGCTCTTGGGATCAAACGGACGGTGCTACAGAACAGAAAGGTAATTCATGCACTGAAAGACTAATTGAACTGTCAAAAGGGGAGGAAGAGTGGGGGGGGGGCGTGTGAGTAGGGCTTCTAGGAGATGTTAAAAAATGATGGGAAAATAGGCGGACTTTCCATTAGGTTGCAAGTGGTACCATAAGCATGTCGACTCTGAAGAAGAGGGCAGAGCATGTATGGGACTCTCCCCAAGTGTATCGATGTAAGTTCTTCATCAACTCACATTATCTGCTGTTCTTCTTACCATCAAACTGTATATTATGGTTGTCACGAGACGACCTCAGTGATTCCAGAAGTTAGTACTTGTAATAAGTTCTTCTGGTTCTAAAGAGACAGGATTATATTTACTCTGCCCTTTACCCTAATATTACTTTAAACCAAATTGATTTGAATGTTTCCAGTCCTACTCCGAGACAAAGCCATTGCGCTTTGTTTAAAATTACATAACACTACTTAATACAGCCCGCTGGTTCAGAGTAGGGATGTTAGGTTTGATTCTCACGCCAGTGTCAGAATGTTATCTCCTAACACAGCCTGAGTGGGGCCCTTTTGAACAGGGGAATTGAGTGGACTCTAGACATTGTGGCGACGAGAGGTTTAAGTAACATGTCAGTGTAATTCTCAAGAGAACAGATGTTTGGCAATTAGGAATGTTTGATCTTGGTCAAGTAGGGAACACAATGGCTTCACTGACCGTCTTTTCACACCGGCTAGTTAGATTCGTTGTAAACTAGATTGGGTCACTTAAGAATGTTTGCTCTAGGGATGTCAGTCCAGAATTGACTGACAGGCCACTTGTTAGCTAATTTGATCTGATAGGTACTTCAGAGGCGTGGCTTAAGTCATCGTCTTGAGGGTTGGGTAGAACTAAGTAAAGGGAGGAGTTTAATTTGGACAATAGATAGTATACTCCGAACCTTTGGAATTCCCGTCACATCGCAGCTAGCAAGCAACAAACACAGGTCGACGTAAAGTCGGATTCTGGTTTGGCGATAGATGGAAAGTTCCCAGGTGAATATCAATTTTAATCTTGTATACTTAGGTTAGGGAGTTAAGCTTAGTCTATACTACCTATTCCTAATGTGTCTGCACATTCTGCTTGAAATAGTTCTTTGTGAGTATTCAGTATCTCAAGTTAGGGAACGGCTAAACTATTCCTATTTCTTGTATGTTTGTGTCACATGTTTTTCAGTGTATGTTTTCATGTGTATAAAATAAGATGTGAACAATGACATTTGCTATATGGAATGTAATTATATTGTTTCCACTATCAACCAAAATATGAGTTTGGACTGGGGGAAATGATGCCCAAATATGTGCAGGGATGCTGTTACGTTTTGTGTGCCCACCATGTGCTCACTTAATGTGTTCACCTGAACAGGGGATTTATAACCCCAGGGGAAGAATGATGGGTTTTCAGTATTTACTGTCACTGAAAGATAATATTCAGGACAGCATGCACATATAAAATGGTTGGAGTTTCAGCACATAACCTGCCCCACGTGTTGATGTAAAAACAATGATTGGAAGTCTGAGTGAAGACGGACAACAGACTTAGAAAGTCAACTATCATGACATAGCTTGTGAGGGAAGACAGGATATGTGACGTCCATGTAAGACAAAAGACCTTCAGACTAGACTGGAGAGAATGTGGAATATGAGGAGTGATGGGATATATTTTATTATTCTATGTTATATTAATTGATACATGTATTCTTAGTATAAGTCAAGATACTACACGTATGTGTTTTGTTTCCATGATTACAGCGCCCATGTGACGATCAGTCCATGAAGTAGACTACATTGTGTTAGGCTCGGCCAGCTGGGAACGAGGTGGGAACGATGTGGAGACCGAGGTGTGGATGAAGTGGAGAATAAGCTGAAACAGGCAGAAAACAGGCAAGGAAGAGTTGGACAAGCTTGACAGTTCCTCACGGCTGTCAGAGGCTTATAAGTTAAGTTAACCCCTTTACGTTAACATATTACCATCATCATCATACCACTCTAAACCCCGGAGCTGTTTTTCTCGCTGAAGCTTATCACTCATCACGTTAACCAGTCACTGTTTGTGTTAATCAACAAACTGGGAATTGCATTGTTAGTAAAATGTTAAATTCCAAATGAGTCTGTTCTTACACGTTTAACTAACTGTTAAGATAGAATATCATTTGGTGGGGGCTCAAATAATATAATAATTCTTTAATTATTCATAATAACACCGAGAGAAGGTAGATGACGGAGGAATCATTTGCCCTGTCTAATAATTCATTAAGTATAATGCTATAGACATCTAAAATTCCTTTTCTTCTCTTGTGGGTACCAAGTTCAGCTAATGTTAATGTACTTAACGAGCCAATATGGCTGTTTTCTTGGATATCCAGGACTTTGTCTGAGAGCAACATAGCTCAGATTTTAGTTCGGTTTATCTGGTGGAGGGAATGTGTTGAGAGGAACATCCCTACTCAACATTATAAACATTTTATCCACCGCGTCACGTCACAATGGTTGATTTGATTGTCTAACATACTTATATCTATTATTTTGTAATCGCGTTTAATTCTAAGCTATCTAAATATGACACCCCTCCCCCTCCCCCCTCTTCCCCTTTCCACATCACTCGCCCTAGCTTAAATTCCTGACATACAATGCATGAATCATATTATTATTTCACTGTACAAGTCGAACAAAATCAATGTTTGTACACATCCCCATCAAAAGAGAATATGTCCGGTAATAATTCACGAAAACTGTCGCGTGACAAAGCCCTGTTTGTGAATTTTTAGTTTGGCCAACAATTCTGCTGTTTTCTGGCAGTTAGGTTGTCGTATGATGTCCTTTGTCAGTCTGGTCGCACAGGACTTCAGCATCGTAAATATTTCAACGAAGGAATCGCAAACAAAACATCATATGAAGAGCAGCGACAACGCACAAACTCTTGAATATCACGATGTATTCTGTTTCAACCAAGTGATACTTAACGTTTCGTTAAACTAGGATGTTTTCTGTTCTTGTTCGCGTTCACCTGCGGTTCATCTCCGGCAGAAGATTCTGGTTGTATGTCAGTTTGTTTACTTTAGTCTTGATCCAGAACTACTACAAGAATTACTACTACTACAAAATACTACTCTACTACTGGTGTTGCTGCTGCTGCTACTACTACAACTATTGCTGCTGCTACAGTTACTACTACTACTATTAATGCTACTACTACTACTAGAATTGCTACTGACACCACCATAACTAGCACCAACACCAACACTACTGCTATAATTACTACTGCTAATGCAATTACAATTGCACTGTCTTGGATGTCCACCTACTTCTTCTCGCTCATCTTATCTGCTTCTTCTTCTTCTCCTCCTCATCCTCTTTCGTTTTCTACTACCACCACTACCGCCATCATCACTATACTGCTACTACTTTGCCTGCTGCTGCTGCTACTACTACTTCTTATATTACTATTACTATGACTCCACCTTCCCTCCTTTTTAGTGTGTATTCTTTTTCTTGAAAAACATTTTATTCACCACCAATACTACTACTATAATTACTACTAATTCTACAATTACAACTACACTGTCTTGGTTCTCCATCTATTTCTTCTCGCTCATCTTATCTGCTTCTTTTTCTGCTCCTCCTCCTCGTCCTCTTCCTTTTTCTAACACTACTACCACCGCCTCCACCTCCACCACCATCACCACCACCACCACTACTACTACTACTACTACTACTACTACTACTACTACTACTACTACTACTACTACTACTACTACTACTATATTACTACTACTAATACTACTACTATTACTACCACTATACTACTGCTGCTGCTTTTACTACTTCTTCTATTACTATTACTATTACTATTACTATTACTATTACTATTACTGAATCTTCCTCTCCTCCTAAATTTGTGTTCTTCTTCTTGAAAACCATTTTATGCATCGAGCCTCTCTCTTAACTTTGTAACCAACCATACCATCTTTCCCCCCAAAAAACAATAGTTACTCATTTATTCTTTTGTCATTCCAACACTAACATCGCTTATCTATTACCCAGACGTGCTCCAAGCCCTGGGAAAACTGACTGTTATCGATTGTAGCAATTAGTTGATTAGCCTCTGCCCTTTGGAAACGACCAAGCAGGACTTGAATGTTCATACTAAACGGCTGGACCCAGTAGGTTCCAGCTCGTTGACCTCTATATTATATTAATTCTCCGTGGTGTTTACCATGGCAACACGAGTGCCAGCCTCGGCGACAGCCGGATCCTGAGGGAGTTTTATTAGAATTAGCGTGTGGTATAATGTGATAGAACGGGATTGCAAGACGCTGGATTCGTGAAGAGGTTAAAGTATAAGAGAACTAGGTGTGGCAGAACTATATGATGAGAGCAAACAGTTTCAAAATAGAGAAATAGAGAAACTACTTACTGTCCTTCCCACATTTCATTTTCCTCATCTTCCTACTTCTATAGGGTTTTTTTCCTTTCTTCCCTCTAGCACATCTATAATATCTTTGGGTTTCAAAGGGAAACCGCTTGACCAAATATTATCCAGTCTTTCTAGACTTTTTTATGGCTTGTTCTTCTGTGTGAGGTTTGTTCTTTTGCCTATTGCCTGGTCTTTACGTGCCATTTGTTTGTGTCCCTTACCTGATTGGTGATGTGACATGGATCTTATTTCGTTGAAACATTTTTAGAAAAAAAAAAAAAAAAAAAAAAAATATAAATAATCTATATATATATATATATATATATATATATATATATATATATATATATATATATATATATATATATATATATATCATATATATATATATATACTAGCTGTACCCGGCCACGCGTTGCTGTGGCATAGTTTGGCTAAATGGAAATGAAAGAAAATAGAAATCGCACGTGTCTAATACAATCATTGTCTGCTCAGATATAGAGATAGTCTTTGATCTCCGCCCACCACCACAACTAAATCCACCTACTACTATCTCCCTCATCAAAGGTTTTTTGAAAAGAAAGACAATGGAAATCGCACGTGTCTAATACAGTTAATGTCGCAATCATTCTTTGCACAGATATAGCGATAGTCTGGTTTTCCAACTTTAGAACACGCACCTTATAATTGTGTCTTTATATTAGTGGTCGTTTAAATGGTGTTATTAGCACAATAACAAAAATGGTTATTTGGTTATCACATGCTAAAGCTGTTTGTATTTTTTATAGGGGACGGAAGTAAAGCTATAACTGTACTTGTGAATAACAGAGTAAGTCGTAAAAAAATAGAAAAGCGGAGGTAGCGTTAGTAAAATATAAACAAATTAGGTAATGAGAACTTGAAAATCAAGTGTAAAGCTCTTTAATTTCTCTTAAATTTAAGTCATTACCCCCTTCCCTCTTCCACCGACTACTGCTTCTCCCCTCTTCGAAGGATTTGAAAATCACTAACTGGCGATATTTTGTTTGTTGCTGTAACTGACATTGACATCCCTGTCCATCTGGACTAAAATAGGGAGCAGGAATTGTAAAAGGTAGTGAATAGGGGCTAGTATAATATTTACCACATCATCCTTCAAGTACCAGTACAAACAACTAAAATAATGTCACTGCTATCTGTGTTACCATCGGAGTAGACAGAGAGTCGTGAGCCAGAAGATTTGGTTCCCGCCGATGGCTAGTGCTGTCGCCACAGACTGGTCAGGTTAGGATGTATAATTTCACTTGCCGACAGAAGAACGCCATAACCTTACCGGCGGTCTTCACATAGAACTATGGTGTAACAGCCCTGGTGTAACAACTATTACTGCTGCTGCTAACTATTTTAAGGCTTTTACTATGACTTGGGTAAAGCAGTTACTGTGACGTGAAGCTCTCTCAGTTAATAGTTTGCCCCCCCTACCCCCCCCAGCCCCCAAATCCCAAATCCCGACAACTCTTTCCCTCATTGAAGTAGTTGGGAGAGAAAAAAAAAGAAACACTTGAAAAGCAAACGAACACAGGAAAAAAACACCATAATTAGGAAATGAACGCCATTGTAAACAGCACAGCTTGCAGCACACTTAAAATTCCAACACAGATGAAATAACTAAATCTAAATGAAAATAAATGAAAATCTATAAAATTTCAGCGTAACCATGCAATCGGAAAGTTTAACCATGCAATCATAAGTATGCGAAATGGTCAAATTTAATTATCAAATGGTTTACCCATTTACTTTTTTTTTTTTTTTTTTTTTTTTTTTTTTTTAATATTAATTTTGAAGCTGAAGGCAACATGGCTAGTGCTGTCACAACGACAGAGCAGATGAGGATATTATTTTAGTTCGGGGTTAGAAAAAAAAAATCAACGACTGCGGATTCGAACCCAGGTCTACCGCACATGAACCCAGTGTTCTAACCATTCGACTAAGCAGCCACTTAATCGGAACAACGAAAAGAGAACTCAACTATTAGACATGTGAGTCCCTACTACTGTTTCGCGATTAAAACACAATTCAAAACCGCAGGCTATTGTTTTCTCGTAGACAGATACTCCAGATAAATTAATGAAATAGAAATCGCACGTGTCTAACACGGTTAATGAAGTTAATGTCGCAGTCACTGTCTGCGCCGACGTCTAGATAGTCCTTGATTGCCCCCCCCCCCCCCCCCCCTTTCCCCTCCATCGAAGGTTGTTTGAAAAAAAAAACAGAAAATAGAAATCGTGTTTAATATGGTTATTGTGGCAAATATAGAGATAGTCTTGTTTGCTGTACCACGACCTACTCTATGTATTAGTATTAGAGAAGGCGTTGGCTGCACGTAACTCGCCGGCGAATGGTAAATACGGCGCATGCGCAATTACTAACGTGGCTATAATTAGAAATCACTAAAGTTATAAATATTAGTTGCGTATATTTTGGCATTATTGTGGTCACCTATCTTAACAGTGACAGGTTGAATTTCAAACCACCACAGTTCAAATCCGGTATCACAACAAACATATCCTGAAAATTTCAGCTAAATCGGTTTCAGTAGTTTTTTCCGAGTCTATAGGGGTGAAACAAACACACAAACATTGATTTATACAATATATCTATATATATATATATAGTATATATATATATAGATATATTATAGCTATATATATATATATATATATATATATATATATATATATATATATAATATATAATGTATTTTTTTTGACCCCTTTAAAAAAAAGGCTCCGGAAACATACGGGGACATTTTTTTTTTTTTTCGTTTTCATTTTATCCGTCTTTACTGTTGTTTTGTATATATTTGCTAACAAATAAATCATATTTTTCTTATCACTGATTATTTGTCATTTTACCTGTTTTTTTTTTTTTTTTTGGAGAGAGGAGGGGGGGGGGGGGGGGGGTTTGCCACTGTAGATTACAGTATAGGTTCGATACACAACTGTAACTGTAATTCAAGCAGGTATATTCCTCCAGTTTGTCAGGTGTCAGATTTATTATTGTTAGACATGTTGAGATCAATAGCGGACAGGTAACATGTGCGGTAAGATTATCGAACCTGCTACACAGCTCATTTGGTTGTTCTTGAAGAGGCCATTTACAGTTCGATAAATGTTGTTTTCTTTGTGTCCATTAGAACACTTAAGATCAACGTGAATTATGTCAGTGTGATAACAATGACATCGTTTGATTAGGGGGTGGGGTGGTATACATAGATAGAATA
>CAJHNH020003411.1:65000-70125 GCA_905116865.2 Candidula unifasciata | reverse complement strand
TAGATACTCGGCAAGTGTGCGGTGCATCATCGTAGCATTTCACACGCGTCAGAACTGTTAGCATCATAAAATACCCCAAACAGGTTTTGATAAGAAACATCATCTAAAGACACAAGATGAAAATAAAGACAGAAAAGAGCTGAAGAACAGCGCAGTTTTGTAGACGGCAAGAAAAATGTGTGTCACCGGGGCCCTCAAGGAAAGCAAAGAATAGTGACACTGCACCCTACCAGGCATGTCGTAAGAGGCGACTAAGGGTAGGGCTGGGCTTGAGGTTGGCTACCTCATCCTGTAAAAACCATAGCCACAAAAACAAACCAACCATGGATAAGTCAAAAAGAGAAGCAAATAAAATCCAGCCAACCAAGATGAGGGGAGGCTCTTCAAATAGAAGAAGTATGACACGGTGTGGAGAAAGCCATAAGGAGTCCGGATCGTTGAAGTACCTCCTCTCAGCTAGGAAAACCTCCTGAATTGGCACCTGGAATGTTAGAACTCTCTATGATATAGGGAGAACAATGGAAATAGCAAAGGAAATGAAACATTGTAGAATTAGTATTTTAGGGTTATGTGAAACTAGATGGACGGGGGCAGGGAAAAGTATTCTAAATTCAGGAGAAACTATTTTGTTCTCAGGACACACAGAGGAAAATTCGCCGCACAGTGAAGGAGTGGCCCTGATGCTATCAAAAGAAGCAGACAGGGCACTAATAGAATGGGAAGCTGTGAGTCCCAGAATAATAAGAGCATCTTTTAGAACAGTAAAACAGAAGGTGAACATGTCGGTAATACAGTGTTATGCACCAACAAATGATAAAGATGCATCTGTTAAGGAAGAATTTTACATGCAGCTTCAAAATATTATAAATAATGAAAGAAAGGGCAACTTAAAAATTTTGATGGGTGACTTGAACGCTAAGATAGGATCAGACAACACAGGTTATGAAGAAATTATGGGGAGACATGGTCTAGGAGTAATGAATGGAAATGGAGAATTGTTCACAAATTTTTGTGCAGGTAACCAGTATGTTATTGGTGGAAGTATTTTTCCCCATAAAAGTATACACAAGGCAACATGGGAATCACCAGACCATAAGACAACTAATCAAATTGACCACATATGTATTAACAAAAGGTTTAGATCATCCCTTTACGATGTTAGGGCTTTCAGAGGTGCCTATGTATTTACTGACCATTTCCTGGTGGTAAGTAAAATCAAGTTGAAATTAAAAAGATATATAACATCTTAAAATCATAGAAACCAATATAATGTAGGCTTTCTCGGAGATAAAGAAATTAGGGAACAGTTCTCAGTTACGGTCTCTAATAAGTACCAGGTGTTGCAGCAGTTAGCTGAAGATGTCAACACAGAAGTCTGCTGGGGTCAGATCAAAGGTATCTGGAATGAATCTTGCGTAGAAGTTCTTGGCAAGAAAGAAAGGAAACATAAAGCATGGATAACACCAGAAACCATTAAACTGATTGAAGATAGGAAAAGTAAAAAGGCAGAATTAAACAATAGCAAAACTAGAGCTGCTAAAGCTAGAGCTCAGGAGAAATACACAGAAGCCAACAAGGAAGTCAGGAGGCATATAAGGGCAGATAAAGTGAAATATCTAAATGATCTAGCACAAGAAGCAGAGACAGCAGCAGCAAAAGGAAACCTCAGAGAACTTTAAAGTAACACAAGAAAATTAGTAGGTAAATATAGTCAGCCAACTGGATCAATCAAAAATAGTCAAGGAAAGGTACTTACTAACACTAAAGATCAAATGGACAGATGGGTTGAATATTTTGAAATGCTTCTAAATAGACCAGGCCCAGAGGTTCCCCCAGATATCCAGCCTTTAGAAATGGAACTGGATATCAACTGTGAGATACCATCCAAAGAGGAAATTAGAAAAGCTATAAATCTTCTCAAGGAAGGAAAGGCGACAGGCCCAGATGGTATCCCAGCTGAAGCCATCAGGACCAACATAAACACATCAACAGAATTGCTACATAGATTATTCAGTAAAGTCTGGGAGACCGAAGAAATACCAGCAGACTGGAGAGAAGGATATCTTGTGAAGCTGCCCAAAAAAGGTGATCTACAGGAGTGTGAAAACTATAGAGGAATTATGTTGCTGTCAGTTCCTGGAAAAATATTAAGTAGAATTATTTTGGAAAGATTAAAAGATGCTATTGATAAAATGCTAAGAGATGAGCAGGCAGGTTTTCCGTCAAACAGATCCTGTACTGATCAGACAGCCACATTACGTATTATAATAGAGCAAAGCATTGAACTGAACTCACCACTTTACATTGGATTTATAGACTATGAAAAAGCATTTGACAGCATTGATAGGGAATCTCTCTGGAAATTGATGGGGCACTATGGAATCCCATAGAAAATTATCAACTTAGTAAAGGCAACATATAAAGACATGAAATGTCGAGTTCTTCATGAGGGAAAGCTAACAGATGCATTTGAAATAAAAACAGGTGTGCGACAGGGATGCCTTTTGTCGCCTCTCTTATTTTTACTGGCTATAGACTGGACTATGAAAACAGTAACTGCTAACACCAAGAATGGAATTCAGTGGACCCCTACAAAACAGCTTGATGATCTGGACTTCGCTGATGATATTGCTCTTCTGTCCCATTCACGGAATCAAATGCAAGATAAATTAAATATACTTAATGCGAGATCACAGCTGCTTGGTCTTAAAATCCATAAAGGAAAGACAAAGATAATGAGAATAAATCATGCAAATAGTAATCTGGTTTCTCTTAATGGCACCCCACTCCAAGACGTGAAGTCGTTCACCTATTTAGGCAGTAATGTAGATAAAGATGGAGGAACTGATAGAGATATTAAAATAAGAATACAAAAGGCAAGAGGGGCTTTCATAGCACTAGGGGAATTTGTGGAGGTCAAAAGAAAATAAAATAAATACTAAACTAAAATTTCTTAATTCTAATGTCAAATCAGTACTGTTGTATGGGGCGGAAACATGGAGAACAACCAATTACTAATAAATTACAGACATTCTTAACTGGTGCCTGCACAGAATAGAGAGAATAAAATGGTATGATAGAATAACTAATGTAGAATTTTGGGAGAGAACTAAACAGGCTCCAGTGGATCGGGAAGTGAGGAAAAGACGCTGGCGTTGGATAGGGCACACACTGAGAAAACAGGATAACAGCATAACTAGAATGTCTTTGCATTGGAACCCACAGGGGCATAGGAATAAAGGAAGGCCAAAAAACACATGGAACGAGATTAGAAAGATTGGGAGGACATGGGGAGAGCTCCATGCAATGGCGAAGGATAGAACGACTTGGCGTGAGTTGGTTGAGGGCCTATGCTCCATTGGGGGATAGAAAGGCAGAAGAAGAAGAAGAAGAAGAAGAAGAAGAAGAAGAAGAAGAAGAAGAAGAAGAAGAAGAAGAAGAAGAAGAAGAAGAAGAAGAAGAAGAAGAAGAAGAAGAAGAAGAAGAAGAAGAGAAGAAGAAGAAGAAAAATAAAAAGTAAAGGACCCTTTTCCACGCCTTTGGGCGTATAGTGCAAATAGGGCTAAACCTATATTTTTATAGACCAATCGGCACAAGATGGGTGATGTCGTCAGCATCACACCGGTCGCCTTTTACTTTCCGGGTCTGCACCCGATACCCACTCAAGGTTGGGTCGACCTGGGAGCCAAGATCATTTTTGAAAATAGTCCTGCTCCGCCATGGAGCGAAACTACGACATTCCGATCCGCGGCGAGCGTCCAGCCGCCCGGCCACGGCGACTCCGGGAGACAAGAAACACGCAACAAATATGCCGCTTTTGCTGAGAATTTGACAGACAGACAGACAGACAGACAGACAGACAGACAGACAGACAGACAGACAGACAGACAGACAGACAGACAGACAGACAGACAGACAGACAGACAGACAAACAGACAGACAGACGGACGGACGGATGGACGGACGGACGGACGGACGGACGGACGGACAGATAGATAGATAGATAGATAGATAGATAGATAGATAGATAGATAGATAGATAGATAGATAGATAGATAGATAGATAGATAGATAGATAGATAGATAGATAGATAGATAGATAGATAGATAGATAGATAGATAGATAGATATAGATAGATAGATAGATAGATAGATAGATAGATAGATAGATAGATAGATAGATAGATAGATAGATAGATAGATAGATAGATAGATAGATAGATAGATAGATAGATAGATAGATAGATAGATAGATAGATAGATAGATAGATAGATAGATAGATAGATAGATAGATAGATAGATAGATAGATAGATAGATAAAAGAGTATAGACTAAAGATTATTTAAACTTTCTGTCCATTGCTCACTCTGCCCAAAGAAAAGCTCTCGTTCTTTCTCTTTCTCTCTGTTTCTTTCTCTCAGCTCCACCTCTCTCATTTTCACTCACTTTAATCAGCTGGCTTTATCTCATCTCTTTCTCTCATCGCTATTTTCTCTCTCTCTTTCTCTGTTCCTCTCTCTTCTACTCATCCTCAAGTTATTGGAAATCCTTAAACTTAAAAAATAAACTCACTGTGTCTACTCTGCGTTTGAAACGAAACATTGCGTGCAGTTTTGCCAGCAAAAGAAGAAAAGCAACTAAAATGTTTAATTCACTGACAAAATTAAAAACAAGAACTGTTTAACCAAATATGTCGTGAGTAGCCTGCCTTTGCGAGCTGAAAAGGTTCAACATAATGACAGAGAGTGTTCGGCAGTTCAGTACACCGGACTAAACATTTCTGGCCTACACGGAAGTGATAGGGGCTATCGTGTTGGGAACTACCGACGTGCAAATGAGGACAACTGAGCGCTTCCTTGTCACCATCATCATGTAGCAGGTCTTTTGCAGAACGTCGCTCTCATCACAGTCTGTCTGAAAGAAACTCGGTCTCTCGCCAGTTCTCCCGCCTCATGTACCTCCATACTCAAGGAGTCACTTATATCCTGTGCCCATCTTCGTGTCGGTCGGACCCTGCCCCTCCTTCCTGGTACAATGCCTTCTGCTATAGTTTTTTTTTGCAATTCTTCGTGGCCCTTGATATGACCAAAATGTTTCAGCTTTCGAGAAAGGATGCTGTTTATT
>CAJHNH020003411.1:27500-60000 GCA_905116865.2 Candidula unifasciata | reverse complement strand
ACGCAGAAAATGGACCGCAGACATATCAGAGACACTGAAAAGTACTGACAGAAGGGCTCATTCCATTGATCTCTTCCTGTCCTGACGCTGCGAGGCATTCTAGGAGTAGAGAAAAGAAGAAGAAAAAAAAAGAAGAAGAAGGAGGAGGAGGAGAAGAAGAAGAAAGAAGAAGAAGAAGAAGAAGAAGAAGAAGAAGAAGAAGAAGAAGAAGAGAAGAAGAAGAAGAAGAAGAAGAAGAAGAAGAAGAAGAAGAAGAAGAAGAAGAAGAAGAGAAGAAGAAGAGAGAAGAAGAAAGAAGAAGAAGAAGAAGAAGAAGAAGAAGAAGAAGAAGAAGAAGAAAGAAGAAGAAGAAGAAGAAGAAAGAAGAAGAAGAAGAAGAAGAAGAAGAAGAAGAAGAAGAAGAAGAAGAAGAAGAAGAAGAAGAAGAAGAAGAAGAAGAAAAGAAGAAAGAAGAAGAAGAAGAAGAAAAGAAAAGAAGAAGAAGAAGAAGAAGAAGAAAGAAGAAGAAGAAGAAGAAGAAGAAGAAGAAGAAGAAGAAGAAGAAGAAGAAGAAGAAGAAGAAGAAGAAGAAGAAGAAGAAGAAGAAGAGAAGAAGAAGAAGAAGAAGAAGAAGAAGAAGAAGAAGAAGAAGAGAAGAAGAAGAAGAAGAAGAAGAAGAAGAAGAAGAAGAAGAAGAAGAAGAAGAAGAAGAAGAAGAAGAAGAAGAAAGAAGAAGAAGAAGAAGAAGAAGAAGAAGAAGAAGAAGAAGAAGAAGAAAGAAGAAGAAGAAGAAGAAGAAGAAGAAGAAGAAGAAGAAGAAGAAGAAGAAGAAGAAGAAGAAGAAGAAGAAGAAGAAGAAGAAGAAGAAGAAGAAGAAGAAGAAGAAGAAGAAGAAGAAGAAGAAGAAGAAGAAGAAGAAGAAGAAGAAGAAGAAGAAGAAGAGAAGAAGAAGAAGAAGAAGAAGAAGAAAGAAGAAGAAGAAGAAGAAGAAGAAAGAAGAAGAAGAAGAAGAAGAAGAAGAAGAAGAAGAAGAAGAAGAAGAAGAAGAAGAAGAAGAAGAAGAAGAAGAAGAAGAAGAAGAAGAAGAAGAAGAAGAAGAAGAAGAAGAAGAAGAAGAAGAAGAAGAAGAAGAAGAAGAAGAAGAAGAAGAAGAAGAAGAAGAAGAAGAAGAAGAAGAAAAGAAGTATTATGTCCCATACCAATTGTAGGGAACCGCAATAGCGTAGTAGCCAGACGCTCTCCTGCCGAGCTGAGGTTCTTACGCTCCTCAAATCTACATTCAGGCCCCCTCCCCCTCCCCCGAATCCTTTTTCGAAACTAACATTGTCTTCCAACTCGACCCAACTGACACTCTGTAATGTCCTGGGAGGTAATGATGGACGACCTGATGCTGACCACATTATTTTCTGAGGATCAATGGGTCTTTAAAATAGTATAGAAAAGATATAAAACCGAACGAAAAGTATATTAGCAAGCTTCACAATTTAACAAATACACACAAAACGTGAACGTTGCGGCTATTGAGCCTTCATCAGCACATACAAATGAAACAGTACTACAGGATACACAAAATTACTTAGCTGGTATCTCGAAGCAGCCGGGTCTGTTGTTTTTCAGCAGAATTTAAAATAGTATAGCATCATGAGCCCGAAGGACCCTTGGCGTAAAAGGATATTTACATGATAATTATTTCTGGCCGGGCGCGAAGACAAAGCTACAGAGATCAATAACAGTGTTTTAGTTAGGTAACTAAATTCTGCATCTGAGTTTAAATATATGGGAACAACATTCCCCGAAAAGGGGAATTGGACGAAGAAAGTAGTAGTTGCAGCAGCAGCAGCAAATACAATTTTTTTTAAATGTAGTAAGCATCTGACAAGAAACAGTGAAATATGACACACAGTATATTCCGGATTGTGCATTATTTGTTCAGACAATTCGAAAGTGCTTACATCACCATTTTGTCTCACAGGTCCAATTGTGAGCTTTCTCATGACAAAATTCTGCTACAGGAAAATAGCCTTGTGTGGATCAGTTCTTGTAACAGTAGGACTTCTGGGCATGCCATTTCTTCCATACATTCCTACAATGTGTCTCTTCTTTGGCGTACTCACAGGTGAGTTGGCACAAGGATGTATGTGTGTTTGTGCATATGGGAGATGAGGAAGAGGAGGGAAACAGAAAGAAGAAGAAGATGATGATGATGATTGTGATGTAGAAAAAGAAGTTGAAGAAGAAGAAGATGAAGATGAAGAAGAAGAAGAAGAAGAAGAAGAATTGAAGAATAAGAATGCTAGAGTGTCAGCAGCTAGAAGTAAGACAGCGATGTTCATCATCATTATCATCATTATCCTCCTCCTCCTCATCGTCATAAACCACTTCCACCGTTCAGAGAAGTGGGGAGGAATTCATTACCATCCGGTACACGCTGGCTGGCACTGGCTGTTGTCGTGTTGTGAAAGCGTGAAGTGTCTTTAATGTTGTGGATCCACGTTTTTTAGAGGTCGTCCTATTGCTCTTGCATCTGATCGTTTGAGTTGTAATACCTTTGACGTTATTTGATGTTACTGCATTCTAAAAAAATGTCTGGACCACTTCATTTGCTGTTTATCGATGAATGTATTACAAGGTGCCATTTTCGCAATCTGCCTTAAAGATTCATTATTCACTCGATCTCATATGGTTGGTTAGGTTGGCGGCTTTTCTCAGGCATCTCATCTCGCAAGGGTTAATTTTGCGTACACCTGCCTCATAAAGTGTCCTTGTTTGGCACTGGTAAGCTCAATTTTTGAATCTATATGCTGTCTGTAATTGTTTGCCTTTATTTTTTTTGGATGTCTTAAAAAAGCAATGCTAAATGCCGAAAAGTAACACTTCTGTTATTTAACACATTCTTGCTATTTCTGCCAGGATTTGGAAACTGCTGCACTTACATCCCCTCTCACGTCCTGAGCGGACTGTACTACAACAAGTACCGCAGCATAGCCACCGGCATCTCCACCAGTGGCTCTGGCCTCGGCGCTGCCATCATGCCAGTGCTTGTTGGCTTCCTCATCGACGTCTACAGCTGGAAGGGATCTATCATCTTTGTAGCTGGTCTCAACCTGCATTTGTTTATTTTTGCTTCTTTGCTGCGATATCCGTCTGGTGACTTTTTTCAAGAGCTACACCGGCGTGAGTACAGGGCAAAAGAAATCATCGTGGGAAACCAGGATGAAACAAAGTGCCTCGTAACTCCAAAGAAAACACGAAATGAAAAAGCAACATTAATCGCCTCAAATCCAGAAAATGACAGCCCGATTATTAATAAAGTTGGACTTAAAGACAGACCAAAGAGTTTTACAAACAATGCTAATTGTGAACTTGATGCCAATTACGATAATTTTGGAGTGAATTTAGAAGAGCTGGACTTCATTGACAAGTTGAGTTTGAGAACTAACAAAAATTCTATAGATAATTTTTCGGAGCGTCTTATTACGTCTCATGGTCCAATGATGATAAGTATACAAGACGCGGATGAAGAGGCTCCAGAACCAGATATCCCAGACGGTCCCCAAACTCACAGTGTTGTCGTGCTCGATGAAGACGGTGCGAAAACCTATGACGTGAAGCTGCGACAGAAAAAGCCAAATCTACAAGTGAGACATAAACACGTCAACGATAAGATTTCGCAGGAAAAACAGAGGATCAGTTTTCTTGATGTTTTGCATCAAAACTCACTGTCCTCACATTCACTATTTGCGGTCGGTTCTAGAGGATCACATGTTATTTTAATCGACACTTTCCAGCAACTCTGTGATCTTCAGCGTTCATTGTCTGTCAAAGAAGATGATATCGTGTCAATTATACCGCTTTCTTCAAGACATTTCTACATTTTCACTAACTACGAATTTGATATCTATTTTTTGAGCAACATTATGTGGAATGCTGGCTATGCTATTATTCAATCATTTGCCCCGGAATTTCTTCAAGACAAAGGACTCACTCTTATGGAGGCTGCGTGGTTAAGTGGGTGTTTTGGATTCGCTAGTTTCGTGGGCGGAATATTCGGTGGGGCTATTGGAAATGTAGAAAAAATGAACCGGCAAGGAATATATACGATGGCGACCATAACCATGGGCGTCGCCACGGTTGTTTTCCCTATGTACAAACAGTTTATTATTTACATAGCATTGCTTATCATTAGTGGCCTTGCATTCGGCGTCATACTAGGCCTTCTGATAGTGGTTCTTACTGATCTAGTGGGTGTCGAAAGCCTGGGCAATGGACTTGGATATCTAATGCTGTCTAATGGTTTAGGAACATTCGTTGGACCTCCAGTAGCAAGTAAGTAAATGTTTCCTGTGTGCTGTAACTGGCAATGCAAATATTGTTTACATTGTGTAATGATGCATGTTTGCTCAAGAAGAACTTATGTGAACTTTACTAAAAAATGTACTTTTATTAAATTGAGTTCTTCTTCTTTACGTCAACGGCTATAAATGTCGGTGAAAAGTCCTAGTTGTTCGTCCACTTTGTCTTGTTACAGAACTTGAGTGTTGCGTGTACACCTGTTTCACATATTTGATTCATTTGGGTACAGATTATTGGTTCCTCGTCTCGCAGGCAGATGCACTGAAATCACAGCATTCGGGACATTACCATAAGCCCTGTTCACCTGCTCTTCATTGGCAGCTGAAGGTGGTATGGGGCGCAACCAATCAATCAGGCGCCGTCTGCACAGTCAAGATTAGCTGCAATGGATCTCCAACACGCTCTGTCTTGTCCCCTAGTTGTACACTCTCTCAGATTGCTGCCAGTCAATCTCTTGATATTTTCCTCCCACGTGTATCGTTGTCCACCTCTTGCTCTCCTGTCCTCTGCTTTTTCTATTCAGTATGGTCTCCAAAAGCGTGTTATGTCTTTTAATGTAGCCAAAGTATCCAAGCTGTCTCTTTTTTATTTATTTCAGCAACTCTCTTCTCATTTTTAGTCCCTTTAGAACCTCTGCATTAGACTTTGTTTCCATGAAATATGACTTATTCTTCTGTATACCCACGTTTCATAGACTTTGTTTCCATGAAATATGACTTATTCTTCTGTATACCCACGTTTCATAGACTTTGTTTAGATGAAATATGACTTATTCTTCTGTATACTCACGTTTCATAGACTCTGTTTAGATGAAATATGACTTATTCTTCTGTATACTTACGTTTCATAGACTTTGTTTAGATAAAATATGGCTTATTCTTTTGTATGCCCACGTTTCATAGACTTTTTTTCCATGAAATATGACTTATTCTTCTGTATACCCACGTTTCATAGACTTTGTTTAGGTGAAATATAACTTATTCTTCTGTATGCTCACGTTTCAAGAGACTTAATTCAATTTTTCAGTTGTTTGTTCATTGACAAAATGTTTGCACCATTTAGCAAGATTGAGTATACTTAAAATTTGACGATTTTCAGTTTTAGTGTGTTGTTTATCTCTCTAGCTTTCAGTAATCCGCGCCTCTTACTGAAGACAATTTTTTTGCCATTCCACTGACCACAACACATGCCTTCAGAAGCGCCGTAGCTCTAAAATGTTTTTAGTCTTGAAAATCCGAAGATGCAATATACATTTCATATAACTGTGATACATTTTGTCGTTATTGTCTAAAATATATTTGGTTAAAGCATGATGGAAATCTGAAACTGTTGTAAGGCAACACTGGTGTTGTTTGCGCCTGATAGCATATTAATTCTTCTTTACTCAAAGACAAAATTATGAGAAGAATGAGAAACAAAATTAAACCAGAAATCAGCGATGAACAATGTGGATTTGTAGAAGGAAAAGGTACAAACAATGCCATTTACATCCTAAGGACATTGTCAGAAAGAGCTATAGAAGTAAAGACTGATTTGTACTTATGCTTCTTAGACTATACAAAAGCATTTGACTGTGTGAAGCATGAAGAAGTAATCAAACTGTTAGAAAAATTAAACGTTGATGGGAAAGATCTACGAATAATAAAGAATATGTATTGGCAGTAAACAGCAGCTATAAGAATAAACAACTGTTTAGGTACATTTCAAAGCATAAAGAGGGGCGTACGACAAGGATGTGTACTGTCACCTGATTTGTTTTCAATTTACAGTGAATATATAATGAGATCTTTAATTGATATGCCCGGAATTGTGGTTGGTGGGCACAATATAAACAATTTACGTTATGCTGATGATACAGTCTTGATAGCAACAAGTCAGAAAGAATTACAGGAAATAATAGACATTGTGGTGTTAGAAAGTGGAAGAATGGGCCTCAGTTTGAATAATGGGAAGACAGAAGTACTGGTGGTATCAAAGAAACAAATTATTCCTAAATGTGTAATAAAAGTCAATGGTGTTATTTTAGGACAAGTACATAAATTTAAGTATCTGGGCACATGGATAACATCAGATGGAAGATGCATAATTGAAAAAAGAAACATAATTGGACAGGCAAAAACTGCATTTTATAAAATGAAAAACATCTTGTGCAATATATCCTTGTCATTGAGAGGTAGAAAAAGAATTCTTGCTTGCTACATACATCCAGTTTTAACATATGGATGTGAATCCTGGACAATCGGTAGGCAGGCCAAACAATTTTTAGAGGCCTCAGAGATGTGGTTTTACAGAAGAAAGCTTAGAATACCTTGGACAGCCAAAAAGAGCAACCAAGAGATTTTGAAAGAGGCGGGAGCCTGAAGACAACTTATCACAGACATCAGAAGGAGACAGTCATCATTTTTCGGCCAAGTTATGAGAAGAGGAAAAAATACAACATGTTGTGACCACTGGAAAGATCTGTGGAAAAAGGGATAGAGGAAGACAACGAGAGAAGATGCTTGACAGTCTTGTTGCATGGCATTTAGGTGTGTCGGCACCCAAACTAATACATGCTGCAGGAGATCGCAGATTATGGAGAGGCATGATCGCCCACGCCAGTCGGAAAGGCACCTGATGATGATGATAGTGACTCAAAGACAATCACTGTTATATTTATTTCCGTTTATCGCTGAAGACTAATCCTGGTCCGCAGGTTCTCGGTTCAAATTGTAAGTTGAACTAGAAATTATGGTGACGATATGGCTCTTGCGTCGACCAACAACAAGAATGTGCGCTACACTGTTATTAGTTGATGAGACGATAGACGTGATAATCTCTTCATTAACATTATTGTACAGTTTAGTTAGGATAATACGGACCTAGTACTACAGCTGCCTCCTAATCCTCCTCCTCCTCTTTCTTCTTCTCCATCCTCTACTGCATTGGTACTCTGAAAAATGAGTGCTTAGAAGGGCCGAATGTCAGACGGGCCTGCATGCCCAATTTGTAACCCTTTGAAAAAAATAGTTTGTTTATTCGTTCGTTCGTTCTTCTTCTTCTTCTTCTTCTTCTTCTTCTTCTTCTTCTTCTTCTTCTTCTTCTTCTTCTTCTTTTTTTCTTCTTCTTCTTCTTCTTCTTTTTCTTCTTCTTCTTCTTCTTTATAGCATTCCCGGCTGCAAACTTCGGCGGAAAGTCTTCGTTGTTGGCCCACTCCTGAACTCTGGCCTCGTTCCAGGACTTGATTGTTGCGTGCAAAACCATTTTACAGATCTGGCTTATTTGTGTCCAGACTTTTGGCTCCTTGCCCCTCAGGCAGATACACTCGGACTTTGAAAGAAATGGCAATGCTATATTGGTTGGGCAGGTCCTGGTAGAGTATCTGTCTCAATAATGACCGTAAAGATAAGGTGTAGATAGATGATGACCGTGAGGATGAGGTGTAGATAGATGATGACCGTGAAGATGAGGTGTAGATAGATGATGACCGTGAAGATGAGGTGTAGATAGATGATGACCGTGAAGATGAGGTGTAGATAGATGATGACCGTGAAGATGAGGTGTAGATAGATGATGACCGTAAAGATAAGGTGTAGATAGATGATGACCGTGAGGATGAGGTGTAGATAGATGATGACCGTGAGGATGAGGTGTAGATAGATGATGACCGTGAGGATGAGGTGTAGATAGATGATGACCGTGAGGATGAGGTGTAGATAGATGATGACCGTGATAATGAGGTGTAGATAGATGATGACCGTGAAGATGAGGTGTAGATAGATGATTACCGTGAAGATGAGGTGTAGATAGATGATGACCGTGAGGATGAGGTGTAGATAGATGATGACCGTGAAGATGAGGTGTAGATAGATGATGACCGTGAGGATGAGGTGTAGATAGATGATGACCGTGAGGATGAGGTGTAGATAGATGATGACCGTGAGGATGAGGTGTAGATAGATGATGACCGTGAGGATGAGGTGTAGATAGATGATGACCGTGAAGATGAGGTGTAGATAGATGATGACCGTAAAGATGAGGTGTAGATAGATGATGACCGTGAAGATGAGGTGTAGATAGATGATGACCGTAAAAATGAGGTGTAGATAGATGATGACCGTAAAGATGAGGTGTAGATAGATGATGACCGTGATGATGAGGTGGAGATAGATGATGACCGTGAGGATGAGGTGTAGATAGATGATGACCGTGAAGATTAGGTGTAGATAGATGATGACCGTGAAGATAAGGTGTAGATAGATGATGACCGTGAAGATAAGGTTTAGATAGATGATGACCGTGAAGATGAGGTGTAGATAGATGATGACCGAGAGGATGAGGTGTAGATAGATGATGACCGTGAGGATGAGGTGTAGATAGATGATGACCGTGAAGATGAGGTGTAGATAGATGATGACAGTGAGGATGAGGTGTAGATAGATGATGACCGTGAGGATGAGGTGTAGATAGATGATGACCGTGAAGATGAGGTGTAGATAGATGATGACCGTGAAGATGAGGTGTAGATAGATGATGACCGTGAGGATGAGGTGTAGATAGATGATGACCGTGAGGATGAGGTGTAGATAGATGATGACCGTGAAGAAAAGGTGTAGATAGATGATGACCGTGAAGATGAGGTGTAGATAGATGATGACCGTAAAGATGAGGTGTAGATAGATGATGACCGTGAGGATGAGGTGTAGATGATGACCGTGAGGATGAGGTGTAGATGATGACCGTGAGGATGAGGTGTAGATAGATGATGACCGTGAGGATGAGGTGTAGATAGATGATGACCGTGAAGATGAGGTGTAGATAGATGATGACCGTGAGGATGAGGTGTAGATAGATGATGACCGTGAGGTTGAGGTGTAGATAGATGATGAGTTTGAAGATGAGGTGTAGATAGATGATGACCGTGAGGATGAGGTGTAGATAGATGATGACCGTGAGGATGAGGTGTAGATAGATGATGACCGTGAAGATGAGGTGTAGATAGATGATGACCGTGAGGATGAGGTGTAGATAGATGATGACCGTGAGGATGAGGTGTAGATAGATAATGACCGTGAAGATGAGGTGTAGATAGATGATGACCGTAAAGATGAGGTGTAGATAGATGATGACCGTGAAGATGAGGTGTAGATAGATGATGACCGTAAAAATGAGGTGTAGATAGATGATGACCGTAAAGATGAGGTGTAGATAGATGATGGCCGTGATGATGAGGTGGAGATAGATGATGACCGTGAGGATGAGGTGTAGATAGATGATGACCGTGAAGATGAGGTGTAGATAGATGATGACCGTGAAGATAAGGTGTAGATAGATGATGACCGTGAAGATAAGGTTTAGATAGATGATGACCGTGAAGATGAGGTGTAGATAGATGATGACCGAGAGGATGAGGTGTAGATAGATGATGACCGTGAGGATGAGGTGTAGATAGATGATGACCGCGAAGATGAGGTGTAAGTAGATGATGACCATGAGGATGAGGTGTAGATAGATGATGACCGTGAAGAAAAGGTGTAGATAGATGATGACCGTGAGGATGAGGTGTAGATGATGACCGTGAGGATGAGGTGTAGATAGATGATGACCGTGAAGATGAGGTTTAGATAGATGATGACCGTGAGGATGAGGTGTAGATAGATGATGACCGTGAGGATAAGGTGTAGATAGATGATGACCGTGAAGATGAGGTGTAGATAGATGATGACCGTGAAGATGAGGTGTAGGTAGATGATGACCATGAAGATAAGGTGTAGATAGATGATGACCGTGAAGATGAGGTGTAGATAGATGATGACCGAGAGGATGAGGTGTAGATAGATGATGACCGTGAAGATGAGGTGTAGATAGATCTCAGCCAGTGTGAGCCCTGGTCCTAGTTGCACCTCAGCAATTCTACTATAGCTGCCAAATGTCCTTACAATCCCTAGACATAGCCTCACATTTGTCATCATCATCATCATGTGCCCTGCCAACTGGCGTAGGCGCTCATGCGTCTCCACAGATCACAACCCCTGGTTGCCTGGAACAGCTCTCTTGATGATATCCTTCCATGCCATCATTTCAGCCCATCCAGCATCATCTCTCTTGGTCTGCCTCCACCCCTTTTCCCACTGATCTTTCCAGTTGTCACGATGTTCTCCAATGTCTCTCTTCTCATTGAATGTTTGTCTCTTTCTTATTGTTGTATAGAGATATACTTTCATTATCTTCTTTCAAGCAATCGTTGTTGGCTACTCTGGCCATCCAAGGTATTCGTCACATTTGTCACATTATAAAAAAAAAAAAAAAGCAGATATTAACTCTCCACTATGAGACAACTTACAGTACGTTGATTGATTACTCTACGCCTAAAATACATTGACTAACTTATTATGTACTAGTCATCTGTTTCGTTCATCCTTTCTAGGACCGAGGCTAATTCAGCAGATCCAGTTTCATATTTGCTCACACTTGTCCACAGCGACTGTTGTTCTGAAGTACATAAATTCTGAGTAAGAAAGTTTTTAAGTTAAAAACTGTTTGGTACTGAGTTGAAAAAGCCTAATTTCCGACTTAAGCGGGTTTCTGACTGTGTGACATCCCTGGGTAGTGAACCAATACGCCTATATGACAGCTTTGGTTTTGGCTGCAATTATAAAGTGTGTAAACGTGGTGGATGTGATTATATTTACACACAAACACACGCGCGCGCTAGCACGCACACACACACACGCGCTCACACATATTTTCATTTTGACTGTTTGTTTTACAAGTTAACATCTCTTCTCTTCCTCTTTTGTTCCTCTACTCCTGGAATGTCTCTCGCGGCGTCAGGGCAGGAAGAGATTTCTGGAACAGGTCCTTCTAATCGCTTCGTATAAAGTACTTTTCGGTGTTTACGATACTTTCGCGGCTGATCTTCGGCGCGGCTGATCTTCAGCGTTGTCGACGTCTGGCTCTGTTACCGACGTATTTGTATAACACAGCTCTCTGTGGTGCCCTGTCTGATGCCAATCTTGTTACATGGCCAAAACATTTGATTTGTTTTCTAGAGTTCAGTATTATTTCTGTGCCGACTCTCCTCCTGCTATCATCGTTTTTAAGTCGATCTTTCTTGGTTACATCTAACGTGGTACGTAAACATTCAATTTCTGTCGTGACTATTCTATTTCTTCTTCTGAAAACAGTATCTATTTTTGACTTTGATGGAATAGCGTTAGTAAGAATATTTACCATCTCTTAACCCATATAAACATTTTGTCTTCAACAGGTTTGTTGAAAGAAGTCACCGGAGGATTTGAAATGGGCATACAGCTAGCAGGAGCTCTGTGTATCCTGGGGGGTCTGATCATGTTGTTGATGCCATGTCGACGTTACTGTCTGACCAGGTGCTTGACCGTACCAGAGAAGCAACAGAACTTTAAAATGGCTGTGCTCTAATCGTTTGGGATATTACTATTATTGAATATGACTTTGTGTATTTAAGTCTATGCATGTATATATCTAATCTACATGTCGGCGACCGGGTCGCACACTGACTCGCCGGTAGACGACTTAGTCGCTAGTCGGGACAGAATATGGGCCAGTCTCCTTGGATCACATCAACACTGCAGGAGTCCTTGTCAGGGCTCTTGGTGGCGTGCAAGGCTAATAGCCATTTGATGTGGCGCACATAACCTAGGCACACTTATAACCTAAAGCACCCCCTTTAGGAAAATTGGTTGAACATAGCGATGATTTAGTTTTTTTTAGCAAAGCATTGGATTGGGTCTCCTATCTAGTGATAGTTGTCATTTTTTTGCGTCTGTATATATATATATATATATATATATATATATATATATATATATATATATATATATATATATATATATATACATACACACACACAGACATACATACATAGATGCATGTGTGTGTGATTGTTTGTGTAAATATTACCTAGAGATGTAGAAATGGTGATCCTAACGTATCCCTGACCAAATCTCATCTAGTGTTAGTAAACCTGGTGTACTGTACAAATGGCCAATTGTATCGTAGTGATGGCGAAACTGATCTATGTTAACAGCCTGGTGATTTCCAAGTCTGCAGATCTAGTGAGGCCAGCAGAGTGGTCTTAACGGCATCATAAGCCCCTGGGAAACCAATGTGCTGCGGCCCTTACGGCAATTACTCACGTAAATGAAATGTAAATAGTCGGTAACATTAAACACATATTCATTTTATTGGCGTTTCAAAACAACTGGTGGAGGTGGTTGCGACGAGGGGGGGGGGGGGGGGGGGCAATAATTTCAGTTTTTTCCATAGATTATCATAGGGCCGCTATGCTGGTGGTGGTTTTTGGGGAAGGGGGGGGGGGCATTATCTCGGTTTTATATTTCATAGATTATCATAGGGCCTCTATGCTGGTGGTGGTGGTTGAGGGGAGGGGGGTGGGGGCATAATTTAAGTTTTATATTTCATAGATTATCATAGGGCCCCTATGCCGGGCAAGTCCCCAGCGGGTTCATGAGTTTAAGACGGCGCTGAAAGCGATGTTAAAGTGTAGAGTCGCCGGAACCCGAGCGCATATGCAGGGAGGGGAAAGGGGGGGGGGGGGGGTAGGAGTGGGAACTACCCACGGAAAGATAATTGTAAGGGGCTATGTTTGTATTCTCACACATAAATATTTTCACTGAAATATTTTGGTCAGATCAAGCGCGTGTCGGATAAGAAAAAAAATTGCAGATGGCGTGGTACCAGAAAAGAGGGGCAGGGGCCGACTAACACGAAGATGGGCACAAGATATAAGTGACTCCTTGAATATGAAAGTATACTATGCGGGGGAGCTGGCGAGAGACCGATTGTTTTAGGCAGGCAGTGATGAGAGCGAAGTTCTGCAGAGGACCTGCTATATGATGATGATGGGTCACACATCTAGTTTTTCAAATACAATTATTTGCAATTCAGCAGAGTTGTATTATTCTTAACATGAGCTTAAACAAGGCTTATGCACCCTGAGCCCCTCCTCCACCCCACCCCAATTTTTACTATGTTTGTTTGCAACAACGTAAATGCGCGCGCGTGTGTGTGTGTGTGTGTGTGTGTGTGTGTGTGAGAGAGAGAGAGAGAGAGAGAGAGAGAGAGAGAGAGAGAGAATAATGACAACAACGCACATAACCTATGTGAATATGTGTGAATGCATGTATATGTTATTCAATTATAATGATTGCAATCATGATAGCTTTAATATTAGTAGTAATAATAATAATAGTAACGTATTAGCAGCATTTAGCCTACTTGGTGTGCATATGCGTGTCTATTAAAATATTATACTAACGGTTTTGTTCTTCTTCTTCGTCAGTATTCCGAGCATTTGGGTTTACTGCTGCAGATATCACCCACCTTCGTTGATCTTTATGATAAGTCGTCTTCTTCCAGTTGGTGACACCGAGTATGTGCAGGTTTGCCTCTACGGGAACTTTTCGTCGTCGTCTTCTTGGTCTGCCCTGTCGTCCTTGTCTATTATGTAAATATTGGTATGCCTAAATTCTTGTATCTGCTAGAGTGTGTTGATATACAATGGACAAAATGGTAGAAAAGCAAGCAAGCATACGTACATACAAACGAACACCTATACGTACACAACACATACACGCATGCATGTATATATACATGCATAATACGTGCACGCATGTACGCATGTATACACACATACATGCATGCATACATACATACATACATACATACATATATACATACATACATATATACGTACGTACGTATGCACGTACATACATACACACACACACACGCACGCACGCACGCACGCACGCACACACACACAGACAGACAGACAGACAGACAGACAGACAGACAGACAGACAGACAGACAGACAGACAGACAGACAGACGTACGTACGTATGTATTATGTATGTATGTATGTACGTACGTACGTACGTACGTACGTACATACATACATACATACATACATACATACATACATACATACATACATACATACATACATACATACATACATACATACATACATACATACATACATACATACATATGTACGTACGTACGTACGTACAATATGTACATTCTAACATGAAAGAAATAATAATTCTCCATTGAGTAATATATATCTATGCCAGGCCTTGTGAACTTGTTCATTTATCTGGCAAATTCTCCTACTGACGCTACGACACATGGTTTTCTCTCACACATTAACACACATCACATGAGAACCACATCACATGGGACACACATCACATGAGAACCACATCACATGGGACACACATCACATGGGACACACATCACATGGGACCAGGCATCTCTGGAGAATAATCATAAAAGGGGCGTCAACTTAGAACATTTATGTGTGGAATACAAATAATGAGACGACAATGACTTCAGCATTTTATGAACTGTAACATAAAACAACTCTCATTGAAGGCAATTATAAATATATATACACGCACACTCACACGTATATATATATATATATATATATATATATATATATATATATATATATATATATATATATATATATATATATATATATATTTACACATATACAGACACACACACACACATATATGTTTATCTTTCTGTAAGTACTGTGCAAATCAGTATTTATGCGTCTCTTGTATGCCTGTGTCTGTGATTCTTCACTAAATTACTGAAGTCGTTCCCATGTGGGATGCAGTTTATGGTCATTTCGAAGCCCCACCTCAGCATTTTGCAGGGTCTAACGGCTGAACGCGGTTTCCGGGACCTCCCCATGGTGGCACTTTGTGTCACCGGGTGTTTATCGCTCTGTGTGAAATAAAGAAACCTTTTCCACGCCTTTAGGCGTATGGGGCACATAGGGCTAGATCTATATTTATAGACCAATTTGCACAAGATGGGTGATGTGGTCAGCATCACGCCGGCCGCCTTTACTTCCCGGTACTGCACCCGGTACCGACTCAAGGCTGGGTCGACCTGGGAGCCAAGGTCATTTACAAAAAAAAAAGTCCGGCTCCCCCAGGAGGCGAAACCACGACCTTCTGATTCGTGGCGAGCGTCTGGCCGCTATGCCACGGTGACTCCCGTGTGATGACCTGCAGTGGTAAAATTTACTTACTCACTGTGTCTGTTTCGGTAAATATATGACAGTGTGTGCTTCCTGTCTGCTAATAGTGAACAGTCATTTGGGTATTTTGAGAAGAATATGAAAGAAATACTGATTAGTTAAAATGCGTGCCTTCCGTGTGGATTCCGGGGCCACATTGTGGAGAAAAAAGGAAAAAACCCACTGCCTCCCCAACAAGCATGTCGTAAGAGTCGACTAAATGGGGGTTTCCTTCGAAGTTGGAGTGCATTTGCCTGAGAGGCAAGGGACCAAAAGTCTGCATACAAACATGTCAGACGTATAAAACGGATGTGCACGCAACACTCTGTTTCTGTAACAAGTCTAAAGTCTAGAGGTGGATGGACAACCAGAACTTTCCGCCGGAGTTTACCGCCAGTGAACGCAAAGAAATAAGAAAAAGACATGCGTGCCGATCAATATTTGTGAATTTATTGCTCATGCATTTCAAGAGACTCCGGGATTTCCCAACCATTAATTGTTCTTCTGTGGATTATAAATATAGACGAAGGGAACAATTGATTTTAGATAGGTGACGAACTGAATGTTTGAGAGAAAAAAAATTTTTTTTGTGGAATGTTTTTTCTTAACACAGTTAGATCTTTCTGTATTCACACACGCCATCGCCTAGAATTGCATTTGATTTGTAATTTTATGCCTCTGTATAATATCGCATGGAAATAAGGAACGGTGCCAAAAGTAGACAATAGATAATAGATACTTTTTTAGGGGGAGAAATTTACAACATCAACGATAAATACATAAAGCTGGCCACAATATTATTCGCGTCGTTAGGACTACACCCATCCATCTATCTATCTATCTATCTATCTATCTATCTATCTATCTATCTATCTATCTATCTATCTATCTATCTATCTATCTATCTATCTATCTATCTATCTATCTACCTACCTACCTGTCCGTCTGTCTGTCTATCTATCTATCTATCTATCTATCTATCTATCTATCTATCTATCTATCTATCTATCTATCTATCTATCTATCTATCTATCTACCTACCTACCTGTCCGTCTGTCTATCTATCTATCTATCTATCTATCTATCTATCTATCTATCTATCTATCTATCTATCTATCTATCTATCTATCTATCTATCTATCTATCTATCTATCTATCTATCTATCTGTCTGTCTGTCTGTCTGTCTGTCTGTCTGTCTGTCTGTATGTCTGTCTGTCTGTCTGTCTGTCTGTCTATCCTATATGCATATAACACGCCAGAATAAGACTCACAGGAACACAGAAGGCCAGGCTGTAACCTTCGCGATCTTGTTCACAGGCCCATGCTATTCTGATTCAAATGCGTTATGAAACAAACGAATGCTCAATTTGCTAGACAGAACGCCGGACAAGTTGGCCTGCGCGGATCAATAAACCTGTGAAAACCGGAGGAATATCAATGTTTGCCATCGTTTCCTGAATGTAAATGTGCTGCATCTTATATGGGGATGTGGGTTATGAACTGTTACTTTGAGTGTGCCCAAACATTGATGGCATCGATGGCAACTGATGGAAAACAGTAGTAACCTTGCATCTTGACAAATATATAATAAACAAAAAGACAATGTCTTGATTGGCACGCACAGAAAGAAGAAAGATAGAAGGCCTTTTAGCATTCTACTTCTTTATATGAGTGCGGATCAATGTATTGTCTGTTTATAATTGTAATGTTTTTACTGCTTCAATCGCTCCCCATTCTGTTAGCTGCGTATCCTTTACAGGACGGTGCAGAACCAGCCCAGCAGCACCTGGCTGTTGTGTGGTTTCTCTAGGCAAATTTACGTCCAGTAGTTTGCCATTGGTTACTGGACGGTCGGCCCCTTGATACCAATGTCGAAACCAAGGCAAGGCGTAGCTGGGATCGAACCCGGTACCCTGGCATTACGAAAAAAATAAAAAATAACCTCGCCTTTTGACAATTTATAATAAACAAACAGAAAACGTATTGATCGGCACTCATGGAAAGAGGTAGAACGGTCAGAGTCCTTCTATCTTTCTGTGATTGCTGATAAATGCACTGTCTGTTTATTACGCATAATATTTTTACGGCCTGCGTCCCCTGTTGATTTTTGTGTATACCTCAACAAGTAATATTGAGAGCATTTATGTCAAAACTCACTATGTTGTATTCATGCTATCTATGAATGATTTATTTCTACTTATTAATGGCTTAGCATTGTTCGACCGGCTTTTCTGAGATCTTAAACTACAATTTTCGACATCTGTTTGCCATAAATATTTCGTAGTTTTTCCAGGTTCTTTGCTGTAGGTTTCATAGCAATTACAGGGCGCCGGAATCTGCATGCTTAGGTCCCGAGCTTAGGAATCTTTCTATGACTGCTAATCAATACATTGTCTCTTTGTTAATTATATATAAAGGAAGAAAATATACGTGAAGGTTTGGGGACTGCACCCCTTCCATCACACCTAGAAAATCTGTACGGAGGCTATGCCCACCCCGTCTCTCTTCCTCCCAACCATGTAGTTTTCTTTTAAAAATACATATAATAATTTCATTTTTTTAATAATCATTTGCCGTTAAGGACATTACATATATAAATACACACACACATAAAAGTATGTATATATAATAAAAAATGTATATTTAAACTAATTTATATAATCTGGTGCACTTACAAACGGCTAAGGCCCAATGAGGACCCCCACCCCATGAAAGTAATTGCCAAAGAACTAAACCCCCCCCCCCTCCACGGTCCTTGAGCTATTATGGCATCTTTGACACAGATGCCATAGTGGGTTCAATGCAACAGATTCAGTAGATTTTGTGATCTGTCACGTAGCTTTTATAGTTGTGGGCCCTGTCTGTTAAGACCCTGGCATCTGCTTTTATCAATGCACTGACTCTGTAATCAAATACATTTCTTGTGTTTTAAACCTTCTCTTTGAATAGAATAAACCGGTCAGCGCATGCTGTACTCCCTCGCCACTTTCCTCGTGGCTATTTTAGGAGACTGAAATTGTTGAATTCTGTATCTGCAATCTAACTGGAGGGGACTTATGCAATTCCCAGATTTTCATGCCGTCTGGTGTGTCCTCCAACGTCTCCAATTCTTTCTGTATATGTGCCAATAATTGCATGTCCACTTGTAAGCTGCTTCTACTGAGAGTCTCGCCAGCTGTTTATGTATCATTTAAGTTTGTTTTGTTAAGTTTTTGCCGTCGAGGACTGCAGTTTGTTTAGTTAAGTTTTTGCCCTCGAGGACTGCAGTTTGTTTTGTTAAGTTTTTGCCCCCGAGGACTGCAGTTTGTTTTGTTTACTTTTTACCCCCGAGGACTGCAGTTTGTTGTGTTAAGTTTTTGCCCCAGAGGACTGCAGTTTGTTGTGTTAAGTTTTTGCCCTCGAGGACTGCAGTTTGTTGTGTTAAGTTTTAACCCTCAAGAAATGCATTTTGTTTTGTCAAGTTTTTACCCTGGAGGACTGCATTCTGTAGGATAAACATCTTTTGAGAATCAAACAGATACAAATTCCAGAAACATCATAACACAGTTATAATGGAGCACCATAAGGTTACAAAGTAACTAGTAGTCCAGTTTGGGCGTGTGTTATTCATTTATTTGTTTTACGAGCACAAAGGATCAGGCCATTGAATGTCTTCTTTAAATCTTCACTGTCAACTAGACACAGCATTAGTCCGTTGTGATTTCAATATCTGTTGTACTTGCTAGACGACCATAGCTTGAGTAGTACAAATATTTGTAAGCCATGATGCTATTGAAACTAATTGTGTCAATATTCCATTGTAGGTTCCATCTAATGAATTCCAGAGACATTTGATGAAAAAGCTATGCATACATTGGGGAGACTGGCAGGAAGCTAGCTGATCATTTCCGGGAACACCTCTCCGATATCGACAAGACACTCAAACCAATCCCTCTTCATTTTAATAGCCCTGACCACAGCGGTAAAGATGACATATCTATCTGTCACAGCATTAAAATCTTGCTCTGGCGATCATACTACCCGCCTCGCTTTGGAAAATCGCCTTATCCACAGCCTTGGCGTTCTTAGTCCAAGTGGTCTCAATATCCAACATACCTTTATCTAAATAGTTCTAATCTTGTCACATTTTAAATGTTAATTATTTTATTTTATTTCATATAATTACTTTATTCTATTTCTTATCAGTATCATTTATACTTGTATTTCTTTTATTCCCAATATTGTGACTATATTTTTAGCCATCGTTTATTTTATATTATTTCATTTATTCCGCATCACAATTGTTTTAAACGTTGCTCACGTCACCCCTTAGAGATCTACATACTCTCCATTCCTCGTTTGTGTATTTCACTTATGTTTGAAAAAGGCTGCTCGGCCGAAACGTTATGTTGTGTTGTTTTGTGCACGTTTTCCTCTTTCCCATTTTGTTGAGCTTTTTAGTCAAATTTCTCTGGAATTCCTTGTATTAGCTTTGCAGTCACCCCCATAGTTTCACCATTTTAGGTTCCATCTGTATGGTAGACTGGGCTTAACCCTTTCAGCCCCAGAAGGTCATAGCTAATATTTGAGACAGCCAAGGCCAACAACGCTAAACTCATGGATGTACTTGGATGTACTGCTCCCACAGGGGTCAAATACCAAATCCATTAAGGAAACATAATTTTGTCTGACGTGTTTTTAAAGAATTCCTCAGTAAACCTCACATATAAAACATAGATAACGGAATGAGTGGTTTACATGAATAATATCCTGTCATACATGGTGCGTTGATTTGGGTAGAAAGAGTTAAGATGACACATTTTTTAAACTAGGGGTGTGGAGAAGGTCATGTGTCGAAGTACATTTGTTTCTGCAATGAGATTCTGTTATCACCCGGAGGTGACAGGCCTGATTCCCAGTAATGTTACTAAAACTTTCATTGTTCATGTTGTTCAGCATGTTCTCCTGTCTGCACTTCTTTCTATGAGTGCCGATAATTACATGTTAATTTGTTTATTATACCATCTTAATAAAGAATGGTAAAGAAATGAAAGACAACTGTTAGTATCAACAGTGAGAAAATAAAGAAGATGACAATATACTGGGCACATATTGAGGTAGCAAGGACCTCCAAGAGAAATCCTATGAAGAACTTACTGAGAAAGGTCAGCAATGTCATACAGTGTATTTTATCCTCCAATGAATTGCTCAGGTTAAAAAGGATGGGGTAATGTTTTTTCTGAAAATTTAAATGCTGCAAAAACATTAATTCAATTCTCAGTTTGGTTTTTTATTAATGACATAGCCTACACTTCTGACACTATACTGTAATACACAGCACCTCATTTGCTCACAAACAATTTCACACGTGAAAGACAACTGCTGCACAATTAGGTGGAATATTGTGGCTTAAGCAACTGGAAATTTAAGAGGATCACAGGTTGAAGATCACTGCTTTATAGAATTTAAAATGACAGAAGATGTGGCAAAGCAGTTGTCAAGTTATTAGCTTACATATCTGTGGTCCAATCCCCTGCAGTGGGAGGTTTTATTTGCCCAGCAGGGCTCTAGAGCTTAGTCTCACTGAACATATTCTCAAGAGACTGCTTTTCATAAGACTAAAAACTGAGAATGCAGCCAGACCATACTGCATAAGAAACTTTTCACAGTAGAATATCTGGGAGGAAGGCGAGAGGAAGACCAAGAAAGAGATGGAAAAATGGTGTAGATGAAACCTGCAAAAAGTTAAACAAATCCATCACTCAAGCTACCTGAGAAGTGCAAGATAAATACAGAAAACAACAACACTGGGCTACAACCTGGTAACAGTGAGATGAAAAAAGGAGAAGACAGACTAAAAACACAACACAATTATTTTTTAGCATTTCACAAATGATTTCACTTGAATACCATAAGTACACAAAATAATTAAAAGTCAATATTTATTATTTTGTTGCACATATCACTTACTTATTTCAGTAATCAGCAATACCTTCATTACATTTTGATCACCTCGTCATCAAGTATGCCAACACATGGGCTGGTCATGAAGCTTTCTGATCATTCCATTCCTGTTGTCTGTCATTGACTGCTCTCTTTAAATCTTTCTATACCAAGCCACTTACTATATGTTCACTGGTTGGTTCCAAGACAACTTTCCTGCTGTCCAGCCCGCTCTAAGGACTGGCATCAAGTGGAAGGTCCTAGATGCGATAGAATCTGCCCAGAATGCACTAAAATTAAAGGAGGTCATTGGTTACACTCAAACCGAGCGTCGAGGCCTAAGACACGGAAAAGTCAGTTGGTGGTTCAAAGCCACAGCCAAAGAGCGCCGAGACATTGTGATACAGCAAATCAGAGATAAGGAAAACGAGGTTAGGGTCCAGAAAGCAGCCCAACAGTCGCAGCAAGGTCAGTGGATCAGCTTAGAGAGCGCTTTGCCACGAGTACTCACATGGGGTGAGATCTGGCGAATGGCCAGCTGCGACTGAGCTTCATCGTACGATCTGCATATGATGTATTACCATCTGGTGTCAACATGGTAAAGTGGAATGCAGCTAAGGACCAGTCATGCCCGCTATGCAGACGCTTGAGCATGTTCTGTCTGTGTGCAGAAAAGCCCTAAAGGCAGGTATACTTGGCGCCACAAGGTGTTGAAAGAGTTAGCAACCGTTGTGGAGCAAGCTAGAATGAGGGCCAATGCGAGGGCCAGTCCTACCGTCATCCCCGTGCGCTTCCTTAAGGCTGGGCAGATTCATAAAGGTAAATTCAACAAAGTCGCAAACGCTCCATCGATGTTAGACTGTGCAAGGGACTGGTTACTGGCGGTTGACCTGCCTGGCCATGAAAAGTACTCTGAATTAATCCGGAAGACTGGCCTGCGACCAGATATGGACAAAAGCCATATGTACAAGCTCAAGAAGTTCAGTTAGCGGCTGGTCTGAGAAGAGATGAAGCGTACACAGTAAGAATCTTCGCCGTCCAGGTAGGAGCAAGAGGTCTCGTTTCCACTTCACTTTACAATGTGATTAAACAACTAGGCTTATGAGGTAATGAACGCAAACGGACACTTAAACAACTGGGCGAGGTTGCTGAGAGGGCCTTGAGCTGGCTCTGGACACAACGGAACGTCGTGGGGGAAGGGCCCCGGTGAGCTGGTGCAGGTGTCTAGTGGAAAAGAATGTTTTATCCCTTAAAATTCATCGTGTCCGAATTGTCTGCCAGTGTCCCTCTGCCACCTGCCAACAAAGTTCAAACATAAGCTTGCCACTTGGTCGTCCAGGTATGCAGACTCCTTTAATTATGCTACCGCAACGACCTCTTATCTCACAGTACCTTTTGCAAAGTCACCAGTTTGTCTTGCCCCTGTCCGATAACATCCGGTAATAGGTGCAGCAGGAGAAACCAACCCTGAGCCTCATGAACTCAGGTGGGCCCACTCTCTGAAAATATCCAAGAGCTCGTGGGCCGAAACATTTGTCGACGAGAGATTACTTCTACTGATGATTGGTAGACTCCTGCTGTACATGCTCCCCTGTGGAGTTTCTTCTTATTCCCCTGTAGGCTGTTACACTAACTGGTTCTAAACAAACTGCAAACAAAAATTGTGTTACTATTTTAATTGTTGCAGACTTTAAAAAAGAACTTTTCAATTTGGAGAGTTCACTGGAAAAAGTGGGAGCCGCGAATGTGTAGCAGCTAGATACTTGCATGCAGACTTACAGATTGTGGGCAGAAATCCACATGCAGCCTGATTTTTTTGTTCAAACATAACCTTAGCCCCCAAGTGGACCCAGCCTTAAATAGCTATCAAGTGAAGCTCTGAGAAGTTAAGGTGGCTGGTGTGATGCTGACCACATCCCCCATGAAGGGCCAACAGTGAAGTTTATACTAGAGACAACACTGTAGCTATAGATCAACTATTTCAATGAATAAAAGAGGAAGTCTACACAAATATTCATCTAGCATGACATACCTGATTCATCACTGGTAGGTAAATGACAATTTGACTGAAAGAATTAAATCCATACATGTATGCATAAATCAATCTCTGTTTGCCTTCTTTATAAACAACCAATTGTGCAATGTTCTCTTTGCCCTAATATTGTGCCATTTGGTTTTCTCGAGGTTTATACTGAGAGAGTTGAGTGGGTGGGGGCATGATAAATGCTTAAGTCATGAGAATACCCTCTACTGTTTTAACAATTTCAGTAATACTGTTTGTTCTGTTGTATTTTCTGAAAATTATTTAAAGCAATGTTTCCCCTCTATAAATGTGAACACGGAAGACAAACAATAGAATGCACAATTTATTGCCTGACATATTGTGCTGCATATCATCAGGGGCATTCTGAGCATTCTACACTAACAGTTAACTAGAATGAAGCAAACAAGTGAATCCTTAACAATCAAAGTAATAATGTAACCACTCTCAAAAGCAACTGTCTGTTTTCCTGGGGCAAGTGCAGATTCACTACCATTTCTTTTGAAAGTGGCTGAATTGTTTGTTTCTTGATTGTTGAAGCTTTATGTAAACCTTTTGGCCCAGCTGGTTCCAATTACTTTTCAAACACATATATCAAATGGTTCTTTCTTCCTGTACAAACAAGGTTGAATATGTTGTCTCTTCATCCAGAGACTGAATCAATGATTATTTCTTATATCTATTTAAGAACTCCTGTTGAAACTTGGATCCTTTAACCACGAGAATGAATCCAGGGGTTCCAGCATAAACAATGTATCTGAAACAAGAAAGTAAAAACAAGAATAGTTGAATGTTTCCTAGAGCAAACTGTGTTACTTTTAAGACTGACAACAGGCCAGTCAATGTAATGTACTCTTTTCAAATAACAATGTGATGACAGGCTAGTCAATGTTTCTGTATAGCCTTATATTATATTAACACAACAGAAAAGGTTGTTAATGTTTTTATAAATTTCAGAGGGGCAACACTAGGTGTTTCACAAAAGTTAAAGGTAAACACAGAGCATTTATCACCTCAAAGAGTGTTGGGTCATCATATTCCTATAAGGTAGAGTGACCAGTTTTCTTCTCCATCATCATTCTTTACTGACTCAATTCAAACACTGAACTGGCAAATTTAAAATCCTGTTATTGCTGAAGACTGAGTGCTCTAAACATGGCTTCATAAAATCTATTTGATGATTCTTTTTGAGCTACTGTGGTGGTTAGTGCTGTAGTTTACCAACAGTCCTAGGTCAAACCTTAAAAGTGGCTGCTTATTTAAAACGACCTTAATGACTCCACACCAAGGTGGACTAGAAAGAATATATGAGAAAGCATGGTGTTAGAAAGAGGGGCAGAGGTGGACCACAATAAAGATGAAGTGACACTGGGTAGGAAAGTGCATGAGGCAGTATCTCTGACGAGGGACCAAGTTTCTATCAGGTAGGCAGTGAAGACAGCGACGTTCTGCAAAGGACATGATGGTAATGGCTCAGGGGTCAACTTAGCATCATACATCAGATAAGTACCATTCTTTGAGGGCTGACCAGCTCAGGGTGTAACACATGGATTGGGAGCAAATGTCCAACAGAGCTAACCAGGAAAGCTAAAATCTGGACAGCATGGATGTTAGCTGAAAGGTGCAACAATTGCAGCTATGAATAAATAATAAAAATGCATTGACATCCAAAACAAAATTGGATAAACAAAGAAAAAAATGAGTATCTGAAAGTTCCACTGTGAAAATGAATGCGGTCAAAATATAGCAGATCATGCCACTTAGAACGTGTCACCAGGACACAGAAAACACAACTAACAACAAAAGATTCACATGTCCCATAGAGTATGCAAAAATAAACTGACTATCAGTGCTGAGGGTGAACGGAGAGTTTTTGCATTTTTGTTTGCATGTAAATATTAATGAAACATTGTGAATGCAAGAATGCATGGAGCTTGACAGGAAAGTGGAAATGTCTGACATGAAAGACACTTCAGGTGACACAATGAGTGGCACCCAGAGAATTGTGGGAAAGATTTTGATCTCTCTGGTCCTGAGTTGTCAAAAAAAAAAAAAAAGCAGAAACCCACTTGCAGTAAAATCCATCTTATTGTGGTATCAAAGGCAATGAAAGCAATGATGTTTTGGCCAAGGAAGGCAGCAGGCAACCACAAATTTACCAGCCACTATCTTTTCCAGAAGTTAAAACCCCCATTAGGAGAAAATCAGAAACAGATTGAGAAAAAAAAAAAACATAGGTTATAACGATTAAAAAAAAAGATTTCCTCAATCACATAAATAGAACAGACCAAGTCAGTTTTTCCGTTTATGCACTGGACACTGCAGACTCAGCAAACCCACATATAAATTAGGTATGAGCCAAAAAGCTCTGTGCCAGTGTGTTTGTGCAGAACAGACTCCAGAACATCTCTTGCAAGACTGTCCTCTCTTGGCGGAGCTGCGAAGCAACATGTGGCCACACCCAGTACACCTGACAACTAAGCTTTGGGGAAACATAAGAGACCTTGAGATGACATCCCAGTCTATGGCCCAAGTGAATTAAGCACATATCTAGAGGTCAGTGAAGAAGAAGAAAAAGAGATCTCTGGTCATAGACACCAGTGTAGAGACCCAGGTGGTGACATACAGTACCCAGATGAACTGCAAAGGTTAGAACATATCTATCTTGTTTTATGCTGTCTAGACATGACAGATACCTTCAGATTATGACAGACTAGTTAAATCTCCAGCATGTCAGAACTTTTAGATGTGTGCTGAAGAAAACAGTTTCAGTAACAATTTAACATCTGTATCTTAATAAACAGTGACAGTGTGCTGTAAGTTAGAGTTGTAGATTTTTTTTTTTCAGTGTCCTATGATCAAGAAATTGTTGAATTGACAATTTTAGGAGTCATCTGACAATATATATATATATACAATCTGTCTGACTGTCTGTCTTTCTGTGTGTGTGTGTATGTATGTATGTATGTATGTATGTATGTATGTATGTATGTATGTATGTATGTATGTATGTATGTATGTATGTATGTATGTATGTATGTATGTATGTATGTATGTATGTATGTATGTATGTATGTGTGTGTATAGTATATATATATATATTATATATATATATATATTATATATATATATATATATTATATATATATAATATATATATATATATATATATATATATATAGTGTATACTGGTATGATGATGATCACAACCAAGTGCTGGCTGGTCTATAAAATACAGGTTCAGCCCTGTCTGTGCAATATGCCTGAAGGCATGTAGAAGGGCTCTTTACTGTCTCTCTCATACACATATCTCTATGTGTGCACGAGCGCGTGCGCACACACCAACAGAACTATTACGGGGTTTGAAATTAAAACTTTAAAAGTGCTTCACTTTTGACATACACCATAGAGGAGCAGCATTCCGTTACGCTATTTTTAAACTGGTGAAGGTGTGACACAAATGGAATTCAAAGGGGACAAGAACCACAAGAAAACATGTTTTACTTTCAAACATATATTAAACTTGTAAAAACATATACTGCTGCAGGTGAAAACAGATATTCAAATTTATCACTGAGAATTACAGGAAAATTTGACATCAACTTGTCTTCAAAAGAACTTTTTAGCTCACGTGGCTCCCTAGTCTGACCTAATCATTTGCACAGGTGCAAACATAGCAAATAGCATTAACTAATGCATCCCATAAACAGATCACAACAAACAAGTAAAAAAAGTGACATTTATGGAAACTTAGACCCAATCAGGAGTGTCGGTTTTGTGGCTTCTCTGAGCGAAAGGATTTAATAACACTGCTTAACAATTAGGGAAAACAGCTAGTAACACATAGGACACACAGTCAACCCTGTCGCCCCGAGAAGACTGTATCTAATCTGCAGTGTCCTGTTATAAAAATGCGTAGTTAAATACCATTGGTTCTGCATGTACCTGCGTAGTGTTCAGGAGGCTAGGATAAAACATGTTAATTAAAAACGGCATGTATGGGGTTCCTTGTCAATCCAAAAGCTATTTTAAAGCCAGGTTGATTAAAAGAAATGTCCCGTAAGCCTTAGTGATAAAGATCATGAAGTTATGAGATCATGAAAATTAAAAAATGTAGATAAGTAAATTTGTTTTACAATTTTTTAATAACCCGTGTCCAACGTTTTTTTTTTTAAAAAGAGGTTTGTTGAGGAATTCCTACAGCATATTACCTACCTTTTTCTGTTAACATTGGTAGGACAAAAAAGTTATCATCTGAAGAAATACAATCAACCAGGTAAGTCGGTGAATGTCCCATAGTAAATTTCAAAAAGGAAGCAGGGGACAAGCTGGTAATGTCAGTTGTAAACATAAATAATGTTTTTCTACAATGACGTGAACAGCCAATTTCCTGATGATTCAGAAACAGGTGACAACACACTTACTTTTTATTCTGTAATGCTTTTAACAGTGTTGACTCGGGTGAGATCTTGTATAATCTTTCTTCGTCTTTGTGCTCAAAATAAATCTGAAAACGTTTATTCATAGGATATTAACTACCTTATCTAGTCAAAGAATGTTTGCGATAAACACATCTGATCATCTTCACTCTTGGCATATCACCAGCTGCAGTGGACATTCAGCCATGAGAATGTTTGCGATAAACACATCTGATCATCTACACTCTTGGCATATCACCGGCTGCAGTGGACATTCAGCCATGAGAATGGTTTTTTTTTCTTAACCACCTGCAATGGAATCAAACTCTTGTACATCAAGGGTTGTGAATCACGGTCACAAACTTCTATGCCACAGAGCAGTAGCGGTCTATATAATGTTTATAAAAGTAAAATGCTATTAAAAGATTCTCAGAATTCTTTGGAAAAAGAAGAAAAGAAGTACTGATATCCTAAAAGATCTGAACATCAAGAAAGATTGGCTAGTAAACAGCATCTTGTCTCAGAAACAGAAATATTTTGGCCATATCAAGCAACACTGCAGATTGGGAAAAAAATAATAGCAGATGGCATTTCACCAGGCCAACCACCACGAAGATGGGTGCAGGATATAAGTGATACCTTGGGTATAATAGTGTATGAAACTGGACAGCTGGTGAGAAACAATGTTTTTTTCAGGCAGGCTCTGATCAGAGTGACATTCTATCAAGGACCTACTGTTTGATTAAATGCTCTCAGCCAGCATATTCCAAGCTGTTGAAGCTTTGTTTCATCGACTGCTGTTCACTACGTTTTCTCACCTTATAATTTTTTCAGTCTCTAATACCCTTTCCACATATTAAAAGTTTCCTTCTATCTCTCTTTTGAAATTCTAGCCCATCACATGAGTATTTAATGCTGTTGACGATGTTTATTATTACCTATTAAAGATGTATGAATGAAACAATGTCTGAAGGGTGTGCAGTCAGAAGGGCATAATGTCGGACAGGCATATGTGACCAATTCTTAACATGTTGAAAATAATGTTTGTTCGTTCATTCCTTCGTTAGCTGTGGGGATTTCAGCACAAGGACATTCAAATAATATTTTTATTATGTGTGTCCTATCTATAACCCCCCTGCCTGCATTTAGTATGACCCTTAGATAAAACAAAGTATAGTAACATCATAATCTAACGTTTATGAGTGCTGATCAATACATGTAACCTACCACACTTGTAAGAGGTAACTAAGAAAGCACGGTCATGTGGTCAGATATCATGGGGGGTTGACCAATCTGCAGGCACTGCCTGAACGAATCCTCTAGAGGCAACACCTGTGGTCAGGGAATTACGAAGTCACTACATACAATGTGACTACTAATGTCCCACCCCCCGCCCCCCCAAATAATCTGAGGCTAACTTGCATAATACATGCCCAATGAAGCTGGATGTGTCAGCCGAAGTGCACAAATATTGCCACTATGTTGTAAACAGGCACAGTGCATTCACGTCACTTGGACGAACGATGAAGAAGAAGAAGGCTATTTACCGTATCTCATAGAAAGCTTCAGCTACAATAGCTAACCGGTAATGATCATGTCTAAACAAGGGAATGCCGTGCAAGGGTTATATTTTGGTGACCACATGGCATTCAAGCTGTGATGTAGCCAGGTTCACTTAAATTACCCCTTACTGAAGTCGGAAGAACTTCTAAGCATCTGAAAAGCAGTACTATACACTATGTCAGGGCTATTCAACTGGCAGCCCATGGGCCAAATCTAGCCCACATATGCCGAGCAAATGGCCCGATGATCACCTGCCAATACACGGTATTATTGATCTTTCTATGCTAGGGTTCGGGCCTCTGACCCATAACAATCCCCATTTCCAACATGTTGGCCTGTGAGTAGACTTAGTTGAATGGCTCTGCACTTAGTGATTACAGCTCTTAACTGATATTTTAGAAATATATACAGCTCTTAACTTCTCTATCTGAGCTAGGTGTGTACATTTTTGTGAGAAATTAAATAATCTTGCCTGATATCTATTTTGAAAGATACTTTAGGCACAACATGTGTGAAGTGCTAGAGCTATATTTTTACAGACCAGCTGGTCTACATCACACCAGCTGGTCAACATCACACCAGCTGGTCGACATCACACCAGCTGGTCAATATCACACCAGCTGGTCAATATCACACCAGCTGGTCAATATCACACCAGCTGGTCAACATCACACCAGCTGGTCAACATCACACCAGCTGGTCAACATCATACCAGCTGGTCAATATCATACCAGCTGGTCAACATCACACCAGCTGGTCAACATCACACCAGCTGGTCAATATCACACCAGCTGGTCAACATCACACCAGCTGGTCAACATCACACCAGCTGGTCAACATCACACCAGCTGGTCAACATCACACCAGCTGGTCAACATCACACCAGCTGGTCAACATCACACCAGCTGGTCAACATCACACCAGCTGCCTCTACTTCAAAGAACAGTTCCCAGTTCTCATTTTTTTTTAAGGCTGGATGGACCTCCCATAACATTTTATTCTTCACTTCAGTTATTTCACAACTAGAACATAACCATTTAGTTAAAAAAAAAATAAGGACATAATCAGTTACAGAAAGAACACAGGAACAAACCAGAACATGGAAAAGAAAGAAACAGTACAGAATAGTAACACTTAGGAAATAATCAGTGAAAGTAACAATTAAAACATACAGATATAGCAATATCTAGGACATAATCAGTAACAACTAGGGCAAGATGTGCTGTACTAAAGTGATTTTTGTTTGTTTGTTTAACCAAAGGTGTAAGTAAAATCCAAAGTGGCAAGAGTATTTCACTAAGGACCATTTCTCGTCATAAGCGCTTCAGGCATACAGTGCTTGATCTATCTTATTACAGATCAAATGGCACTTGATAGATGATTTGGTCAACATCCTGCCAGCTGCTTTTACTTCCTAGGACTTACCCAGTACCCATTTTAAGCTGGGTAGCAGAGGTGTGGTTTTATAACAGAGTGATTTGAATGCCTGGACAGATAAAACCAGTAATGAAGACATCTTGAAAGAAACTGACAGATGAAGACAATCGACTGCTTACATTAGAAGGAGACTACATTCTTTGGTCATGTCACAAGAACAGAAGACTGGAGTCAATCGTAATGGCGGGAAAGTTGGACAGAAAAAAAGGCAAAAAGGAGGAGTGTGAGAGAAAATGTAGGACAGTCTGACATCATGTCATGGAAGATCACCTTTGACAGTATTAGTTAAAAGAACACAAGTCTGTAAATAGATATAACTACCTACGCCACAAACTATAGGAAGAAGAGCATATCTTCTGAAACTGTTCTTTGAGTTTTTATTAATTTATATTTACATATCTTTTCTGGTTATACCAACCCAAACTGTAAAACAACAAGAAAGCAAACTGGCTAAATTTACTCATTACATTAGAACTCTGAATGGAATTTATACCTCAATACTGTCTGCTTTAAACTTATGCTCCAAGTCCCATGATGGTGGATCTACTTCAGGTCCAAACATGTGTATCAGATGATCATACAAGCTTTGATGTTTGAAAATGAGGAATGGCAAACAGGAATATCAATAACAACAATAATAAATATGGAAATTATAAAAGGAGACTACAACATGTGTAGTCAGAACATTGTGAATAAAACAGTTTCTGTCCCATCATTTGGAAGCTGCGGTAACATAGTGGCTGGACGCTTGCCAGCCAGCCTGAAGATATTGGGCTCAAGTCCACATCAAGGTGATATTTTTCTCTAAAACTGACTTTGGCTCCTATGTCAACACAATCTAAAATGGGTGCCAGCTAATGTCCAGAGCAGTAAAGGCAACAGCATGATGTTGGTTACATCACCCACCGAGTCTTAAATGCTCTATATAATATGAAATAAGCATTATATGATCGATGCATCATTGATGTGAAATAGGTCCTTTACTTGTCCCATATGTCATATGTCTCAATGCTTTCAGAGGGGTCAAATACTTGTGTCATATGTTGTACGTTTCAATGCTTTCAAAAAGGTCCTTCTTTAACTTGTATCATATGCCCTATATGTCAATGCTTTCAAGAGCCCTTTACTTGTGTCATATGTATCAATGCTTTAAAAAAAAGTCATTTACGTGTATCATATGTCTTACGTATCAATGCTTTTAAAAGAGTCCTTCACCACTATCATATGTCATATGTGTCAGTGCTTTCAAAAGGGTCCTTCAATCATATGCTAGATATGCCGCTGGTATCAAAGGCCTCTACTACCTTACTTATTATACCGTCATTATTGTTAATATTCTTCATATGAGATGCTAAAGCTGCAGCAAGTTGCCTTTTTGCTGATTTCAGTTAAATTCTTGACCTTTCAGGTTTCTGGGCTTCGACCATCTTACCTTTCTTTTTTCTGCCTGAGCTTCAATGTTCCATAAAATGCTATCGCCATTTGCTATCATTATGTCTTCTTGTGGCCAGAACTAGATTTAAGGAGACATCAGAAGGGCATCTTGTATAGTTTGGGCATCCTGTCCCACACACATGAGTTGAGCTGAACTGAGTTAAAAACTGACATTACAGCATTCAGGACACTCCCACACACACTCCAGTTATGATGACACCAGTTGCATTTTATTATATGTTTATCTTGCCTTTCTTCTGAATCTAGA
>CAJHNH020003411.1:0-22500 GCA_905116865.2 Candidula unifasciata | reverse complement strand
CTGTCTCATATTGCCAGAGTTCCAAACTAATGGTAAAAAATCTTGTTTCTCTACTGATTCTGTTGCTTGTTCCCAAAGGGTCTTGACCACATCTGCCTTGTCATGTCTCAATTCACCACCCAGTGGAGCAGATCCAGCCAATCTGTCTACCTGTTCATTACCCACCATCCCAGCATGACCTGGAGAAAAGATCCACAGTATGCTCACTACCCATGACCTTCCCAGTGAAGCTTGCCACTCTGCTTGAACCATCCCTGTCTTCACCTTTATCAGCATGTCTCACTAGCTTTTTGAACTCTTGATGAATTTTATGAATATGAATGTACTTATATGCATTTGCAGTCTCCTTTTGCATTCACCCTCCAAAGCAGCTGGCACATTCTGTATTGGTTTAGCTGCAATATCTTAACTATTCACCTTTTATTACATGCTTGTTAAAAGATGTTTGACCTCGAACTGGGGTAGGAAACCCATAGGGAGAAGACAAACATTTTCAGCCTTAAGTGATCTCATGAACATATGAAAAGTCAGAAGTTTTCTACATGTGTGTGTTCCATGGCCCGAATGTGGGGGAAATAATAAGAATACATCTACTGCCTCCCTAAGAAGCATGTCATAAGAGTTGACTAATTGGGGGTTTCCTTTGAAGTCAGAGTGCTTCTGCCAGAGAGTCAAGGAACCAACAGTCTGCATACAAATAAGCCAGAACTGTATAACAGATGTGCATGCAACATTCAGGTTCTGGAACAAGACTAAAGTCTGGAGGTGGACAAACAACCAGAACTTTCTCCTGGAGTTTACAGCCAGCGAATGCGAAGAAAAGTTTACATTGTGGCACTTCTACCTGAATATTCTGAAGCAACTTTCTGTCTTCTTCTTCTTCCTTGCGCTCTTTTGCTGCTTGCTTCCTCTCATCTCTCTCTTGAGCTCTCTATAAAAATAAAACAAACTCATTAAAAGGGAACTAAACATATAACAGGATATTTGCGTCATGGTTAGGATGATAAAAGGATGGTCGTTATCTTCACATCTTAAAACAACTAATGCATGTCCAAAGATTATGCTCTGCAACAATCTTCCCCTTGGCTCTGAAAATCCCACGCCAAGTTTCTCCCCATACTGCAAAGAACCATCAGTATACACTTTTGCTTCATCTCTGATGGCATTTTCACCTAAAACAGCTATTTTAATTCCTTCTTCTTCTCTTCCCCCAGTTAGCTCGTTGATGTGTTGTGGGGGAAGAGGGGAGGGGGGGTATGGGGGGTTAGATGAAAGGATCATCTGCAAACAAAGCTCTTTCTTAATGTGTTGCATAAGCTGATTATCATTTCATTAAGGCACTTCTAGATTATCATCCCTCTGTCGTATGGTCTTTTCCTTGCTTTGTGTTCATTATATTTCTTCTCTCTGTGGCAGTTGGTAACACAGCATTCTTATCAGATAGCCAAAACATTTCACAGTTACTCTTCAATGAAATGTATGACTGGTTTCAGTCCCAGTCTTCTAATTACTGCATTTCTTATTTGATCTCTCCTTGCTACTTCAGTAGCTCTTCCATGTCCTCACTGTTACTTCCAAGAGATATAGAGCAAAACACCCATTTAATTAAAGTATATTGTGGGAAATGCAGGGTGCAGTGGCTAGATATTTGTGTTTGGTTCAAATCCATACGGAGGCACATTTTTTATAAGTGGCCTAGACTCCCACTTTGACCCAGCCTAAAACAGACATTAGAATGATTCCTGGAAGTAAGAGCAGCGGGCACGATGTTGACCCTATCGGCCATTGAGTCCCAACTGGGGACAATAAAGAGGTGGTGCGAGATACTCAATAAGGAGCTAGTGCATGATACTCAAAAAAGAAAAAAGAGCATGATACTCAATAAATAGATGGTGCATGAAACTCAATAAAGGGCTAGTGCATGATACTCAATGAAGAGCTAGTGCATGATACTCAATAAAGGGCTAGTGCATGATACTCAATAAAGAGGTAGTGCATGATACTCAATAAAGAGGTTGTGCATGATACTCAATAAAGAGCTGGTTCATGATAATCAATAAAGAGGTAGTGCATGATACTCAATAAAGAGGTAGTGCATGACAGTCAATGAAAAGGTAGTGCATGATACTCAATAAAGAGGTAGTGCATGATACTCAATAAAGAGGTAGTGCATGATCCTCAATAAAGAGCTAGTGCATGATACTCAATAAAGAGGTGATGCATAATACTCAATAAAGAGCTAGTGCATGATACTCAATAAAAAGCGGCTGCACGATACTCAATAAAAAGTTAGTGCATGATACTCAACAAAGAGGTAGTGCATGATATTCAACAAAGAGGTAGTGCATGATACTCAATAAAGAGGTAGTGCACGACAGTCAATGAAAAGGTAGAGCATGATAATAATAAAGAGGTATGCATAATTCTCAATGAAGAGAACATGTATGATACTCAAATTAAGAGGCAGTAAACAATACTTGATGAAGAGGCAGAGTCAAACTCAGAGTCCACTGGCATAAAAAAATATCCATCCTCACAGCTACTGTCTGATAAATGAACTCACTGCTACTGTCTGATAAATGAACTCACTGCTACTGTCTGAGAAATGAACCCACTGCTACTGTCTGATAGATGAACCCACCACTGCTGTTTGAGAAATGAACACCAAACCATAGCACTAAAAGGTGAGCGGGCTAATAACTTCACTTCCATGGAACTAAAAATAATGACATTAATCAAAAAGTCATTTTAAAAGCATTAAAAAATATATATATATAAAAACAAGTCATACTTTTCCTTTATCAGCCTTAACTCGCAGCTCCAGAACAACTGAATCTTCTGGGTCAATCTGAATGTGAACAAGATAAAGATTGTTAATTATTACTGGGCTGCAAAAATCTTGATCTGCAAGAGTAGGAGTTTTAACTGACCGAGACCTCTCAATACCTTTGTTAAGGGCATCATGAGCAAATTTTAGTGAGGTTAATGAAAGAATTGATCATGTTTTCCACTGTGATAAAGCCTTCTGAGACCCAAAACCTTGCAATACAAGAGAGCCACCGCTATTATCTATGGTAACAGTAGACAGTTGCCCATCAAGTCTTGCACTCAGTGCTCTCAGAGACCATCGGATTGTTTAAAACATCAGAGACTTGGTTGCCCATTAGCTCACCAGTAGGCGAATTCGCCACCGGGTAGGACAGTTTTTGGGTCTGACTCCTCTGATCGCACCAATACTGGAAGTGTCCTTTTCAGTGCTACTTGGTGGCAAGCAATGATAAGCTATTTTATATGGCGCACATAATCTAGTCACGATTATTACCTAAAGCCCTCTTGCTCCCCTCGGAGTTGCTGGTGGAACATAACGATTTTTATTTGTTGTTTATTTTGTTGTTGTTGCAAAGCATGCCAAGCCAACTGCCTAGAACGAGTGCAGGTATCTTCTTCTTCTGACCTAAAAAAAAAAAAGCAACTGGCATGTTGTTTTGTCATTTACAAGCTGGCTGTGATATCTGTGTCTTTCAGTGAAAAACATGGTCACTTAATTCTAGCAAATCCTTCATGAGTTATCCATTATGACATGCTTGTTAAGGAGCAGTGGGTTTATTACTTTCTGCCCCGAAACACAATAATATTCTGAAAATGTATAGCAAAGCTTTAAGATTAACTTCAGCATACAAGAGAAAGAGGCTGTGGAAATACATCATGACCAATATCACAAAGTTCAAACTACAAGAAGAACAAGATTACTCTTTCATGATACATCTGATCAATCACATGCGAGGAGAAGACTAGGATTAAGTGGGTAGTGCAGCAGAACAGTATCTTTACTTTCTTTATGGGTTCCATGGCCCCACTGTGGGGGAAAACAAGAATAGACCCACTGCCTGCCCAAAATCATGTCGTAAGAGTCGACTAACTGGAAGCTTCCTTCAAAGTCATAGTACATCTGCCTGAGAGGCAAGGAACCAACAGTCTGCATGCAAATGAGTCAGACCTTTTTTTAGATTCAGGGGCCCCACTGTGGGGAAAACAAAAAAAGACCCACTGCCTGTCCAAAATCATGTCGTAAGAGTCAACTAACTGGAAGCTTCCTTCAAAGTCATAGTACATCTGCCTGAGAGGCAAGGAACCAACAGTCTGCATGCAAATGAGTCAGGCCTGTGAAATGCATATGCATGCAACACTCAGTTTTTGGAACAGGACTAGAATCCAAAAGTGGATAAACAACCATAACTTTCTGCTGGAGTTTACAGCCGGTGAATAGGAAGAAGTATCATTACCTTGTAAGACTGATTAAAGAGACTGAGGAGAGGGTCTGGATAACACTCAATGGACAAGTACAAAGATAGAAAGAATTTTAATCAGGCTGCCACTGGCATACTCAGAATGACAACTCTTTACTGGCTACCAAAGAAGAGGAATTCTTGACCAACAGATTCATTCATTACTTAAGCTACAATAAAGGCATCAGCCGTCTGACAAAACATTTAGGGCTTGTTTGTGCTTTAAACCTATTTGCTCACCATAAGGGCTGCATCACACCATCTGAGGGCATCTTGGAACTTATTCATCTGGTAACAGCACTGGGCACCTTATTCAGACATAAAGGTTTCAACTTTAACCAATCAACACAAACAGCTTTTTAATTTGTGGAGAGTCTTTTTTTTATACAAATTAAAAACAATAATAGATTCCAAGTAACTTCACAAACATTTTAGAGGATCTTTGTGGCGCAGTGGCTGAGCCTAGAGCTCAAAAGGATGTGTTATTTCACAGACTGTCAAGTTCAGTTCACAGGTGCAATACTGAGATAGATCCCTGGGGATTGTCATTGGAGCTATGAAGTCTGTGTTTTGTGCAATGCCCTTGGCAGGTGGCTAGCCTTTATGCAAAAAGGGACATTCAACATCTTTGATGTATTAAACAACACGTTTAACAGACTGCAAATCACCTACTGAAAAAAAAATCAGATGGACCTGTTGCAGAAATTTGGTGATGGTACTCACAACAACTGAAGCATTTTTTTTCTAGGCACTTGAACACTGGTATGGCAATTTAAACATTTCTTCTTCATCTAGTCTTTAGCATTCTTTTTCATAGTTTTAATATAATTTGTATCACTGTCCGTGTTGTACTGAAAATATTTCCTCACGTTTAGAGTGGGAAAGATTGTAGTGGCCTTGTCAATTCTGTTACCACGATGCAGTCTATTTATTTCTTATGCAATTACAACCTTCTTCTTATAGTCCATGCTGTCTGGTGTTGATAGTCACATCTTTCAACAGCCTTCTGTCCTGTACACTGTCAATCATCGCTGATACAGATCTTCATCTATGCATGAGTATTTACCATACCTCCAGGACACGAGAATGGGCTTGGATTTTGCTGTTTTTTGTTCAATATTTTAATACAAAACAGTAATTTCCATGGTTTTCGTTCAGCCCTGCTTTGCAGACTGTAAAGAATATATGGTACTTTGTTGCTGGCATTTTAAAAATCTTTAATGTTGACCGCAGCTTTCATTTTATTTAACTAGAAGTATACTTGGTTTCTTATGCATCATACAACAATCAAGAAAAGGGTAGCTGATTAGATAGATTCATACTGTGGCTGTAATCTCCAGCAGGTTAAACTTTGTCTAACACTGCAAGTAAATTATTATATTTTATACAGTGGCACGTTTTTGAGATGCAGAGTTAATACTATTGGTTGTGTTCATGCCTGCTCATCGTTTAGGAGGCCAGGATATGAATATATTTGCTAAAAATAAAAAGAGGAAAAAAAAGAAAAGAAAAAAAAGGTGGGGGGGGGGGGGGGGTGGTCCCCTGTGAACCAAATGGCTTTTTAAAAGCCAGGTTGACATCAAATTTTCTCTGCAGTGGCATGAGTCTCCTGATAAATATTGTTTTAGGCCCTAGGGAATGTATTCCATTTAATACTTTCCCTGTTTGTGTTTACTGATTACTCCCCTTATATATCTTTATCAAATGAAAATTAATTTTTTTTAAATGCAGATAAATAAATCTTCAAAAATTCATTAGTGATCTGTGTAAAAAGGTTGTTTTACTTTGTTCAACTGTTAACTCTTTCAGTAAAAAGACAGTTAAGTTAGTCATAAACTAATACATGATGTGTTCTTTCAGACTGAAAGCGTTAATGACTGGCACCTTTCTGTCTTTCCAGAAGACAGTGTTATACTGCACTCTGAGGAGGCATGGGACTCACAGTCCTTGACGATTGCTAGTGTGACTAGCAAGACCGGCCCATGTTAAAAAGTCTTCCACAATTACAGCATGGGATTTCAGGGCCGTTGTTATCAACATTTGTGTTGTCTCTATTTTCTCAGATGCTCAGCTCTCATCCTTTGTGCAGTCATTTCTTCCTTTATTCTCATTCCCTTCCTAATGTGCCCCCTCCACACAACAAGATACATGGCAATTTGTTCCCATGAGTCCACCTCAATACCTGTCTCATTTATGTTCCATTTGTACACATCTTTATATCATAGCAGAGGTAGGCCTCAACATCTTCTATGCGTCTTGAACGTTATTAAGCTAATGCTAAACATCCTCCCCAACGTTAGGTCACAGAAAGTGGTTTTGTCAACACAAACTTCATATAAGGGCAAACTACTGGCATGTCAACAATCTCAAATCAACTGCTGTTGCTTAAAAATGTATTCAAACTGACCCCTAAGGGTTTATAAAGTGGAAACACTTCATTTACTAAAATTGTGTGGGAAGAAAAAGAGTTTTTGAAAACCAAGTTTACAGAATACGATACCTCATCTTGAATTACTGACAACGTAATCAACTTTGGGAAAGATTTTTCTTTAGTGAGAATAAATTTTTACATTGCTTAGACTTACCTCTGACAATAGCTTTTATATGGTCTGGCTTGAACTTACGAGCAAAAATGCAGTCGTTGAATGCAGACCTGTAATTACCTGAGACAAGAAAAATTATAAATCAGATATATGGAGTGTTTAAATGCTTGAGGATTCACTTAATTGCATCGAATTTGATCTCATGTGGCTCGATGTCTCTCTGAAAACAGCTGGGTGACAGCGAGAGTGATACATAAAAGACAGACTCCACAGATCCAGCAATGACTTCCAGGGATCTCCAAAACACCTGCATTTGCAATTCACATGAGAGTTTTGAGATCTAACCCATAACCATCAGAACCAGCTGAAAAAATTTTACCATTTTGCCACACAGATCACTGAATCAGATATATGTGCTTTGCCAGAAGGCATATGGCAGATACCCTGATGCTAATAAAAAGGGTGGTACATTCTTACCATTGTGAGCATGCTCAAAGTAGAAAGCACATTTTCTTTGAGAGCTGCAAAACTAATGCTCTGATAACTGATTTCCAATTCTTCTCTACAGAAAATATAAATCTCATAGCACAAAACAGTAACACAAATAGTGTTCTAGATTGGATTTATTATTAATAAATATTAATAATAATACATTTATTAACATCTGGACTAATGAACAGTTAGCAAAGACTACTTATTAACGACTGGCACTGGGCTCTTAGGGAAAAAGAACAGATGGCGCATTATTAAAAAAAAAAATGTTCCTAGATAACGGTTTACAGTCAGATACCATCTGAGAATTATGATTTTGTTCCCTGAATAAAGGCTTCTAAGAGTACTATGATATTACCTCAAAGCAGTGTAAAACAGGAATTACTGTGTAAAACAGGAGTCACAATGACACGGAGGTTAGTGTGCCTGACCTGCCTACCATAACAGGTTCAAATAACCAGCAGACATGCTTACTTCTAGAACAATTCTGGGATGGACCCAACTTCACAAAAATGGGTGCCAGGCATGTTCAAACTGTTCTGGGAAGGAATTCCAGTGAAATGTGACTAAAAAGCTTAAGGAAATGGGGAAGCAGAAAAACGTGCACTAAACAACACAAATAACGTTTCGTCCAGCAGCCTACCTCAAACATGAAGTGAAATACAAAACGGTAACAAAGAGAAGAGTATTCAAATCTCTAAGGAGTGACGTCAGCAACTTTAAAAAAAATGTAGTGATGTGGGTTGAATGAAATAAAACAAAATAAACGATGGCTAAAAATAGTCGCAAAAAAATAAAGTGATATTGTTAATACATAAAATATTAATGGGAATAAAAGAAATAAAAAAGTTAATGATATATGAATTGTACTGATAAGAGATAGAATAGAGTAATAATATAAAATAAAATAGAACAATTAAAGGCTATCCTCCGAATAACGGCCACATATTATGGCCGCTACAAAAACACCCTAACAGGGCCTCAGTCACATGTAAATTGCGGACTTCCGGTGACTACTGCCACCGCCAAGAGTATCTGGGCCCACGCCTCTACGCGCGGCGTGGATTGGTGCTAACTAGAAGGCTGGGACTCACGAGCAGCAGCTTCCGCATCTCCCGCAGCTTTGCTCATGAGCCCCAGCCATATAGTTTAGCCCCAATCCACGCCGCGCGTAGCGGCGTGGCAGATACTCTCAGCCATGGCGGTATAGTCACCGGAAGTCCGCAATTTACATGTGACTGAGGCCCTGTTTTTGGCCGCCATAATATGTGGCCATTATTCAGATAGCCCAATTAAAATCTAAAATGTGATAATAGTAAAACTGTTTAGGTGAAGGTATGTTGGATATTGATGCTACCTGGACTAAGAACATCTAGGCTGTGGATGAGGCGTTTTCCAAAGCGAGGAGCGTGGTATAATCACCAGAGCAAGATTTAAATGCTGTGACAGATATATCATCCTTAAATCTGTGGTCAGAGTTGTTAAAATGGAGAGGGATTGGTTTAAGTGTCTTCTTGTCAATATCGGAGAGGTGTTCCCAGAAATGATCAGCTAGCTTCCTCCAAAATTGCCTCATTCAATTTAGGTCGTAAGTGCAGGGACTGGCAGCTGGTGCTGCAGAATCAGAAGTTCAACACATGATTCATGACAATTCCTGCCTAGGTGATGTGATTATCTATACAGATGGCTCTGTGTTTCTTCTTCTGCGTTCATCCGAAGACGTAACTGTGTTGTGTCCGTTTACAGCCTGGCTGCGATATCTGCACCTTTCGGCCAACACATCAGACTTCTGCGGGCATTTGTTGACTGGGCTAGCCTTCCCGGTGGCTCTGTGTTTGAGGCAGATAAAGTGCATGAGGGTTCATAGCAAAAGGGAATGGACGTTACTTAGTGCAGCAAAACCTGGCATATTGTATCAGTGTCTAGTTTGAGAATGGAGGTGGAGGCAGTCACTGCTGCCTTCCACTGACTTGAAACTGTCACCGATTCATAGAGCATGTTGAGAAAGGTGAAGACAGGCATTCTCTGTGTAGAGTGGCAAGCATTGCTTTAGAGGTCCCAAATAGTTAACGTCCTTTGGATATTTTCTCCAGGAAATGCTGGTGTGTTGGGAGATGAGCAGGCAGATAGACTGGCTGGTTCTGCACCACTTCGTGGTGAACTGACGTATGACAACCTAGATGTTGTGAGGGCTATTTGGGAGCGAGTGAACATTGCAAAGGCACAAACAGATCATTACGGACTAAGGTGAATGGCGCTGCAAGGAGTTAACAAGGGATCTGGCCTATGCTCAACACTCAGGGGATGTACAATCAGACAGTTACTGGTACCATCGGAATTGGAACTCTTTGTTTGTTGTTAAAAATGGGGATAGAGCGCTTATAGGAGTGTCCTGATTGCTGTGATGGCTAATCTTAATTCAACATACAACAACATTCAAGGCCTAATACTTCATAACTCATGGGCAGTAATTTCTAGGAGATACGTTTTCTTATGTGTAAAACAATGTATTGATTGGGATTCTGCAGCTCAATCAATCAATCCTCATCGCGCCCAGAGGCAGATAAGGCAGACAAATTATCGCCACTCACTTCGATCCTGAGCTATCCTCTCTATCTCCAGTTTTGTTCTTCACATGGCTTTGAGTTCTGCCTCAAAGGCTCGCCTCCAAATGCCTGCCTCTTCCTCCTTGTGGTGACCATCGCATTGCCTGTCTCGGCCGTCTCTCTTCATTCTGAGGATGTGTCCAATTCACCTCATTCTTCATTTTTTTATTTCTAAATTTACAACTTTCAAGTCTGTAATTTTTTGTAATCTAGAATTGATGACTTTATCTTCCCATATGCACCATAAACAATCTTCTGAGATGTCTTCCCTCAAAACCTCTGAGCACGATCTCTATCTTTATGTCTGTTTTCAAAGTTTCTGCTCCATAGAGGAGAACTGTTCTAATGCATGTTTTGTATATCTTGAGTTTAGTTTTAGCACTGTAGATGTTTGAACTCGAGACTATGAAGCAGCAATTGTCATTGAAATTCTCTGCTTGATTTAAACCACTATATTTCCATCCGAGGAGATATTGCTTTCCAGGTAGGTGAAGTCAGTTACTGTTTCCAAACCTACATTATCTTTTACTGTAGGTCTTTTATTTTTGGTGTATATCTCCAGCAGTTTTGTTTTACTGACTCTGATTCTTAACTCTGCTTTGATATTTCTGTGATCTTATCTGTCTTTTGTTGCATATGTTCTTCACTCTGGCTGATGACACATATATCATCTGCAAAGTCTAAATGATCAGGGTGTTTGAAAAGGTTCCACTAAAGGTTCACCCATGTGCCTGTGATTGCTTTCTTCGTAACATAATCTATCACTATGAGAAACAAGAAAAGTGATAGAATGCACCCTTGCCGGACTCCTGATATTACCACAAAGTATTCCGTTTCATGAGTCCTACTTTCACTTTGCATTGATATACTTCATAGAGCCCTTTACAAATGTTTATAACTTTATCCTTTAAAAATGTTTATAACTTTATCTGGTAACCCACTCACAGCAAGGATCCTCCACATCACTGTTCTATCTAGATTGTCAAAGGCCTTTTTAAAATCTATAAAGTTAACATATATTGTGACATTCCATTCTAAAGCTTGTTCCACAATATTTCTGAAAGTGAAAATATGATCACAGCAGTTTCTTCCTCTTCTGAATCCTGTCTGATCTTCCGACAAAACTCTATTTGCGTCTTCATTCTGTTGTACAATCACCCTATAGAGTGCCTTTCTGGGTACAGACAATAATGTTATGACACTCCAGTTGTTGCATGTGAGAAATCACCTTTCTTCGGTAGTGGGATGACTACACCATTTTTTCAGTCTGTTGGTACCCCTTCATTTATCCAGATTTTGTTCAATACTCCATGTAACGCTTTTGCCGTAAATTGTAGGTCTGCCTTTAAAATGTCAGCACTAATTCAGTCTTTACCTGGTGCCTTCCCATTCTTCATACTGCTTAATGCTGTTTTTATTTCTTTGATGCAGATTGTTCTAATATCCATTTCTAGGAGTTGCCCGGTTTTTTACTGTTTTCACTGGGATATCTGATGCTGGCCTATTTAGCAGCTCAACAAAATATTCTTGCAATCTGTAAATCTTTCCTCTTTCTGTTGTGTTTATTTCTCTTGTTGTGTCTCTCAGGTTTCCTTCATTAAAACTAACATGTTTTTGACTAAGATCCTTTGTTATTTTATAAAAGGTCTGAAAATTAAGTAATGATACTAATTCCATAAAAATTTTAAAAAATCAACAGTAGGACATAACTTGTATGTTATTCAAATAAAGCCTCTTGTACAGTGATACTGTGAGTAGCACGATCTAACAAACACTGGAACGACCTCTGTAGTTCTTCTGTTGCTATGGCCCTTACAGTCGTCCTTTTGGATGTCATAACTATAAGTAGGTCATGTCTGGGGACTTTGTTTATCAGTTCATCCAACTAGGTATAAAACTCATATTTCTTCTCATCACTTCCATTATTTGTTGGTGAATAGCACTGTTTGACTAAGTTTTGTCAATCTGGACTCAAAGCGTGCAGTTATTAGCCTTTCATTTATCGCCCTCCATCTAATCAGAGATTTGATTACCTCTTTAGTTAGCATTAGTGCTACTCCATGTGTACGTTCACCATTATTTCTTCCTGAGTGGAGTATGGTATTCCCACTATTATGTGTCAATCTTGCGTGACCAGGCCATCTGCTTTCACTTATTCCCAAAATGTCTATCTTATTGTTTGTCATTTACTTTGGCAATTTCTGTGGATCTGCCTGGTTCATACATCATTCTGACATTCCAGTAGGCAAGCAGAATCATGTTCCTGGGTGCCAAGAGGCAGGTCGTCAGGGGTTTCCCCGCAGGTTTCCCACCAGTCCTTTATCACTGACAGTTATCCTGTCACCTACATCTTTGACATCCGGATCTCCATGAATATAATTTATATTTATGTTTGTCCATGCTTCTGTAGCAGTGAAGCTACACTTAGTCAGTACATATTTTACTACAAGACAACCAGAGTATGGGTCTTCTTCTTCTTCACTTCCTCTTTTACCGCTGTGGGTGTCGAGGGAGATATAAGGTTCTTTTTCTAGCTCTTCTGGCTGCCTCGACCATAGGCATATCGTGCTGTTGTAGAGTTTCTCTGATGCTATCCTTCCATCTTGTTCTTGGTCTACCTCTTGCTCTACGTCCTTCTTCTCTTTACATGTATGCTTTGTATGGTATGGTGTCACAAGGCATTCTCTCTAAGTGGGCAAACCATTTCACTTGCTGTCTTTTTATGTAATCCAGAATTGGTTCTGTGCCGACTTGTTCTCTTATGATCTCATTCCTGATCTTATCTCTTATGGTCACTCCTACAGCCCTTCTCAGACATCTAATTTCCGTGGTTACTAATTTTCTTTTATGGTTTGTTGTGAGTGACCATGTCTGGCACTGGTAGCACAGAGTTGGAATAAATATGCTTTGAATAAGATGTCTCTTTGTGCTGATTGGGATTGTCTTATGCTGTAAGAGGGGAGCTAGCTGTCCCAATACTTGGTTTGCTTTACTGCATCTAATGTCAATTTCTTTATCCAATTTCCCATCTTCGGTAAATGTAGTTCCCAGATATTTAAACTCAGATGCCTGTTTAATGCCTTTGTATTCTATTGCTATGTTTAGATCTGTCTTCTTTTTTCCTATTGACATTACATCTGTCTTTTCAGTGTTGATTCTCATATTATTTGTTTTACATTCTTCATTCATGGAAGTTAGATGTTGTTGCAATTTCATGGCTGTATCTGCTATCAAGGCCTGGTCATATGCAAAGAGTAATTCGTTGATCTTACTAAGATCTTCATTCATGGGCTTGGCATTCTTGCATATACTGTCGATGTAGGTTATAAACAGCAGTGGTGATAAGACACACCCCTGTCTTACTCCAGATGTCACTGTGAAAGAATGAGATGTTCCCTGATTTATTCTAACTACACTTCTACAATCCCTGTATAAACTTTTGCACACTTCGATGAGGTGTTCGCTTACTCCATATCTTGCCATTATTTTTCATAATAATTGTCTGTCGACTCTGTCAAATGCCTTCTCCTGGTCTACGAATGCCACAAATAAGTTCTTATTGTATTCAATGTTCTTTTCTATTAACTGTTTAAGTGTGAAGATTGCATCTGTGCAACTTCTATTTCTCCTAAATCCCATCTGTTCTTCTGCCAGCTGTGGTTCTATCACTGGTCTCAGTCTTGTTTCTATTATCTTGGCATACATTTTGCCAACATGGCTTAAAAGAGAGATGCCTCGATATTGACCGCATTCTCGTTTGCTTCCTTTGTTCTTCCACAATGGTATAACTATTGCATGTTGCCAATCAATAGGGGCTGTTTGTTGTACCCATGCTGCATTGAATATTCTGTGAAGCCATCTGATGCTGCTTTCGCCTACTGTTTGAATTATTTCTGTTGGTAATCTATCAGCTCCTGGTGCTTTATATTTGGGAGACTGTTTAATGACTTTTTATATTTCATCCATTAGTATGTGTGGTTCTAACACTGTTGCTCTGTGCTCTTCAGTTGTTCTTTCCTGATGATCTCCTAGAGGATTAAAGAGCTCATTGAAGTATTCCCTCCATCTTTCTGCTATCTCGGGTGGATCTATCAATGGCCTTCCTGTCTTATCATTAATTATTTCAGTGGGGTTGTAGCTCTCATCTCTTTTCCGCATATTTTTTAATTACTTTGAAAATTTTTCTGCTGGCTGTTTTCTCATTTTCTGCTAGTGACTCACCAAAACATTCCCAGGATGCTTGTTTTGCTTTCTTGACACTCCTGTTGGTTTCTCTCCTTTGCAGTCTATAGTTTATATAATCTTCTTCTTTCTTTGATTTTATCCACTGTTTATATGTCTTTTTTCTTTTTAATTGCTTCTTTTACTTCTTCGCACCACTAAGGTGAATATTTGTTATTTCCCCGTCTGTTTCCACTCTTCCATTTTCCACATAATTCTTCTGCAATACTAAGCATAGTGTTTTTATATATACTCCATTCTTCCTCAATATTGCCAACTACATGTGGAAGTTGTTTGAATGCTGTCTCTACTTTCTGTTGTAACTGTTCTTTTACTCCTTCCTGTTTCAGATTTGCTATCTTGATGAGATCCTTGTTTTTCTTTAATTTCTTTCTGTGTTTCTTTAATGTAAGATGTTTTGCTGTTAACACAACTATTTTATGGTCAGTGTCACATAGACCATTAGGGATTGCTCTTGAATCAAGAATTCTCCTTCTTCCTTGAACTCAGGTAAGTATAAAGTCAATCTGGCACTTGATGGAGACATCATTCCATTTGTAGCAAGTGTAAAGTTGTGAATCTCTATGGTCAAAGAATGTGTTCGTAATAAAAAGATTGTGCTGGCTGCATAGATCCAATATTCTTTGACCATTTCCATTTCTAGCAAGAGTATGGGTACTTTCCTTTATATCTTTCTTGATTTACAGACATTGCATTAAATAAGTTAAATAAGGCAAAAGCAGTGGATCAATTTCCACGGTCTCAAATGTGGAATATGGTGCTGGATTCTTGTTACAGTCATGTGGTGATATGATCAGTATCATGCCAGCCCACCTTTACTGGATAATCTGACACACACTGAGGCGAAGTCTACATCAAAAACCAGCGTAAAACATTTTTTAAAAATTTCTAAGGGGATTCAAACCTATGACCCTAAGGATGGCAGAGAAGCATGATAATCACTGTGCAGTTGCAGCTTCCATGTCACTAAATACTGCACTCAGTTATTCATCACACTGGCATGTAGTTGGCTGATCATCCTTGTCGCGCACCCACGTGGGTAAATACACTGATATAGTGAGGGTGTGGGTTTGATCCTTAACAATGCCCACCCACGTGAGAAACTGGACTATTATCTAAGCTATGTTGATCCTAGACAGTCCTGGATAGCCAAGAAAACAGCGAGTGGCTCGTTCCATGAAATGAAAGTTGCTGTACTTGTATCCACAGGAGAAGGAGAAGGGATAGATAGATATCTGGATACACCCACTGTGATATAATCCAGGTGCTCAGTTAACCCCTGCGACTGGTCTCCTCTCCTGGCATTGCTAAAAAGCCCCCATCAAGTGATTTAAATATTTGTTAGCTGAAGTAAACTAATATGCACAAAGACACTTGAACCTAAGTACACAATTTACTCAACTATGTTTAAACATCAAAAAGATTTATTTAATAAATCTGACTAAAATAAAATGAACTTGTTTAGGCTAGTAGAGTTTAGGTTATGTGAATGATGAAATCATAAAGGTATTGGAAAGTAACAACCTTTGGACAGTTCTCGGCTTGAGACCCTGCCTATCTTTTCCAGTTTGTCGTCCTCACTGCTTTCTGCAGGTCGTTACACTCGACGGTTGGCAAATAATGGATGCCTACTAGTCCCTGCCCAATGTGGGAACTGGAGAATGAAGAAACAAGCGCATATTTGTAGTATCTGCTCTAGATGTACACTAAGCATGTATATTATACTAACATCAAGCATGTTTATTTAAATAAAACATTTCATCTCTCCCTCATGCTCACATTCACTCCTGTCCAATTTGGAAGGGCTTATGTCTCACATTCCAACTGTTACATCTACTGCCTTCCTCTACACGTCCTGTAATGATAGTCAAGTCTTCTACGTCAGGTGCCATCTCTCGTACAGATTCAAAATGACAATCAGTCAGACAGAACCAGTTCTGGAATCTATGCTTGGAACAATGGACGCGCCCAGAAAGCTAACAACATTTCTGAGGCGAATCAAATAACAAATCTCGTGGATTTACTCTCCGGGATCAATCTCCGCATTAGCCTCCCGAGAGTTAAACACATTTCAGTGTGTAAGCTGTATGTAATACAGATTCACAATAACCACACGTGAAAAGATTGCCAGAGTTATCTTCACGCTTGTGATTTCAAAAACATGATAGTTCATTAAATTTCAATGGCAACAACAACATTTAGGTTTTACAACATTGAAACACATGTGCACGAAAAACATTCATGACACTATCAAATAGGATATAAAGCAATGTGACAGTGCCCTACGAGAATGAAGAAATGTCCGCCTAGGAGTATTACAAAGTGATGAAGACACACACTTGAGCAAAAAGACAGTTAGATCTCTATCATAAAATATAGATTTGAACCTAATTTCGATCTTACCTGGAAAAATGAAACCACGATACCAAAAGTTCTGTCTCAAGCTTAGGTTAAGCCCAACAGATGGCATGTGCTAGACAGGATCTCATTTACCAGACCTTAAGTTCACCACTTTATAACTTTTATCAAGCTCCTCCTACATTACGCCTAAAATCATTCTCATTCAAGGATGTCATAGCTCCTCCCCTGTGGGTAAGTTTATTCGCTGTCAGTCAGGGACTGTACAATTATTGTTTGAATTCCCACACTAGGATCTCCTGGTCAATTCATCTGACCAGAGCAAATAAGACAAGTCACACCTCCAGTCTACTTCACCTGTCATCACAATAAAATCCGACTTTGTCAATTCTTCTGCCAACACTTTCCGCTCACTGTGTCAATAGTGACGATCTGACCGGCCCTCCAGTTTAGGTAACCTCAGGGGGAGATAATGGCAATTAGCCCTTGTTATCTGTTCCTGAAGATCTGGCAGGGGGAATAACTATCTGACACCAACAGATGGTGTGCAAATCTCCAGTCAGTAAGTCTGCTTGGTCAGTCTTATCTCTGTACCTTAACCCTTAACATCTGGGAAAAAGTTTTAGTGTTTGATATGACCAACGGTCCAGGAGAATTAAAGATGTGATGTGGTCGTCTTACTTTGATTAAGGATGTATCCAAATCCCTATTTGTCTGTATACTTCAAAATACATACAAATAAAAGTAGGTTGAGGAAAGACATTCTGGAGTCACCGAGCGTATTGTCACAATCCTGAACACACATTGAACCATTCAATCCAAAACTGTTTTATATCCCCTTCTAAGGAATTCCTTCAGTGCATTGTGAAACTACATGAACAAATCATTGCTATATACATCGCTAGAATATCAATTTGTATGTTGTAAAGATCTGAACATAAAGATTGGCTAATAAACAGCATCTTGTCTCGGATGCTGAAATATTTTGGCTATATCATGCACCACGGCGTATTGGAAAATAATAACATAAAGTTTGCTACCAGGGAGGAGAGGCAGAGGCCGACGTACCCGGAGATAGGCTCAGGATATAAGTGACTTCTTGAATATGAAAGTACATGGGGCCGAAAAATCTGGCAAGAGACAGAGTTTCTTTCAGGCATACCATGACAAAAGCAACGTTCTGCAAAGGACTGACAAATGATGATGATGATGTAAATGATTTCAGACACCCACTACATTCATCTCGATAAGAATAGGGGAAAGAAAAACTGGAATATTAAATTCATCCACAAAAATTATAAATCAAGTTACCCAAATGATACTGTGCTGCAGCTCTATTTGAATACAAAACAGCATTCAGTTCAGCATCTGGACTCCTGCTCTTGATTCCTTCTGTGTAGTTTTCAATGGCAATCTTGTATTTTTTACGCTTGAACTGATCATTACCATCATCCCTGTAACAGTCAGCTCGTGCTGTGAATACCACATGAAATTTCATGTAATATGAGAAGACATTCATCATTAGTAACATTCTTCTTCTTCCTTTTCTATCTACCTGAAATAAGTTGTCTACATCAGCAATTTTGTCTCTTGTATACATTTCACTGTCATTTTTAGTTAATTCAATGGTCTGTAGAGTTTACATTCCACTGTTGTTCTTTCTGGCCAAAAGGTTTGCCTTAATGTGCCATATTGAGTGCAGTCCTGGAATATGTGTCCTGCTTTCTAGGGCAACTTTCCACATGTGCACAGGGCCGATAAACCAATCTTAAATGTTGTGTCCATGTGGCTGCGTAATTGGCTGTGCCTTGTTCTGAGGTGTAGGATAATAACTTGTTCTGATCTGTCCATAATAGAGTAGTCATTTTGTGCTGGGGCAGGTGGTTTTTCTGATACATTCTACCTACAAGATACTTTTGTTTGGAAACACAATTTGTAATACACTATATTTCAGTAGTATTTATACAACAACAAATTGATCGTTTTATGCAGTTACTGATTAGCTCTTCAAGGGTAAAAAAAATTTTCAGGGGTTTGCACAGCATTAACTTCGAGCTGATTTTTTTTTTCAACGCAACATGACAAAGCTAAAACTTTTCTGAAAAAAAAGTATTGGCTGTATTTTGACATATATCAAATTAGAGAGAAATGAATAGAGAATACATCTAAACTATTTAAGGATCACATATAAACTATTTAAAGATCAATATTACAATAAGAAAATATTAAAATGGAACCCCATTCAAGGTTGTCAGACACACATTAAGATTTTTTACACAAGTAATGTTGTGATTGGCTTTCTTTTTTCCTTTATCAACAATACTGCTATCCATTTCTAAGAATTCCCATGCATTCGCTATTCAATTATACAGCAGTAGTCTTTATCTGAAAAAATTAATCTAAATGGATTTTATGACCATTTTTGTGTGACGTAAAATTTCACAACTATCAAAACCCGGACACAGCTGATCGAAACAGGAGTGATCTGATTAAAATATGTTGTTCAACCTCATCCCAACCCATATTATCAGTAATAGGTTTGGCACTTGCATTATCAATCATAATGTCAAAACTACTGTCACTACCTGACCAAGATTCATCATCAAGGCAGCAATATGGACAGGTCTAGACCTTTTCCCTTATCATTTGATCTGGAAAATCCCCCCAAAAATGTACCATACTGAATAAATTAAAAACAAATCACAAATTAAACCTATTGCCTCAATATGCTTGGAAAATGACAATAATTCTATTCGCTAATTCTAGTTTTTCAAAAACATGTTCATACAAATTCATACAGCAAACTAGTTTGCTGATAACTTTGATGGAAGGAAATGTGTGAATGGCAAGTGTGAAACAAATAAAAAGGAATGTCAGAACAGATGAGATCAGGGGCAGAATGTTGATGATCCCCAACTGTTGATGTCTTATGTCAAAACGGCAGCTTTCTGATATAAATAGAGAGCTGTTAAAAGTGGCATTACCTGTGGGATCTTCTGACTCATACTTTATCTTCATCAAACCTTCAATTTCTTGGGGCAAAGGTTTGCTCCAATCAATCTCCTTCAGAAATGCTGGGTGATTTTTCAGCTCCTATACAAAAGTGTATGGAAAAAAAAAAAAAACTGAAAGGAATACAATGATTTAGAGTCTTAACGAGTTATAATTATCCAACCAAGGGATATTGAAGTTTCTGATCACTTCATACCACTGCTTCCAGTAGTATCTTTCGGTCAGCATGGTTATACCCAGTCTCTCTTGCATATGAGTGTAATGTAGCGGTGGGTCTCCATGGCTGAAAGGTCACGTCATTTGCCCCAAGCTCTGAAGGTCATGAGTTTGCAATTTTTATGGAGATCTCTGGGGATCATCGCTGGAGCTACGGAGCTTGTGTTCTGTGCAACACTCGGCAGGCAGCTGGCTGTTCTGAGAGAGAGACTGAGCCATGTGGGATGAAACCTTGTGCAATAAATGATCTTCTCACCTTTACATCATACATACTATGATCAAGCAAAGACCTTTTAAGTTGGCTTCATTATAAACTTTCTTACAGAATATACAATATAAATGATTACTAGGCAATATTTCAACTTTTTACAGTGGTGCCTCAGTAAAAAACCTTAATTCATCCATGACCTTGGGTGGTAAAACGCACGTTTTTGGGCCCAGAAACAGATTGACTTCCCTTCCCATTCTTAAACTGCTGTCTCGTTCGGCATTTCCAATGTTGCGGGGCTTTCGATTCCGGCATTGGTAGGGAATGGATGACGGTTGAGAACTTGGCTTATGTTGACCATTCTCGTTGCTATTTCTCCTCCAGTTTCAATGTTGCAAGATTTCCAGCGATGACGCCAGGTCTCGCAGTGTGTTTAAGGAGGATTGCACCTTGTGGTTTGCCAGATCAAATCATGTGTGTTTTGCTGACTGAGGACACTTTGTATGGCTATGGCATTCACTTGTTTATCTGACTCAGTTTGTGACTGGAATCACTGGCAACAGCGGTTGAGCAATTATGGGCCAAGCTCGTTTGCTGTGATGCCAGAACTGTAACGACTAACTAACTAACTAAATTCGTGTGGGGGTGTCATGCTTAATAACCGGCCGGCAATACATTACCAAAACATGCCGAACTGGCCCTAACCCCAACTCTCCTGCGTTCCATGAAAAAGTGCAAAATAGTACACGCCAGGTGACAGCAATTCATGAATGAGAAGGGATGTCACTCTATTTCTGGGCCAGAAAATGTGAGTTTCACCCCTTAGACATATGCTAAACAGATTTTTCTATGAGAAATAAATGGAGAATGATCCTGTTCCCATGACAAAAAAATTATATTGTTATCGACATATTATTCACCGATGGGGTTGTATACAATAATTTACACACTGCTTAATCTATATATATAAAAATCAATGTCTGTGAGTTTGTTTATGAGCTATAGACTCGGAAACTACTGAACCGATTTAGCTGAAATTTTCAGGATATGTTTGTTTTGATACCGGATGTTCACCCATCATAGTTTGAAATTCAACCTGTCATTGTTAGAGATAGTGTGCAACAATTTTTGGGAAAATCTTCTAAACTAATATTTCCATTTTTAGTGACATCTAATTATAACCACGTTAGTTAATGCGGATGTGCGATCGATTTTTACCGTGCATGCGCAGTAGTGGCGCTCCATCGTCAACATCCGCGACATTTAAGTTATATTACAAGGAAAACAATTGCCTGCGGTTTTTAGTTGTGTTATCTAGAAATATCTAAAAAGGTAAGAGCATTTATTTCAGTAACATTAGTCAGTATGTACATGTTTTTTGGACAACTTCAAACATGTGTGGACCGCTCCTTAAATCACGCAATGATAAATGTATTATCTGTTGACTTTCTCATACTGTCTAGCGTACTATTATGATTGTTACATGTTTACATGTCTACACAATTTCGGCTGCTGTTATTCAGAAGAATTTTATACATTCACATGCAATTCAGTCGCAGGTTAACTGTAGGCAGTCTGTAGACTGTAGTTAAGTCGATTATTTCAGTGGCAAGACACATATACCACAAATCTTACTGCTACACTGGACACCTATTCATGAGTTGAAATAGATTGTTATCTCATGCTCATATTTTCATTGATTTAAGCTGGGCACTGGACACCTACCTATTCATATCGTTTACCGGCTTTTCAGAAAATTTGCTGCGCAGTTTCTATGCATTTCCTCTTGAGTCGAAATAAAATGTTATCTTATGCTCATATTTGCATATTTTTTTTTTCAGCGATACTTCAAGTCACATTTCATTCAGTGCGTGGGGACGAACAAGCTATTGACAATCAACGCTCTCTAAATTCACATGATGTTCACTATTTTGTCAAACATTTGCAGTTATGCCTCCCAAACGACTGCTACAGTTTACATGTCTACTCAATTTCCGTGGGCTTTCTCCTATTATTCAAATGAATTATATACATTTACATGAAATTCCGTCGCAGGTCAACTGCAGGTAGTCTGTAGTTAAGTCGATTATTTCAGTCGCAAGACGTATATACCACAAATCTTACTGCTACACTGGACACCTATTCATATTGTTTACCAACTTTTCCTAATATTTGCTGCACAGTTTCTATGCATTTCCTCTTGAGTTGAAATAGATTGTTATCTCATGCTCATATTTTAATTTATTTAAGCTGGGCACTGGACACCTACCTATTCATATCATTTACCGGCTTTTCAGAATATTTGCTGTGCAGTTTCTATGTTTATTCCTATGCACCTATGGGTTCCAATGCAAAGACATTCCAGTTATGCTGTTCTCCGGTTTTCTTAATGTGTGTCCTATCCAACGCCAGCATTTTTTCTTCACAACTTGGTCCACTGGAGCTTGCTTAGTTCTCTCTACATTAGTTATTTTATCATACCATTTCATACCCTCTATTTTGTGCAGGCACCACTAATAAATGTCTGTAATTTATTA
>CAJHNH020003410.1:0-70179 GCA_905116865.2 Candidula unifasciata | reverse complement strand
CCGGGCCCAAGCTGAAAAAACCGATTTTTTCTTTCAGGTAACCTTTTGACGGATGAGTTCATCAAGGGGAGTCAAAACACGCGACCATCTTCGCTTGTAGCAACAATTTCTTGTGCCCATTTAAACCAGCTTACTACTTACTGATTAATCAAGCTCAAGCTGAAATGGAGCAACTAAGCATTTAAATTTAAAAGGCTCTGTTTAATTTTAATGCAAAACTGCTGACACTTGTATAAGTACTTTCACGATTTTCTGAGACAAATTTTCGTTTCTCACCACCTTCGGGTTGAATCGAATCATGGTTGTTTCCTCGAGTGAAGTACTGAGGGCTTGAGCAACCACAAATGAGCTTTGCCGTGGAAGGCTCGCTTGTGTTCTGGACATTGCTACACAACTCCGTGCAGTCTTTCTGGTGTCCATTCCAATTTTTTTGGAAAACGAAAATGAGTTGCCAACTACAGACGGAAAACAAAATCGCAAAAGCAAGGGAATGTAAAACAAAAAAAAAAAAAAATCGGATATTATAAAAATACTCTTTGTTGGGTTTTTTTTGTTAAAATTTTACAAGATAATGTTCTTCTTCTCCTGTATTCCGAGCACTTGGTGTTCATTGCTGAAGATATCACCAGGCTCTATTATTTAAGACCGCTGGTCTATTGCAGTCGCCACAAGGTATGCAGGCTAGGATATATGTTTTGCCCTTGGACGAAAATCTCCATCTCATCAGCGAGGATCAAGCCCCGCCTATCAACATTAGAGCCAGGGAGCTAAACACTCGACCAGCTGCTCCGCTCAGTAAATGTTAATGGTAATTATATTAGTACTCACCCAGTAGAGAAACATTGTCCGAATTTGGGGGTATGCTGTTGTCAATAAAAGTCAAAAACACAGTGAAGGACAGCAAAATTGTGACTGAAATGTTGACCTTCTCTTGTTCGTCGGGTGGCATGATGAATGACATTATACTCAAGATAGCCAGCAAATTGACTGGTATCAGCAAACTGGCGGACAGAGAAAGGTCATCTTTAGAAGTGAAGAGACCCACTGTAATGCTTAATTCAGTTTGCATTTAACAAACCAAAGTTTTCAAATTTCTGAAAAAAGGCAATCCACTCTTCCTGAAATGTGTTCAGTGTCATACTGTTACTAAAGCCGTCGCAACAGAGGACACACATTTTCTTTACTCTAAAGCCACACTCCAGCTGTTGTAGGGGTTCTAACAGTTCAATTGGGTTTCTGGGACGTACACGGCTGATTCTCATCCGAATGGTAGCATTTTGTGTCACTGAGTGTTTATCGCTCTTTGTGTGGTCCTTGTGGGGTTGAACATTCATTCGGATGGGGCATATAGTGCTAACCTTGTATTTTATTTACCAACAGTCGGCACTCAGAGGGTAATGTGGTCATCATCATTCCAATCACCTTTACTTCCCATGACTTTAGCTGGTACAATAAGAATAAACTCCACAGTGGAGCATGTACAGCAGGAGTCTACCAATCATCAGTAGAAGTAACCTCTCGTCGACAAATGTTTCGGTGACTTCGCAAAAGGTATTGTGAGATAGGAAGTCGTTGCGGTAGCATAATTAAAGCAGTCTGCATACCTGGACGACCGAATGGCAAGCCTACGATTGGTTTACCGGACACATGTTGGACCAATTGTTGGCAGGTGGCAGAGGGACACTGGCAGACAATTCGGACACGATGGACTTTAAGGGATAAGACATTATTTTCCACTACACATTTAAGGCTGGTTTGATTTGGGAATAAAGATAACTTTCAGGAAAAAAAAACTAGCTCTGTTAAGACCTGAACCAAAGACCTACAGATCAGTAATCGAGCGTCTAGCCGCTACAGCACGGTGGCTATCCAATAACAAACTAACCAGCCAGGGTAAGATGAATAATAATATCCTCAAAACAGCCTCAAAATACTCAGATTGACTGGTATTAGCAAACTGGTGTAGATGTCATCTTCAGATGGCATTCTCAGATGTCATCTTCAGAAGTGAAGTGGTTTACTTGAATGTATCACTCAGTTTGCATTTAAAAAAAACAGTTTTTGAAGTTCTTAGTAAAGGCATTCGACTTTCTTTTAAAATTTTTATTTTCACCCAGGCTCACGTGCCTTAAAATTCAATAACTGGATTCTTTTGCGATATCGGTATAGAGTATATGCTCCGCATTCCATTGCACTTCGGACTGAATGGGAGTTTTTAGCCTAAAACACTTTGAGTCATACTCAGGGGGAGTTCGGTGCACTTATGGTCATGTTTGATGTGAGATTAAGATGATCTTGAAAATAAACAGAGAAGAGCAATGAACAATGCGCAGTTAGTACATGACCTTTTCCCACGCCGTTAGTCGCATCAGGCACATAGTCATGGACCTATATTTCATACACAAATGAGCACTCCTATGAGTGATATGGTCAACATCACGCTATTACTTTCAGGAACTTTGATTCATACTCATTTAAGACTGGGTCGACCTGCGAGTCAAGGTCATTTTTGAAAAAATCCGGTTTGATACGGATTTAAACCCTAAACCTTCAGGACCGAGATGAGCGTTCACACATTCAGTAATGTATAAATACCTAGAAATACCCAAATCTGATTAGATCATTCATCCTGAATTTAACAGAATAAAGAGACAATGCAAAATATGAATAACATTACTGACTTTCGCTGTACACTTCGTTTCCATCTCTTTAACGTTAAAATGCATTGGTTGGTTGGAAGTTGTACCCCACCAGGACATCACACAAGCGTTAAACACTCGGTGACATAAAGTGCCACCATGCGGAGTAGGATCACTCGTGGAGAGGTCCCAGTAACCCATTTCAGCCGTTAGGCCATATTTATGGCTAAGCCAAATTTATGACCTGGCTATATTCAGGGCCCCTGACAGACGCCAGGATGGGGCTTACAAAAATAAAAATAAAAACTGCATCCAACATGGGGACGACTTAAATAATAGTAAGACAAGGTTGTGTATTATCACCTTTACTGTTCATAATATTTATGGACAATATTAATAAAATAGACATAACACCAACAGATGTCGCTAAACAGGAGGACTTCAATGAGCTGCTCTTTGCCGACGATCAATGCATATTTCACAGTGATAGTAAACAGCTGCAAGACCACATAAACCTACTACACGACAGTTGCCTCAAGCATCATATGAAGATCAATACTGAAAAGACAGAAGTCATGATCATAAGTAGAGAGCAACAGACCATCGACATAAAAATTCTAGATCACAGCCTAAAACGCAAGAATTTAAATACTTGGGAAGTATCTTTACATTCAATGGTAAAATAGACAGAGAGATCGAAGCAAGAATCCAACAAGCCAACAATGTCGCATACCAGCTTGCCCCAATTTTAAAACACCCTGCTGTCCCAGCTGAGATAAAAAGACAAATTATAAATACAATCTTTATAACCATTAGACATTAGGTTATCAATGTCACACAATAGTTAGATTTTTCTGTCACAAACACCGCACCGTGTCTGACTTACTTGACTGTATTATTCACATGTACGAGGCAACATGTCGGCTCTGTGGCTAAGTTGATGCGACCGCTTCGTTTTGCCGGGACGCCGGGTTTGATCCCAGCTGCGGGTCATGCGCCTTGCGATGGTTTCGACAGTGGTATCAAGAAAGCCGACCGTCCATATGGCAATGGCAAACTACTGGTCTTAAATTTGCCTAGAAAAACCACACAGCAGCCGGGGGCTGTTGAGGTTGGTTCTGCAACGTCCTGTAAAGGATACGCAACTAACCTTTAACGAGGCAACATATTGTTTACGTTTATGCATCGTGTGCTTGGTGCGGGACTCTAAAGAACTCTGAAAACATATTTGTTTCCTGCAAGGGTGAGCTGGTCCGGGTGTCTAGTGGAAAAGGGTTTCTCACCCCTTGAAAGTCCATCGCGTCCGAATTGTCTGCCAGTGATCCTCTGCCACCTGCTAATAAAAGTCCAACATGTGTCCGGTAAACCAATCGTAAGCTTGTCGCTCGGTCGTCCAGGTATGCTGACTGCTTTAATTAGGCTGCCGCGACGACTTCTTATCTCACAGTACCTTCTGCAAACCACCAAGTCGCCTTGTCCCTATCCGAAAGAAAAACATCATACGGTAATTTCGTGCAGCAGGGTACCAGCCCTGAGCTTTATGAACTCAGGTGGGCCCACCTCCTAAAGTGTCTAGGAATCGTGGGCCGAAACACTTGTCGACGAGGATAATTTCTACTGACGACTGGTAGATCCCTGCTGTACTTGCTCCCTGTGAGTTTATTCTCATTAGGCCCCTCTGCAAGTAGTATACTTGTGGTTTTAATACTGCCATTTTTAACTTCCTTAGACATTAGCAAGGAATTTATGGGAGTGACAAAGCTGACATTCATTCTTCGATATTAAGATAATGAGTGAGTGATGCATCAATACATTTATTTAAAAAAAAAAAAAAAAAAAAAAAAAAAAAAAAAAAAAAAAAAAAAAAAACTTTTAATCTATTGCGAGCGGTATCGGATATAATTCTGGTCTGGTTTCTTTGTGCCAACTATTTTGGCTAAGACATGTTAATTGTACCAAAAGTAGTAGCTTTGACATGTATCTCGTGAGGGCTGTTGGGGAGTGGGCTTCACGAAGACACTGAAGATCACTTGGCTTTAAAAGCACACAGGGCTGGAAAACTAGTTAGTGAAAGAGAAACGTTCTGGCTAGCCGTGAAGAGAGCGATGTTCTGCATGGGACTTGTACATCTAATAATTTGTATACGTTGTTCTCTCCTGTAACCGCTGATTTTAACAGAGGTTTGAGGTCTCCTGTAACCGCTGATTTTAACAGAGGCACAGTTCTGAGGTTGAAATTTTGCCAAGGCAGAGCCGTTAGGCTACTTTTTGGATTTCCAACTGCCAAGAGGTTTTTTACGTGCTCAACAATGCACACAAGCGTCTGATCTCACTACCCATAGACCAGGGGAAATTACTAGACGTCCAAGTCCATGTGAAAAATCCCAGCCCTTACCGGGGATTGAACCCGGAACCTCTAGCACTGAGGCGGACACCATGCTCTGAGACCACGCAGCCCCGCTGATTTTAACAAGTAGTCAGACACTACAGAGTTACCTAATATTTTTGCAAACTAGCCAGAAGCTATACGGTGACTTTTTTTAAAATCTAGTAAGTCAGTTAGAAACTAAAGAGTGACTTACTTACATATCAATTGGAAGCTATACAGTGACTTATGTACCAAGAAACTCGCTCTTACGTTTTATTCTGCAATTGTCAATCGCCTCAATCTGTCGTTTCATTGTCTGTCTGTTTGTGCGTCTGTTTTTCTGTGTTTGCGTATTTTTTTTAAATAAAAATAGATTCTAGAGTTAATTACCTTATTGCCACATACGCAGGACGCCTGGCCAACCTAATGTTGAACATGATCTTATCATAGAAGAGCTTATCGTATTTGTCTGTGATCTTGACTGAACCTGCAGAAGATATCTCATACTCTCCGTTCACCAGCATGGTCTCCAATTTTATTGGGCTGTCGCATTTCTGAAACTAAAGTTAGATTTTAAAAAAATGTATTTAAAGTAAAGATCCCTTTTCACGCCTTTAAGCGCATCGGGCATATGGGAAGAGCACCCATAGTTTTATAGACCAATCGACTCTTTGTGAGTAATGTGGTCAGCATTACGCCGGCCGTTTTTACTTTCCCAGGACATATTTCCCGGTATCCATTTTAGGCTGGGTCGATCTGCGACGCCCCATACCATGATTAAAATCCACGCAGCCAGCAGCGGGTTTCGATCGCTGTACGTTGGAATTACGAGTCAGACCCATAACGCCTATGTCAAGGACGCCGCAAAGTTAGACTGAGCTGGATAAGTGCATTCGGATCTCTAAGTGACAACTACAAAAACAATGAGTGAATCAATAAATCAGTAAATCACAAATTATCATCCTAGCACTCGGGACATTACCACATGTGCTCCGTCTCCTTCCTCAGTAGACAACGAAGAGTCGATGTGCGAATAGTACCAATTGCTACCTGGTTAAAAGTTCCCCTCAATCTTCTAAACCCTGTCCTCGCTCCCCGCTAAATGATTATGTTAGTGTATTGATGCTACGGCTGTTCTGTTACACTTTTTACTTGATCACGCAAAGCCCTCTTTGCGTCCGCTTTTTTCATAGAGTAACATACCACCCAGAGGTGCAGCAGTAGCCATTCTATTAAGCCTGCTCATTACTCCGCACACCTGAAAAATCTGGTCAGAAAATCCATTATGTGCTCCTGATCTGAGTATTATCAAGCTATGTAAGCCACTTTACGCCCAGGGCGCCTGTTTCTATTTTCCAAAGCATGTTCTGTATGTCCGATACAATTACTACATGCTGAGCTGTGCTGCTCTCCGGGCATTGGAAATCTGCTGTTACCGCCTCCACCTCCATTCTCATACTGGATGTTGTGATGTTATACACGAGGCGCTCTGTTTTCAGTATCCATTTATCTTTACGATAAAACCCCACCCACTCTTTGTATCTCTTACTACTCCATCTGTGTATACAACCATATCTCCTGTATGTGAACTGTCCTTAATCAGCTCTTGTCCCGGTGCCACTGTTTCACCAGCTATCCATTCCCAGCACCCTCGGTCCAAGGTAACTATCACTTAATGCAAGTCTGTCTTACTTGGCGGCACTGCAACCCATCTCACACTATGAGCTATCTTGTCAGTAGCACAAACAGTTTGAACGTGATTTCTGCCAGTGTTATCCAAGAGAAACCTGTTTTCAGTCGATTACTCATGCTATCCCCCAAGATCTCATGTAGAACGTGTTCCATGTCCGTTGAGGTAAATTTCCTTCAGTAGCACACTGTATCTGTCCGATTGCTAACGATTGGCGTTTCCTATGTACACCTTAAAATTACTTGCATGGTTTCATTTTAAATGTATCCCAGCTTCCCTATTTGACTGTTAGATGATGTGAGCAGGCCCAAACCATAACTGCAAAGGTATGTAAGCATATATCTCTAACAGCATAGGTATTTGTATAATTCAAGTTGATGACAAATGAATTCATTTCTCCTAATTGAGCTTGAAACCATGAATGCATGCAAAACAGTATTATAGTTGCTTAAAATTATATTTTCGATGAACATTTTCTGCGCTGTCCTTACAATCAAGGATGACTATAGAGCACCCACAGTTTATGTTAATATTACGCAGTGATTGCCAACAAGCTTCCACGGTATGACTCTAGTGCAGCTGCCAGAAAAAAAAAAAAAAAAAACCACGAGAACGGAAAACTAGCAAAGCGAAAATTCAGCAATAGTACTCGATGATGACGAAACTGTTAAACGTATTCACTAACCTCTAAATCCCAAAACAGCACATATTAAAAAATAAATGAATACGGATCTCTAAATGACACTTGTAAAGAAAAAAAATATAATTATGACAATAAATGATGGCAGTATGACTTCATTATTACTTACAAAAACACTGGTGTTATCATGACTCCAGGACCAAATATCCACAGGACAGACGCTGACATCAAAGGGATACTTTGACATGTCCAGCTGCCAAAAAATATACATACTGTAAACATTGAATCAATGTCCAAGTAATTTGAAGAGCATTAAATAGGATGAATTCAGCCAACTCGAAGCAATATAAGTTCTTTAGGGGTGGATAACTGATGGTAATAATAGTTATCACTTCAGTAAATTCAAGAACCGACATAACAGCACTTGGGGGGTTTCCATAAGTTCACCATCACTATCTTCAAAAGCCAGCGCAGAGTTCCAATACCAAAGGAGCTAGTAACATTCTGATTATACGTCCGTCTTGCCATTCCTCTGAGAATCGAGTATCGACCAAATCCCTTCGTCCCTTCCCGCTGCATCACTCCTACCATTTTCTCCTCCGAGCTTTACACGTGCTCACACAATGCCATAACCACGTCTGGCTTGTCATGCATCAACATTCAACTAAAATTGTGCAGAGCCAGCCAGTCTGTCTGCCTGGTCGTTTCTCAACACACAAACATAGCCCTGAGAAGAGATCCAGACAATGCTCCTCACCAGTGACCTCCCATGCGAAGCACGCCATTCTGCACGACGCATGCCTGTCCGCACCTTCCCCAGTATGCTGTCTAAGTCAGTTACAATCACGATGTTTGTGGTGTTCTCTAACCAACAGATGTTCATGAGAAATGCCAAATTATACTGGAAAAAATTACCTAACACAGCACAACACTATGGTGATGATAATGATTAATGACGATGACGAGGATGATGATGATGATGATGATGATGTTGAAAATCGAGGTATTTAATTTCGTACCGATGCGGATTTTCATAATAACTGTCCAGGTTGACTCGGGCTAAAGCTAGTACCGGGAAATGGTTTGAATAGTGAAGCTGCTGGGCATGATGTTGATCCAATTATTCATCGAGTGAGGATTTGACTATTAAAATATGAGTCCAGGACTATTTGCCGGTGTATCGGTCATGTACTCAAAATGGATAAGACAAGACTCCCCCCATCAAGCCCTCACATGAACACCAAAGGGGAAAAGAAAAAGGGGGAAGACCAAGAGAGACCCTGTGTAGAAACCTCATCAGGAGAGGCTCAACCATGCCTAATGAACATCCAAGACATAAAACAGGTGGAACGTACCGCAAGACAGGAAGAGCTATGACTTCATCCCTAGACGCCGCACTAGGCTCAATAAGAAAGACCAGCTAACCATAAGCCAGATGGCGTCCAAAATGATGGAATTGTGGACAATAGGTTTCAAGCTTTCTGTTGTCATTTGTCTCTGACATAGTGTTTCTTAATGCATTTAGTTTATATTTGAATATGTTTGGTTTCAACGCCAAGCAACTTGGTTTAAAGTTATCGTCCCCTCCCCTCGTAACAAATATATAAAATATATTTATTAATTACAATATTCATATTATTATTAAGTCGTTAAACAAGACACAATACCACTGAGTACTCACACGGCAGTCAAGGACGTTCAACCCCAACAGGACCGTGAAACAGCGAGTGACACAAAGTGCCACCATTTGGATGAGAATCGCCCGGGTACAAGTCCTAGAAACCTCGTTCAACCGTTAGGTTATGTTTAAAAAAAAATTTTAAAAACAATCGCATCTCATTTTTGGGCGAGGTGCCGTAAGTCGCCTTAGAAAATTTGTAAGGGGATGGAACGTCCTTCTACACCCTTATCTGTTCTTTGCGTCATCGCACTTGCGATACCACATTGTAAACGGTAAGTAGATTTAGAATTGGAATTATTCTAATATTAAGATTCAGATGGCGCTTGTACCTTGCACGTACTCTCCAGATATAATGGTGGATACCAGGTTACCCTCCCATAAGATCTGACAGCAACAAAAATGGCGTCGCTTCCAAGTTTGTCGTTTCCGTTGGCGCTGAGATGAGAAATTAATAAATTTTTTTTGAAAATATTATTGAAATGTGTATTTATAGAGTGTAAGTATGAATACGAGGGGTGGGTGTGGGCGGGAGACACGTTGTTAGTGGTTCAGAAAGACAGAGAAAGAGAGAGAGAGAGAGAGAGAGAGAGAGAGAGAGAGAGAGAGAGAGAGAGAGAGAGAGGGAGGGAGGGAGAGAGAAAGGAAGTTGGAGAGAGTGGATAGTGAGAAAGGATATTTACCGAGATAAATAAAAAGTGTCAATAGGGCTAAAAGACAGACATATAAACATACTGACATAATGACAAACATTCAGGAAGACACATAAATGAATAGATAAGAAGACAGAAAAGCTCTCTCTCTCTCTCTCTCTCTCTCTCTCTCTCTCTCTCTCTCTCTCTCTCTTTCTCTCTCTCTCTCTCTATAACACACACACACACATATATACATACACACATACAGACAGACACACACACATATATACATACACACATACAGATCCACACACACGTATATACATACACACACACATATATACATACACACATACAGACACACACACACACACACACACATATATATATATATATATATATATATATATATATATATATATATATATATATATATCAATGTGTCTATGGTCGAGGCGGCCTAAATTGCAAGTAACAGAACCATATATCTTCTTCGAAGCAGTAAAACAGGAAGTGAAGAACAAGAAGAAGGCTCCATCGGAGGCTAACTACGTGAAGGTTTCAGACGCCGCAATGGGGATGGGGGGGGGGGAGGGGGGAGTGGGTATAGCAGATATTTGGGGTATCTTCCGAATAACGGTCCCAAATTATCGAGGCATAAAAATATACCCTCACAGGACCTCAGTCACGTGTCAATTGCGCACTTCCGGCAATTTAAATTGCGCACTTCCGACTGGGACCCACTAGCAGCAGCTACCCCATTTCCTGCAGCTGCCTTAATTGTATTTGCTTGTGAGTCTTAGCCATCTAGTTTAGCCCCAATCCAGGCCGCGTGAGCGGCGTCTGGGACAGGAGGCGTCGGGCATACACTCGGCGTTGGCGGAAGTCGCCGGAAGTTCGCAATTCTGCAGCGCCTGTTTAGTCCCCGGACGTACGCAATTGACATGTGACTGAGGCCCTGTTAGGGTATATTTTCTGCCTCGATAATTTGGGACTGTTATTCGGAAGATACCCGATATTTGTATTTCTTGTCCTGACCACACGGTACAAAAATAAAGGACCTTTTCCTTTCAGTAGGGAATCAGGAACATGAAGCTAGCCTCATATATTTATAAACCATCTTGCACTAAATAGGTGTGGACAGCAACCCAGCAGACAATTTTACTTCCAAGAACTGAACCTCAAACCAGTTTTAGGCTGAGTCGATCTGACAGCCAAAGCCACCTTTGAAAAAACGATAAGGATTTGAACATTAGACATTCTGACCGAGAGGTGAGTGTCTAGCCTATTAACCACCTTGGCTCCCTCTTCACCACTCATCACACTAAATAATATGGATGACAATAAATAAAATAGACGAAATAAAATAATATGAATGACAGTAAATAACATAGACGAAATTAAATAATATGAATGATAGTAAATAATATACGTGACAGTAAATATTATGGATGACAGTAAATAATATGAATGACAGTAAAAAATACATGACAATAAATAATATGTATGACAGTAAATAATATAGATGACATTAAAAAATGAATGACAGTAAATAATATATATGACAGTAAATAATATGGATGACAGTAAATAATATGGGTGACAGTAAATAATATCGATGACACTAAATAATATGAATGACAATAAATAATATCAATGAAAGTAAATAATATGAATGACAGTAAACATTATGAATGACACTAAATAATATGGATGACAATAAATAATATAGTTAACATTCAATAATATGAATGACAAAAATAATATAGTTGACAGAAAATAATATTGATGTCAGTAAAAAATATGGATGAGAGTAAATAATAAGAATGACAGTAAATAATACAGACGACAGTAAATAATATCGATGACACTTAGTAATTTGAATGCCAGTAAAAATATAGATGACAGTAAAAAATATAGGTGAAAGTAAATAATATGGATGACAACAAACAATATGGAAATCAGTAAATAATGTGATTGGCGGTAAATATTATGGATGACAGTAAAAAATATAGATGCCAGAAAATAATATGGATGACCATAAAAAATATTTTGGCTCCCAGGTCAACGCAGCCTTGACTGAGAACCAGGTACAGTCCTTGGAAGTAAAGGTGGCAGGCATGATACTGACCAAATCACCAAAAAAAGGGCTGTTTGGTCTATAAATTATAGGTCTAGCCCTATATAACTAATACGCCTGAAAGGCTTGGAAAAGGGTCCTTTACTTTGCCGTAAAAATAATATGAATGACAATAAATAATAAGGATGACAGTAAATAATATGGATGACAATAAATACTCACGTATTGTGAATAACGAGGTCTGGTTTCCAAACCCTGTTCTGAGGGATCACTATTCTCTCAATACCTCCATTCTTTGCTGGATCCCACTGCAGTAGCTCGTCTCGCCATATCTGACAAACAAAGGGATTGACATTTTTTAGAGATCAGAATAAAAAGTACCATTATTGCTAACTGGCAGTCGCAGAGTTTTAAAATAAATAGTACTTTGGCATTTACAAACTTTTCTTTCACACAGATGTGCATGCTTGTTATGAAACAAACTTTCTATCTTCTTCCCTACTTGTCTTCCTCTGGGTCTATTATCCTTCAACTGTCCTGTTGTCACGAAATACTTGAGACTTTGCCTGAAGTACGAGGTAGACTGTTACATTTTGCTGCGGTTAGTTGTTGTTGTTAGTGAGCATCAAAAGCAAAAGTAGCTGCATTGGACCAGGTATCTTTTCGTAACCGGTAACTACCCAAACCTTTTGGCAGGAACTCTTCCTTTTCCAAAAACATTTGTAGTTTAACAGCAATATTCTTCTCAAGCAGCTTGCCAAAAGTATTTTGTAGGGGGATAATCTTGAAACCGCTGAGTCTGGAATGATCTTTGCCTGGTTATATATATATATATATATATATATATATATATATATATATATATATATATATATATATATATATATATATATATATATATATATATCATGTGCTAGGAGCCTGTCCTACTACTAGGCGCGTCCACCAGGTGGCGGATGGTGGAAAGGCCTCTAGATATAGAGGTTAGCCACGAATATATTGAATAAGTGGCCGTGGACCAAAACTGGTGATGGTCATTGAGAGGAGGCGAGTTAGTTGATTGGACAGCTAACTCTATAAAATACCTCAAAACTCTACGACATGGCCATCGGCGGGTAAGAGGCGCCATAACCTCTCCCCCCTGCTGCCTTGCAGGGTAAGTCTCTTTAGACAAAGGCTATTGGAGTCAAACCATATACAAACCGGCGGAAGTCAAGGGGAAACCACCGCTCTGTAATATCCCGAGAAAATCATGCCTCAAAATAATACATATTCAGATAACGACGTGAATGGGGATTCCAGTGGAATCACGTCGTCCGGTAGGGAGCATCATGTTCTACGGGTGATACCCGACCGTCATCCAGCTACTGTAGAAAAAGTAAAATAGTAGAAACATCATGAACATTGGTACATGGAATATCAGAACACTCGTACAAAACGGAAAGTTGGATAATATCAAGATGGAAATGAAAAGAATGAACATCAACATATTAGGAATTAGTGAAATGCGATGGCCAGGAGCAGGTGAAAAGTATTCAGATCAGTACATAATTATTTACTCGGGTAGGTAGGAATATAGTAAGGGAGTTGGTATTATTTTGGATCAAAAGAACTCAAAAACTGTGAAAGGATTTTGGACAATATCAGATAGAGTACTATTAGTAAAACTTCGCGGCAGACCGTTTGACATCAACTTAGTACAGATTTATGCCCCAACAGCAGATAGTTCAGAGGAAGATATTGACGCAATTTATGACCAGTTAGACATGGCTGTTGATCAATGCAAAAATTGTGAAGTAACAATGGTACTTGGAGATTTCAACGCGAAAATAGGAAGTGAAAAAGTACGGAATAACGGGTGGCTATGGCCTAGGAGAACAGAATGTGAGAGGTGACAGATTAATAGCATGGGCTGAGTCACGCAGCATGATAATAGGTAACACCTGGTTTAAACACCATCCTCGAAGATTGTGGACTTGGAAAAGTCCTGGTGATAATGTCCGCAATCAGATTGATTATATTTTGATTTCAAGAAGATTCAGGAGCAGCTTAGTTGGAGCAAAAACCTGACTTGGAGCAGACTGCTTTAGTGACCATGTTCCCGATGTAGGAAAAATTAGAATAAAACTAAAGAACATTAGAAAAACACCACAGAACATCGAGTTAAATTTAGGAATTCTTAGAACTGATAAAGAAATTAGGGACCAGTACAATGTCACTGTACAAAACCGCTATAATGCAATGGAAATTATACAGACTATTGATGAACAGTGGGATATGTTGCGTGAATCAATTCAGCAGACATCTAAAGAGACAATCCCACCAACCCATAGAGTTGCAAAAAAGAAATGGATGTCAACCGAAATTCTGCAGTTGATGAATGAAAGAAGGAAGAAAAAGAATGATAAAGAAGAATACTCTAGAATACAAAAAGAAATAGTGAGCAAATGCAAAGTGGCTAAAGAATCCTGGCTGAATCAAATGTGTACAGAGATTGGGGAAAACAACAGGAAAGACTCACATTCCATGTACCAAAAGGTAAATATGTTAACAAGAAAGATGACACGTAACAGCACTGGTTGTTTGAAATCAAAAGATGATGACTTATTAATGGGACATAGTAATATAATTAACAGATGGACAGAGTATTTAGAGGAATTGTATGATGATAATAGACCAGATGTAGAACTGCAGACCAACAATGATGGTCCACCAATAATGACTGCAGAAGTTGAGGATGCAATACATCATATGAAGAAAGGAAAAGCACCCGGGCCAGACAACATCTCACTGGAAGAAATCGAAGCACTGGGAGATTTTGGAATTGAAATAATAACTAAACTTTTAAATGATATTTATAATAGTGGGTATATTCCAAATGACCTTTAAAATCCATATTTATAGCTCTGCCTAAGAAACCTGGCACTATAAAATGTAAAGACCATCGCGCAATAAGTCTTGTGAGTCACATGACTAAGATTTTACTGAGAACAATTATGAGAAAAATAAGAAACAAAATTAAACCATAAATCAGCGATGAACAATGTGGATTTGTAGAAGGAAAAGGTACAAACAATGCCATATACATCCTAAGGACATCGTTAGAAAGAGCTATAGAAGTAAAGACTGATTTGTACATATGCTTCATAGACTATACAAAAGCATTTGACTGTGTGAAGCATGAAGAAGTAATTAAACTGTTAGAAAAATTAAACATTGATGGGAAAGATCTACGAATAATAAAGAATATTTTTGGCGGCAAACAGCAGCTTTAAAAATTACCAACTGTTTAGGTACATTTTAAAGCATAAAGAGGGGCGTACGATTTCAATATTCAGTGAGTATATTATGAGAGCTTTAATTGGTATGCCCGGAATTGTGGTTGGTGGGCATAATATAAACAATTTACGTTATGCTGATGACACAGTCTTGATAGCAACAGGTCAGAAAGTACTACAGGAAATGATAGACATTGCGGTGTTAGAAAGTGAAAGAATGGGCCTCAGTTTGAATAATGGGAAGACAGAAGTAATTGTTGTATCAAAGAAACGAATTATTCCAAAGTGTGTAATAAAAGTTGATGGTGTTATTTTAGGACAAGTACAGAAATTTAAGTATCTGGGCACATGGATAACATCAGATGGAAGATGCATAACTGAGATAAAAAACAGAATAGGACAGGAAAAAACTGCATTTTATAAAATGAAAAACATCTTGTGCAATATATCCTTGCTATTGAGAGTTAGAAAAAGAATTCTTGCTTGCTACGTACATCCAGTTTTAACATATGGCTGTGAATCCTGGACAATCGGTAGGCAGGCCAAACAATTTCTTGAGGCCTCGGAGATGTGGTTTTACAGAAGAATGCTTAGAATACCTTGCACAGCCAAAAAGAGCAACCAAGAGGTTTTGAAAGAGGCGGAAGCCCGAAGACAACTTATCACAGACATCAGAAGGAAACAGTCATCATTTTTCGGCCATGTTATGAGAAGAGGGAAAATAGAACATGCTGTGACCACTGGAAAGATATGTGGAAGGAGAGATAGAGAAAGACAACGAGAGAAGATTCTTGACAGTCTTGTTGCATGGCATGGAGGTGTGTGGGCACACGAACTGATACATGCTGCAGGAAATCGCCGATTATGGAGAGGCATGATTGCCCACGCCAGTCGGCAAGGCACATGAAGATGACGATGATATATATATACAATCTTCGCCATTTTAATACTCATCACTCTTCTCTAAAATCACACATTGGCCCTCATCGCATATTTTCAATAATCGACTGCCTGTGTATGATTACCTTTCGTGCATAAAGTGAAAAAAAAAATACTGTAGGTAGGTAGGTAAGTTGTACCCCACCAGGACATCACACAAGCGATAAACACCCGGTGACACAAAGTGCCACCATGCTGATGAGGATCACCGGTGGAGAGGTACCGGAAACCTTGTTTAGCCTTCAGGGTATATTCAAAGCACGGCTATATTTAGGGCCACCGGCCAAAGCCAGGGTTGAGCTACAAAATAACTAGGATGGGTAGAATATATAAAATACTGGAGACAAAGGAAACATTGGAGGAAAGGAATTATTTGAGGAAGGGAAACATTGGAAGAAAGAGGTTCAGACCCTTACAATTTTCTTGGGGCGAGGCTCAAAATCTTGTTTCAGCATGCAATAATAATAATTATTATTTGCTGAATAGATTATGTGTGTGTGTATATATATATATATATATATATATATATATATATATATATATATATATATATATATATATATATATATATATACACATAAAAAAATATCAAATCTATTTTTTTAAATACTTAAAAAGAGAGCGTCTATAAATAATTAGGGGCCCCACTTCTGTCTCTTACAAATTTTATTGAAAAGGGGACTGAATGAGGCATAGCCCCCTTAGGGGGCAGCATGGGGTGGGGGGGGGGGGAGGATTCAACCACTTTAAAAAAAGTTAAAAACATTTTTATGAGGGGTGGGGTTGTGTTCGAAAGCAACCGGCCCCTCCCTCCCCCCACTATCAGGTTATAGCGCGGCTTTCCTCCGAAAAACAGGCACATACTATGGTGGCCAAAAATATACCCTAGCAGGGCCTTAGTCACATGTAAATTGCGGACTTCCGCCGCTACGCGGCATGGAGTGGGGCTAAACTATTTGGCGGGGACTCACAAGCAAATAAAATGAAGGAAGCTGCAGGAGATGCGGTAGTTGCTGCTCGTCAGTCCCAGCAATCTAGTTTAGCCCCACTCTAAGCAGGGCGTAGCGGCGTGGGAGATTCCCCAGGCGGTGGCGGTAGTCGCAGGAAGTTCGCAATTTAAGTCGCCGAAAGTTCGCAATTTACATGTGATTAAGGCCTTGTCAGGGTGTGTGTTTTTTTTTTGGGCCTAAATAATACGTGCCCGTGATTCGGAGGATAGCCTGCCAGCGCTGTTGACTAGTGTTAAATAATTTACGTAATGCCATATTCTGTAGTGGTTGTAAATCTGGTACTGTAAACGGAAAAGTGGTTGCATACATTAGTCAGCACTTGGATGTCTGAATACTTACAATTTTCAGAAAGCCACGGAGAAATAGTATCTGTTGCTTCGTATCCTGTACATAAAACAAGACGCAAAATATTATGTTAACGTACATACATACATACATACTTACATACATACATACATACATACATACATACATACATACATACATACAAACATACATACACACACACACACACACACACACACACAAACATACATACATACATACATACATACATACATACATACATACATACATACATACATACATACATACATACATACATACATACATACATACATACACATACATACATACATACATACATACATACATACATACATACATACATACATACATACATACATACATACATACATACATACATACATGCATACATACATACATACATACATACATACATACATACATACATACATACATACATACATACATACATACATACATACATACATACATACATACATACATACATACATACATACATACATACATACATACATACATACATACATACATACATACATACATACATACATACACATACATACATACATACATACATACATACATACATACATACATACATACATACATACATACATACATACATACATACATACATACATACATACATACATACATACATACATACATACATACATACATACATACATACATACATACATACATACATACATACATACATACATAGATACATACATACATTCATACATACATACATACATACATACATACATACATACATACATACATACATAGTGGTGGTTTTGGTTGCAGTGGTAGCTAGGGCGTAGGCGATACTAGTAGTAGTAGTAGTAGTTATTGTTGTTGTTGTTGTAAGAGTAGTAGAGGTGGTGGTAGTAGTAGTAGTAGAAGTAGTATTAGTAGTAGTAGCAGCAGCAGCAGTAGCTGTAGCATAAGTATTGATGACGGTTTTAGGGTACATCAAATACATACCAATCCCAAAATGGCAGATAAATGAAGTTCAATGATGACATCAGTTGGGTTACTATAGTTCTACTTGGACGAACCAATGGATTGTAGCCCTCAAACAGTGTCTCCAGAAGTGATTTCATCTCTGTCTCTCCGCTTGTACACTCAGCTGTTCAGAATTATTTAAAATCGTAGTAATATTAATAAGAAATTTGTGCAGATAAAAAGACACGGTCGTGAACCTGCGTTTGCTTTGATAAAGCAACCAGTCACGTTCGAGTGAAGTCGATTTTGTATTTCAGCTAGAATTGGGAACATTTACTTGCTTCAGTGCATCCAATTGACACTAAGGTATGCATCTGACAAGAGAAGGCGAAAAATGGCAGGCAATGAACTGTGCAATCGGCTTTTCTTCAATCATCTTTCTTAAAATGGAAACGTCTCTTATTTAAAATGCCATTTTGCACACTCGGTCCAGATAAACTGATTAAGGTCAATAACACAATAATATATATATATATATATATATATAGAGAGAGAGAGAGTGAGAGAGAGGAATCAGAGAGAAGACATAATAGAGGAAAGACAGACACAAAGATAGAAATTGGATGGAGATTGGGGTGGGGCTATTTGGGGGTAAGTGGTCGATGGTCAACCCTCAAACACATTTTCTAAAGGAAATGGCCTCGTAGATCATTCCATTTGATTCATCATCAGTTCTGGTTATGCCTAGTGGCACATGAGGCTTCCGTGAGGACTTTCTGTGCTTTCATATCCTGTGTAATCTTTTGTGCAGTTCTCCATGTCAGAGATGCCGCACTCAGGTCACTTTCGATCTTTCGTCTCCATGTTGCTTTGGGACGCCTCTTTTTTCTTTTTCCCTCTGGTAATCCATGTGAGAGCTGTTTTGGCATTATAGCAGGATTCATACTCATAACGTGGCCAAGCCATTTTCATCTTCTCTTATTTATCATACTGTCTAGAGTTTCTTAGTTTGCAACTTTAAGTAGCTTAGTGTTTGAGATTGTATCTGTCCAGAAATTTTTGATAATTCTACAAAGACATGTGTGGTGGAAAGTGGATAGCTTGTGTGCATCCTGTTTGGTCATTCTCCAGCATTCTGATCCATAAAGAACTGGCAAAATGATGCTCACATAGAGTGTGAGTTTCATTCCTCTGCAGTAACAGTTGGACTTCCAGATTTGGTTTATCTTTCCCTATCCGAAAGAAAACACCAATCGGTAATTTCGTGCAGCAGGGTACCAGCCCACCTCCGAAAGTTTCTAGGAGAATCGTGGGCCGAAACACTTGTCGACGAGGATATCTTCTACTGATGACTGGTAGATCCCTGCTGTACTTGCTCCCTGTGAGTTTATTCCTATTCCAAAAGCAGCTCTAGCTTAGTTCAGGCGTGACTTTATGTTTTCCCCTGTCCCTTTAGGGACACCACACCCCCAAGATATGTGAAATGTTCTACATTTTCAAGTGTTTGGTTATTTATGGTCACTGGTTGATGGTTTGGACTGTTTTTCATGATAGTTGTTTTCTTTGTATTTATTCTCAGTCCTATTATTTCTCCTGTAATTTGATTGAGCTGTTAAAGACAATAGTATTACACATATATACATAGTTAGAAGTGGGTACATTTGTCTCCCAGGTGCCTGAGCCACCTTACACTGAAATTGGCAAACTACTGAATGTAGTTTATTAACACTTGCTGGAACTGCTATGTAGTGTCCTTAGCCGAAATACTTTTTTTCAAAGTTTTAAATATTCAATTTCTTGTTTTATTGCATATCATTTTCAGCGATTATATCACCATTACATGTAAATTTGAAGGGTGCTTAAATTTAACACACACGCGCGCGCGGACACACACACACACACACACACACACACACACACACACACACAAAGGTAGTTGCGTTCCATTACATGACATTGCAGAACCAATCCTAAGATTAATTTTTTTGGGTGTGTGTGTTCCAGTTTTTCGAAGCAAATTGACGTTTAGTCCCCCCCCCCCCCCCCCCCCCCCCACCCCCCCCCACCCCCCCCCCCCCTTTTTTTTCAACTCAACTGTCAGCTGTCCATGTTACTGTTCTACTAAGAAGATCTCTTTAAAACTTATTGGCTATGGATCGAGACAACCTCACAAAAGCGGGTACCCGGAAATTTACTGAATGTTCTGGGCATTTACATGGGAAGAAAATTTAACGTTGAAAAGAACTGACCGTCCTACATTATATGTCGTGGTCTATCATTCCTAACTGACCGTCCTAAATTATATGTCGTGGTCTATCATTGCTAACCCCAACTGCAGTGTCTACATCGGTTCTAGATTACTTAGTTGCGTATCCTTTACAGGACGTTGCAGAACCAACCTCAGCAGCCCCTTGATGTTGTGTGGTTTCTCTAGGCAAATTTACGTCCAGTAGGTTGCCATTGCTTCCTAGACGGTCGAGCCCCTGATACCACTGTCGAAACCAACGCAAGGCGCATGGCCCGCAGCTGGGATCAAAACCGGCACCCCAGCAATACGAAGCGTTCACATCGACTTAGCCACAGAGCCGACTCAACGGTACTAACGTTAAAAATATCATGTTTCCCCGAAAAAAGGACAGGATCATAATAATTCGTTCTCTAAAAAGGATGCTTTATTGTGTTTTTTTTTTTTTTTTTTTTTTAATCTAATTTTTCTTTTCTCACTTACAAATCTGCAATTAAATTAACACAACGAATGTTATCTTCTTGTGAGAAATATTTATAATTTAAAACGCCCGTCGTGTGTTTCAGCTGCCTGCTGGTTGGCGATCTTAATTAACGGTAGCTTACAATTGGGTTAGGGTTTATATTACAAGCCGAGGTCTAGCTACTAGACCCTCGCCTGTGGATCGGAAGGTCGTGGGTTTGGGTCCTGACGGGGGCCGGCCTTTTTTTTCAAAAAATGACCTTGGCTTCCAGGTCGACCCATTCTTGAGTTGGTACCAGGTACAGTCCTGGGAAGTAAAGATGGCCGGCTTGATGCTGGCCACATCACCCACCAAGTGCCGTTTGGTCTATAAAATATAGGTCTAGCCCTATATACCCAATACGCCTGAAGGCGTGAAAATGGGTCCTTTACTTTAACTAATGTTAACAAGCATTCTGAAAAACTTTTAAGGGGCTTTTTTTCTGCTTAGTTTTTTTTTTTTTTTTTTTTAACAAATTTACACAATCAAATTACCGTCTTTCCCGAATGCACACAATATGAAGATAATACCCAGTCCAAAGATTGCCAGCTTGGCTGTCATGACACAGGAATATCGTTCTAAACAAATCTAAAGGAAAGCACTAAAAAAAAAATTAATTATGTTTGTTATCTGCAGTTTTGGAACAGCTTGGCCACAAGTGTTACAAACATTTGTCTGTGTCTGAACCGCTTATATCTGCAAAACCCTGACTGGCAAAAGTATACCCCTCTGTTGATCACAATAAATTTAATTATATTTTCTGGTTGTAACATCAAAGCAGATTAGCCAAATATACTTATGTGTTATAAACGTTTTTGACGACTGAATAATTCCTTTCCGAAGACATCCAGTAACTCAGTCTTAAATTGTGAATTAGCCTTAGACAAAAGTAACACAGGTTATATTAAAATTGCTGGCTCTTTCTTCAGTAAAAAGTGACAAAATATTCGCATGTATTATAAACTTTTCCCGAGAGCTAAAACTGTATTATCGGCTAAAGTGGAAAAACGCGAAAAACAAGTGCGTGTGGTAACTGTATTTTCAGAATAGACTGACCAAATACATTTCTGTATGTGATAAACTTGTATCGATAAACGAATTGTTTTAATAGCCCTGGGCTCTCAGGTTGCCTCGACTAAAGAGTTTCGAATTATCCTGAAAGTAAACAACATAATTTCTTATTTGTCGTATTCTGTAGCTTCAGATCAGACTGACATATGTTCGTAAGAGTAACTTTTGGCGATGACTGAACCGTTTATATCAGGAAAAAATACACAATCTACCCCATCAGTAATAAATAACATGATCCTATTAACTTCTCGACAAGCAGGCTTATGATGGGTTTTAGGACATGATCCCACTAAAAGCAGTTGTGCTAGTGAATGCCTCTATTGGGCGAGCAATAAATTATTCAGAGCCATATTTTGGCAATGCCACAACATGTTGTTTTTTATATTTGATATTTTGTGTAGGCTGTTATTAAGATTAATTGGTGTGTTTGACTATGCACAACTTTAACTTTGATGTGTATACTATTTCCTACAAAAACACAGAGTTGAAAATCTTGCACATATGTGTGCGTGCCGTTTATCCGCCCTGGGCAGCTACCTGAAAAATTTGAAAATCTTGGATAAAAGATCTCAGTCTGGATGGCAAACCACCAGGACCTGCAAGCTTGGCACCGTACGACTAAAGAATCACAGTGCTGATGGTAGGCCAACAGGGTAAGCCCAGATATCCCTTTCAACCTCTAGGAAGTTATATATGTAGCCTGGTGTATTCTGCAGTAGTGTAATGCTATCAATGACAACAGTAACTATCTTAGTGGCTTGTGGTTTGAGGTGCATACCACTCGAGGTACGTAGACAGTCGTGCTGGTGGCTCGAGTATTGGCCTGACCTTGATTGCCTTGCTTTAGTAAACACCAACCTAGGCGACTTAACACATTAGCTACATCTAGGTTCAGTCTTTTGTTGTACTTGTTTACACTGACATCAAAGCCCACACATAATCTAGATATGATAGACATGATATAAATTATGTTTAGTTGAATACTGTAATTATCACTTGAACATAATTTACCTAATGAGACAGTAGTTTCAAATCCAACCTGAACTGTATTATCACAGAAACCTGAAATTGGGTATAGTAGCCATATAATACACGAATGTAACCATAAGACTCAACAGAAACTTGAAACACAATCAAAACAGTGTTCCATGATGAATCCCAATTAAATATGATGAAAGCTATTACCAACTAGGATCATCCTCATCAGTCACAAAAACACTTGTACCATGTATCTAATGCCCGATGTATGCCTGCCACTTGTTAGATCTACACCAAGTCACCTACCTGTCACAAGCTGTAGAAAATGCCTTTCTAGAGAAGAAAACGGTCTCGCATTGTGGGTCCACTTCAAACAAGCTTTCACCAAAATGAGGAAAAATGGTCTCATTGCAGAACTAAAGAGAAGTGAAATCCAAGATAACATGCTAAGATGGATACAATTGTTCTCACTAACAGGAGAACTAAAGTCACTCTTGATGGTTTGCACAGCAGGAAAGTGTCGCTTCATCAAGGAGTATCCATGGAGGAGTTCTCCAACTCTCTTTCTTGTTTACACCAATGACCTGGTGAAAGATTTCCCTACAGGAGTGAACGCTGCCATGTATGCACATGATTTGACTATCTGTTGCACTGATGAACACACCGCAATGGCAAATCTAAGAATGCAGCGAGCAACAGATCTCATGGCATAGGCATAAAAGCAGCATGTTACCATCAACACGGACAAAGGATCTACAACGCTTTTCTCTCTTACCTCCAGGGACAAAGGGAATAGTATTCGTCTGTGAACGTCATAGCTAAAGAAAGAAAGCTTTCCCACTTATCTTGGAGTGACAATTTATAAAAGGCTCACGTGCAGCAAACATACAGAAAATGTAGACGGAAAGGCCTGGGGACGACAATGGTTACTTAGAAAACTGGCAGGTACAAGTTGGAAATCGAATGTAAAAACCCTACTGAAAGATTACAAAGGAGCGATCAGACCCAACCTGGAGTTTGGTGAAACAGCTTAGTCGTCAGTCGCTAACTCTCATCTACAATCATTAGACAGAGTGAAAAATCAAGCCCATAGACTCATCAGGAAAACTGGAAGTCCTGAAGATGCAGAAAAAAATTCAACTGCACACACTGTCCCATAGAAAGGACACTAAAACTATGATCCAGATGGAGATGTTTACTAGTATGCAGTCACACCCAATGAAAGCAAGACTATTTGATCTGGCATTGGGGAGTCTCAAATCTAGCAGCGTTGTCCATAAGGTGAAAAGTTTTAGAAGACAGAATGAAGCAGATCTACCAATGAGAACAACACCACTGAAACCTACCGTATACATTGAACCTTGGGAGCAACTCGGCGACACAATACAGATAATGACTTCAGTCAATAACTCACCACCGGAGATAAGTCCAATTACCTTCAAAACGATGAACTACTCTTAGTATGATAGAGGAAATCTATCCCGGATAGTGGTAAATTTATGCTTGCACAGATAGATCAGCAACCGGTTCATTTAAACATTGCGCTGCAGGCATCTTAATCACATACCCAGACAACCACACTCACACAAGGAACATACCCACTGGTAAATTCTGTTCTAACGAAACAGCAGAGATCCTGGCACTAGAGCAGGCTACCGAAATGTCACACAATCCAGTTCTGACTACTTCCACCAAGTGGTCATCTTCACAGAAGCGCTAACGGTGCCCCAAATACGCGGGAGGGACAAAACTCCCTTCCCTGATTTCTGAACACAGCAAGATGGCTGCTCAAATGTTTACTGTTCTCCAGTTGGTGCCATCCCACTGTGGTATATCAGGAAACAAAATCGCAAATAAACTTACCAAGAAAATGACAAAATGTAAACAGGGAGAGAATGCAGTAATATACTTAAGAAAGAAAAAAAAAAAGTTCCACCAAGTCTATCAGAAGTGAACAGAATCTGGTCAGAGATAACAACCACTTACTTGACCTGAACAGGCAGGCCATTATTCTAGGCCTCATGGCAGGACATAACAAACTTAAACAGCATATACACAGGCTTCCCATAAGCAGTTCACCATTGTGTTTTGTGTGGGCTGTGTGTGCAGACTACAAAACATATCATGCAAGAATGTTTCTTGTGCAGCCAATTAGGAAGGGACTACTTAAAAACAGTCGAACACAAGAAAAAGAAGAGGCTAGATCTAGGAACGCAAACATCCCCTTGTGGTTTGAGTCTTTTTGGTGTCCCGCTCTAGCAAATTGCTTTATATAGGTGGTCAAGATGGTCAGTCACTTCAAAAAAAAAAAAAAAAAAAAAAAAAAAAAAGAAACATTGCCCAAAGACTGAACAAAATGGCAATATTCTAGCCATATAGTGGTTTTCATTTCAAACGTAGCCAGAAGGGTACAGGAATTAAAGCTTGATAATTTACTATGATAATTTAGATCGTTAGATTTCAGCACAACCATTAAGGTAGTCGACAGCAATAGAGTACTTGACAAGAATAACAGTACACATAATACTTTCCTTAAGAAGACAATACTGTCGAATTTCAGAGACCTTCTCCTGAACATCTGGTGATAGTACACAAACAAAAATTAAGGTACGCAGAACGCAGATTAGTTCCCCATGGTCAACAAGGGTTCACGAAAAGATCATGGTAGGAAACGTGTATTGTGGAACATTAAAATGATGCTTAAATGAAGAGGAAGTTTCCATCCAGAGCATACTTCAATATGACCAAGCTATGCATAGGCAATCTCTGCAACACTGGATGCTCCCAAATTGAGGGATGACTCAATGTAACACACGCATCCCACTCTGCTACGGCTCTGTGTGTTGTTAATGACTGATTTGAAAACCTGCCAAGTTAGATATCAAACTGATCAGCACTGCGTTCAATCAGCACAGCGCTCCCTTACGGCTGTCTTTGATGAAAATTGCAGACATATGAAGAGGTCAATGTAGTGATATTTGATGCGTCATATGATAACGACCCCACGATTCTAGGTTTCCCCAGCGATTGCCGATCATGTAGATTGCAGTCAGGGGAACAGACCAACCTGGTAATTATTAATATCTCATGTAACAATGAGCCACAATTCCAGGATCCCCTAGTCCGATATCAGCTGGGACGATAGAGTTTACACCTAGAACATTTACACATAGAACATTTACACCTAGAACAAATGAAAACACTTCTATGACCACTGTATAGTCTTTCTTTTCACTGTCTACGCATGTTTATATACACATACGCAGCTATTTAGGAACTCAGAAGTGGGCTATCCTCTGAATAACGGCCACATATTATGGCGGCCACAAAAACACCCTAACAGGGCCTCAGTCACATGTAAATTTCGGACTTCCGGCGACTTGAATTGCGCACTTCTGGCGACTACCGCCAGCACAGAGAGTATCTCCCACGCCGCTACGCGCGGCGTGGATTGGGGCTAAACTAGATGGCCGCGACTTACGAGCAGCAGCTTCCGCATCACGTGCAGCTTTGCTCGTGAGTCCCAGCCAGCTATTTTAGCCCTAATCCACGCCGCTAAGCGCGGCAGCGGCGTGGGAGATACTCTCAGCGGTGGCGTAAAGTCACAGGAAGTTTTCAATTTACATGTGACTGAGGCCCTGTTTTTGGCCGCCATAATTTGAGGCCGTTATTCGGAGGTTAGCCCAGAAGTGCGTTCATTGCAGCAAATACTCAGATAGACAAGAGCTGAGTAGACAGCGTATGAAGGCTAAAAGATAGATATTTTTCATCAAGCCTGATAGTGCTCCAGTAAAGACAATCATAAGATCATATCAATTAACATGGGGTTAAAAAGTGAGTAGATTTCAAAAACCCTCCTTGTCTCACATCATTTTTGCAAGAAGTTATTTTTTTCTCGTTTATTTTGTTCGCATTAGAAATGGGATTAAATAATAAACATAAATTATGAATTTGAGAGAAAACGGGCGCATTGACAGAGAGCAGTCTAAACAAGAAAGAACCTGAATTGTATGTTTGAGACCACGATGGAGAGAAAGATTCAACTAGTCAACACATTTTCAAAACAGTTTTGTAGCAGAATTTAAATACAATCCTGTCTGATTTTGACATGCAGTTTTCAAATATCATAATGAAATTCACCAACTGCTTTTATTTGTTTTTGTTTAATAACAAATTTACATTATAGTAATACTAATAATGTATGCTTTTTCAAATCCCTGAAGTGAACAGTCTTTATATTTTAGCTTAACAAAAATTTTTGCATATTCAGTTAATACATATTTAAACATTAAATTATAGAAAAAATAATGAAAAATACATAAAGTTCACACATAATGTGTTAAAAGGAAACATTCCTTCTTTTCCTTATTATTTAGGCGCTGTTCGAGCTCTCTTCGCTTACCTGTTGTAGTCAATCGATGAGAAGTTTCTTGTCACAGTCCAGAAGTAATCAGCAAGTATTGAGGGGCCCCAGTTGTCTTGGTAACCTGTCTTCATAGCGGCACTGTCCTGATGAAACCTTTCAGCACGTTCATCACTGACGAGTCAAAGTTTGAAGTAAAGAAATCCAGATAAGAATGAAAACAAAAATTAATTTTCTAAGACATGTTGCAGCCAAGGCTTCGGAATAAAAGTTTCTACAATCTCATTGTAATTATCAGATCTTTTGTTTCTGAGAAAAATGTTTACCACTGACATAAATGCTAGCCATGATTATTTTTCCTTGCCATGCAACACTCGGATAAACTTTTCATCACAAAGATGTTTCTGAATTTGCGGACCAACTAATACTCCTTCACTTATTTAAGCTTCACTCAGTCTATGAGACTTTCTGGTAAGACATTTGAAAGCATCATCTGCTGACAACAGTTTTTTTTTAAGAGACCCAACTTAAGTTGCAAAGGTGGCGACAAAATCTTGCTGGTGTCGACAAGTTCTGGGTTTGCGTCGTTGTTACTGCCAGGTTGCAATGACCCCCTGATTGGTCAATGTCTTCTGATGTAATGGCCATATTGTGCATGACTACCACACTCACAGAGAAACCAGCAGTACTTGATAAATCTACCCTGTAGTCCAAGAGTGACCACTTTTAAATCGCTGCTAAGTGACCGGTGATGATGACCGTAGTTTATACACTTCAAAGCTGGGTCACTACACCAAATAAAGTTTTTTTTTTAATTAAGGGGTCACTACACGGCATTTTTTTCTAATTTATGACAAAAATATCACTTTTTCAATGTGTTCATTTTTTGTAATGTTCGACATTCGTAGAGGCATTTGGTTGAGGAGCAGAACAGAAGAGGATTACATAACATACAGGAAAATTAGAAGAGAAGTAAATAGAACTATCAGAAAAGCAAAAAGAGATTCATGGGAAAAGTTTGGAAGCAAGCTGGCTGAAGAAGAAAGATCAGCAGTGAAAAACTACTACAAAAAAATCAAAGGCATGAGAAACAGGAATGAAGAATACAACCCAACAGAAATTATAAATGATGAAGTTGGCCAACCTTTAATAGAACCTACTAAAATCTTAGCAAGGTGGAGTAATTACTTTGAAGCATTACTTAGCTGCAGTAAAACAGATAAAAGCAGGGAAGAACATAAAAACAACTCGGAACTAACAGCAGAGGAACTAGAACCAGGTATATTATTGGATGAGGTAAAATATGCCATTCGAACCGCGCCTAGACTAAAGGCGACAGGTATTGATGATCTACCAGCTGAGGCCATCAAGGCAGCAGGAGAAACGGGAGCAATATGGTTAAAGAGAATATTTCAGGTGGCATGGGAAAAATCAAGAAACACCATCAGACTGGCAAACTGCTGTCATTGTCCCGCTGTGGAAAAATAAAAGGAAGTAAGAGGGAATGTACTAATTACAGAGGAATATCACTTCTCAGTCACACTGGGAAAATGTATGCTAAGATCATCGAAAAAAGGCTGAGACCATTGATAGAGTATCAACTTTCAGAAGCACAGATGGGCTTTCGACGAAACAGAAGTTGCACAGGTGCCATTTATACATTGAGACAACTATCAGAGAGGGCAATAGAACATGATAAGACATGTTTGTTGACATTCATAGACCAAAAAAAAAGCCTTCGATAGAGTCGACAGGAATATGTTGTGGGAATGTATGGGGAAAAAAGGAATCAGCAATCATCTCATTAATATTTGCAAAAGCCTGTACACACGTAGTGAATGCTGCATAAGATCAAAGGCAGGGTTGTCTAGAACTTTTATAGTGAACTCTGGTGTGCGTCAGGGCTGTGTACTATCGCCGCTTCTTTTCATAACATACATGGACGCCATATGTAGCGAAACAGACTTTAATCAGGAAGAAGATATAACAGAATTACTTTTCGCCGACGACCAGGTACTCATAGCAGAAAATATGGAATACCTACAGAACCACCTAAATCAAATTAGTAACAAAGGGGAGGAATATAATATGAAAATAAACACTACGAAGACAGAGACAATGATGATAGGAAGACATAAAGACAATTTAGAAATTAAATTAAAAAACAACACCCTGAGACAAACAGAGGAATTTAAGTATTTTGGAGCAATTTTTACTTCAGACGGAAAACTGGACAGAGAAATTAGCTCCAGATGTGCCAAAGCTAATCAAGTAATGGGCCAACTATCTCCCCTGTTGACACACAAGCAGATACCTCAGAGTACTAAAGTGAATCTTATCAGAACTATTTTTTGGCCAATACTATGCTATCAGTGCCAAACGTGGACACTTACATCCGCCAATGAACGTAAAATTGTGACAACAGAGATGAAATGCCTTAGAAGATCTGCAGGAGTTTCAAGGAAAGACAGAATACAAAATCATGAAATCAGACGAATGCTAGGAATAAAGCCAGTCTTACAGGTCATCAAAGAACAACAAATGAAATGGTTTGGACACCTAACAAGAATGCCCTGGTACTATCTGCCACAGCGAGCCACACTAAAACATTACAACGGGTATAAAGCGAGTGGAAGACCTCGGAAAAGATGGAGTGATGGCATTAAGAACAGCCTTACAGAAATGAACATCAGTCTTAATAGTGCTCTTGACAGAGCTCATCAACGAACATTACATCTCCCCCCGACACTTCGATGAGGTACAAGGTGGAAGAGAAGAAGAAGAAGAAGAAGAAGACATTCGTAGAATAGATTACACACAAAATTTGTGTCATTGGTAAACAATTTTGCATTGAAAAGTTAATAATAAAGACACCAACCCATGCACTTTTTTAAGTAAAAAAAGTTTAGAAGTCACTTTTCTAACAATTCTATTTTTCTGTTTGTTGTGTGTGGGATCTCCTAAAATCTCAGCTTATATAAAGACTAGAGATGTGAAATTTGGTGTGGATACTCCTAACACACTATTTTAGGGTCAGGTCTATTTGCCATTACAGTTTATTAAGTCATTTAGTTTTTAAATTTGATTATTAAATGAAAAAGTAACATTTTTGTATTTTTTTAACATAATAAAATTTTAATATTCTAAAATAAATATTTAAAAACATCTTTGAAGTAAATAACCCAGACCTGACCCTTAACATAAGTTTAAAGTTCATGAATCAATCATCTGTTTCTCAATACCTCTGTTTGTTTTTGAGATTTTAGCTGTCTAAGTACATGTTGTTTTTTTCATCAAGATGGCGGCTGTTGCCATGGCAACCATGTTTTTTTAAACTTGAAGTCTACAAATGTTTCAACATACATCCCTACAAATGACCATTATAAAATAATGGGTCTAACATTGTAAGTAAAAAAAAAATTTTTTCCTGTAGAGCAGTTATTTTGTAGTGGTCATTTGTAGGGATATATATTATTACATTTGTATACTTTAAGTGTTTAAAAAATCATGGTTGTCATGGCAATAGCAGCCATCTTGTGAAAAAAAAAATATGTACTTAGAATCCTAAAATTGTAAAAGCAAACATACATATTTAACAATAAATGATGGATTCATGACCTCTTATCCTCTTTGAAGGTACAGGTTTAGTTTGTTTAATTTTAACACGTTTTTAAATATTTTTCGTAGAATTTTAAAATGTAGGTTTTTTGAAAAAGTCAAAAAAAAATTTAGCATCATAAGACAACAATCAAATTTTAATATACAAAAACTATATAAAATCTACTTTTAAATAAAACCAGTCCCTATAATATTGTTTAAGACGTAATCACACTAAATTTCATCTTTCTAGTCTTTATATTAGCAGAGATTTTAGGACTTCACACACACAACAAACAGAAATATAGAGATGTGAGAAAACTGACTTTTAAACTTTTTTTTTTTAATCTTAAAAAAGTGTATGGTTTGGTGTCTTTAGTATTATATTTACAATGCTAAAATGTTTTAAAATGACATAACGTAACCACATGTACACAAAATTCAAGATAGGTGTATCAGCCATGTTCGGAGCATGTACTCCAGGACTGCACCGAATTTGACACATTAAGGCAAACCTTTTGGCCAGAAAGAACAACAGTGGAACGTAAACTCTATGGACCACTGAATAAACTAACAACGACAGTGAAATTTATACAAGAGACTGCTGAAATAGACAACTTATTTGAGGCGAACGAAAGAAGAAGAAGAAGACATACATTTTGTATGTAATCTATTCTACGAATGCCGAACTTTACAAAAATGAACACATTGAAAAAGTGATATTTTTGTCATAATAAATTGGAACAAAAAAAGTGACCCCTTAATGTTTTAAGCTTCTTTCTTGTAAACTGCGTGACCAACTGGAATTGACAGTAACAGATTACCATTATTCACAAAACAACTTAGAGACAAAAGGTCAGAAAGGTCACCTTCATTTGAAAAAAAATTTACGGTTTTTGATGGTTTCTATATACATACATTCTAACATCTTCTGCCAGAAAATCCCACTGTTGCAATCTGGAACAGCAAGAGCTCCGTTTTGTTCTTCGATACATTCAAATTTCTCACGAGATCATTCAGTTTACTTTGGGTTATTAACTGTGGTTTAGTCGATGAAGTTTGCTTAAAATCTGGGTCGCTTGAGGTTGGTAGTTCAAGGCCACAAACGTCCTTGCCTTCTTCAGTGGAAGAAGATGAAAATAATTCTTGGACTTTTGGTACTTGTATGTCATCGCCATGTGGTACCAGATTTACTGAAGAGGGGATGTTAGAATACTCCAGAGTTAATTTCTGTTTCTTTAAAAAGCTTTTCCCAGTTGGAGGGACCATGCAAAAGTAACAGTTGCTGAAATGATCAGTGGGCTGTCTTCAATTCATTAGGACTACAAAATGCAAAGCTTGTATTTTGCCAGTCAACCACATTTTGAGATTGTCTGCCTAAAAATTGCAGCATATGTGTGGCGCCCAGCTCTTATCTTGATCTGCTGTTCTAGAGCCGAAATACAAACTGTTTGCCTTTTTAATCACTTTCGTTTCATTTCGTTTCTGTGAGAGAAATGTCCCCTTACCACATACATAACAGATGTTATCAGCGCAGTTCACACACGCTCTAGGCATTTCTAATTATGATAGTATCAATGAAGACAAAGACACTAGCTAATGTTGGCACAATTATGTCAGAGATAAGATATTTAAACACAAAGTGATGTAATAATAGGTAGGACTGCATAATCAACTTCTGGCTAAATTTTTAGTCATTAGAAAACAATAATTTTACAACCAGCCACAACATATATACACACACACACACACACAACACACACACACACACACACACACACATATATATATATATATATATATATACATATATATATATACAAACATTTATATATATATATATATATATATATATATATATACATACATATTTATATATATATATATATATATATATATATATATATATATATAATTTTGGTCCTAACAAAGTAAACTAGTAGTTTAATTCTTGAAAACTAGAGCCAATCAATATTTTCAATGTCACCAAATTAGGTAAGATCAGCTACTTCCATTTCTGGTACATTCTGGTTGTTGAGTAGTGTTATTTCAGCTTGGAATGATCGAGAATGGTGACTCTTGTTTTCAGTCTTGTTTGCGAGGCTTGGTTTTGATTCTGCAGCTCTACGTGCAGTGGCCGAGAACACTGCTGTTTGAATGAAAAAACATTGACATCGATTAGCTGTGACTTTCGCATCTTTCTTTGCTTATTTTGTTGAAAGTCAGTGTATAGTTGAGAATACTGAAAGTGACGAGTGCTAAAGAAGGGTCATTGCAATACTTCTACACAGGGTTTTAGGTTTCTTCAAAAAAAGCACGATCTCCATGCAGTTCCCCCCCCTCCCCCCCCCCTTCCCCACAATTTCAACTGGAAACTAGGCATGTAAAGTAGTAGGACAAGCAGAATTTTTGAGGCCCTAAGGTTGCAGAGGCCTTTCTTAATTCACTTCCACAGCTGGGTTAAATGACAAAAGAATTTTGTTAAATTGAACAAAGCAGACACAATAGATTGCACAATTGATTGCCTGACATATTTTTGCTACATCTCATCAGGTGCATATTTCAACAAGGATATGGTTGTTACTTTGCGTTTACGCTGGTGAAACACTCTGTTACTTCTAAATGTAGTCGATATTGTGTTTCCGTTAGAAGGATTCATTTATTTACTTCATTTTAATCAATAGTTACTGTAGTAGCCACCGGCGAGATAGCGAAATATGCCTGGCAATAAATTGTGCTGTGTTAGTGTTTTATTATTGTAGTATGTACTTGTCCTCACAAGACATACGCGTAATTTAGAACAAGCCGGCGTGTTTGATTGACTTAGAAGATTACAACCGGAACTGTTTGATAATCGAGGCGACAAATGTGAACCAGCTAACTAAACCTCAATTAGATAACATGGGGACAAAAATGTCCTTGGCTGATAGCGTGTCAGCGTTGTGTTGATCAGTGTTTCCCAACTTTTTTTAAGGTGAGACAGTTATTTTATAGCTTACTTTTATACCAACGTTTGCATTTACTGTAAGCATGATTCAAACAATTTATTTTTAAAAACTTTAAACATTTACAACAGACAGGAGGACTCATGCCCATCTTTTAATACTGCCAGTGTCATGGAAAATACTTCTGTAGACATTGGCCAGACAATTTACGTCTTCACAACATTAACGTATTGTAATAGAATGAACAAATAAACAAATGAACTAACAAACACATATTATTTTCAAAGTGGTAACATTTGAGTATGCAGGCCTGTTTACCATGGTGCCCTTTCAGTCTGCCTCCTTTCATACATAATTTCTTTCAAACATTTGACGTAAATCTGATTTACATCTTACATTCATCGACGTGCCCCAAGATCCTCTGACGCAAGACGTGGTGCGAGAACTAAAAATAGTTGTAGCCGGGGAACCTCTGACAATAGACCTCTGGCTCCTGAATGTCTTTAATAACAGGTAAGTGTCCATGGACCTCTTATAACAGGTCAGTGTCCATGGACCTCTCATAGCAGGTCAGTGTCCATGGACCTCTTATAGCAGTTCAGTGTCCATGGACCTCTTATAGCAGGTCAGTGTCTATAGACCTCTTATAACATGTAAGTGTCCATGGACCTCTTATAACAGGTCAGTGTCTATGGAGCTCTTATAACAAGTCAGTGTCTATGGACCACTTAATACAGGTCAGTGTCCATGGACCTCTTATAACAGGTCAGTGTCTATGGAGCTTTTATAGCAGGTCAGTGTCCATGGACCTCTTATAACAGGTCAGTGTCTATGGACCACTTATAACAGGTCAGTGTCTATGGAGCTCTTATAACAGGTCAGTTTCTATGGACCACTTATAACAGGTCAGTGTCCATGGAGCTCTTATAACAGGTCAGTGTCTATGGAGCTCTTATAGCAGGTCAGTGTCCATGGACAACATATAACAAGTCAGTGTCCATCGACCTCTTATAACAGATCAGTGTCTATAGACCTCTTATAGCAGGTCAGTGTCTATAGATCTAATATAACAGCTCAGTGTCTATAGACCTCTTATAACAGGTCAGTGTCCTTGGACCTCTTATAACAGGTCAGTGTCTATGGACCTCTTATAACAGGTCAGTGTCTATGGATCTCTCATAACAGGTCAGTGTCTATGGACCTCTTATAACATGTAAGTGTCCATGGACCTCTTATAACAGGTCAGTGTCTATGGACCTCTTATAACATGTAAGTGTCCATGGACCTCTTAAAACAGGTCAGTGTCTATGGACCTCAGGTAACAGGTCAGTGTCTATGGAGCTCTTATAACAGGTCAGTGTCTATGACCTTTTATAACAGGTCAGTGTCTATGGACCACTTATAACAGGTCAGTGTCAAAGGACCTCTTATAGCAGGTCAATGTCCATGGTAACAAGTCAGTGTCCATGGACCACTTATAATATGTCAGTGTCTATGGACCACTTATAACAATTCAGTGTCTATGGACCTCTTATAACAGGTCAGTGTCTATGGACCTCTTATAACAGGTCAGTGTCTATGGACCTCTGGTAACATGTCAGTGCCTATGGACCTCTGGTAACATGTCAGTGTCTATAGACCTTTTATAACAGGTCAGTGCCTATGGACCTCTGGTAACAGGTCAGTGCCTATGGACCTCTGGTAACATGTCAGTGTCTATAGACCTCTTATAACAGGTCATTGTCTATAGACCTCTTATAACAGGTCAGTGTCCATGGACCACTTAATACAGGTCAGTGTCTATTTAACCACTTATAACAGGTCCGGTGACCATGAACCTCGATTCCATTTTAATTCGTATATATATATATGTCTATGGACCACTTATATATATACCGGTGGCCATATATAGAAATATATATATTATATATGTGTATATATATATATTATATACATACATATATATATATATTATATACATATATACATATATATATATATATATATATATATATATATATATATACCTGAAATGAGGATCGGAAATCGTTCTGGGAAGTAAAGGCGGATAATTTGAGAGTATTACATCTCGACCGTCAGTTTATACATACAGCTACAAAACTGTCTTCTTTTTAGTTAGGCCTCAACAATGTGTTTGCGGAGTACAATTGTTTGAAGCTAGGCTGCGATATCGGCGCCTTTCAACCGTATATATCTGATTTCAGTAAACCCCCTTATTAGTGGCATTTTACTATATGTTTGTAGGCAAAAGAGGGCCTATTAACCTTTCCCTTAAAACAGGGCCACAGAGCCCAAACATGGAGTGATAGTCTCGTATATAACCTCAGCGTGGGAAAACTGGACTTTTACATTGAAAGACAATTGTACTATGTTGATTGTTTCATCAGTGGGAGAAAGTGCCACGATGTAGTTATTTGAAAAGTAAAGATTGCTCTTTATCGTAGAAGCTGAGACTGTCATTGCTAGCTGCATTTACTTTTTCTTTTTATGGTGATGAGGAGCACTGTAATGTTGAACCTGTAGTAGGTCATTTGCAGAACGTCGCTCTCCTCACAGTCCTCCTGAAAGAAACTCGCTCTCGCCAGCTCTGCCGCCTCAAGAAGTCACTCATATCCTGTCCCCATCTTTGTGTTGGTCCCTGCCCTTTCCTTCCTGGTACCATGCCTTCTGTTTTTTTTTTTTTTTTTCGGTATGCCATATCACTTGATGTGCCGAGACAAGATGCTGTTTATTAGCCAAACTTCCTTGATCTTCAGATCTTTTCAAATGTCATTATTTCTTCTCTTCTTTGTCCATGATATTCTAAGAATCTTTCTACAGCATTTCAACTCAAAGTCCCCATTTTCTTTCTTGAGGACAGGGAGATAGTCCACGACTCACATACGTATGTTGCTACACTGAAGATGCATGCTGGTGCTTAACTATATACTTTTTATGTTGTTTAATCTTTTCATTGCTATGACTATCCTCTTTTTGATTTCTGTCAGTCTCCATTGTATTTATTATAAAGCCTAGATATTCAAAGTTTGTGACATTTTCAGTGTCTTCATCGTTCATTGTTATTTTTGGGTGACAGTCAGCTTTTGTCTGAAAACTTTTTTTTTTTTAAATTACAGGAATGGGTTTTGATCCTCGCGGTGTTTTTGGACATATATGATACCATTTTCTATTCCCTTTACACTGTTTGAAAGGAGCACTGTGTCATCTGCATTGCCAAGCTCTGCAATAGGGCTGCCACCAGTTATAAGCTGTTCCCAACTGCCACAATTCTCTGTAGTTAAATATTTTTATTTTGTGTGTTTTTCCCTTCCTCCACCAAGTGCTGGATTTAGGCAAAAGCTAAGCAGCAGTTTAGGAACACATAATCTGCAGACCCTCACAGTTTATTTTTTCTTTTGAAGGAAAAAAAACAACAACAACAAAAAAGGATGGGGGCTGGGGGAGTTCTACACATGCAATTTTATTTTAGTAGAGCCTGCCAGAGGATTATAAAATATAGTTTGTGATTTTGTTTGGTTAGTTTCATTCTTAAATATTCTTTTTTTTGGGTGCTAACAATTAAACGATAATGTTTCTATCCTTTATTTTTTTAAACGCATATACATTTTTAAGTTTTCCGAGCTTGGTTAGTGTAATTAAGAATAGTTTTGGGCTTAAAAATCGAAAACCGACCCTGCTTCTTCCGCACCCGCCCCCTCCTCCACGGAGGAAATACAAACAATTCCATAGCCTTTCCAAAGACTCAAACTGTGTTTTTTTTTTTTTAAATAAACCCAGCGTTCTGACCTCTCTGGGAAATAACAAGAATATCATGTAACTCGTTTCATATAAGTGATCACCTTGTTGTTTTAAAGCGTTCACTAATGGAATTGTTTGCAGATTTTGCACTCCTCTTCTGCCTCTTTCCCCAAATAGATCATTTGTCTTTACATAAACCATACCAAGCTGCTCTATTCGTAACACAGGATATGAGTCTGTGAACAAAGTTTCGAGTGTACGACATTTATGTACCATAAATACACAGCAGTAATGATAAATGGAGAAGCCAGATTTCTGTAGTTTGCTCTGACCAACTGTAAAACGTACGAGAATGCTTTACGTTATGGTTCAGACATACCGAAATCTTTATTTGCGAGTAATCAGATAATCGCAGTGGTAGCTTCATAGCAAAGGGGTCACCCCCATAGATGCTCCGTTCTTGTACCAACGACAACCATATAGAATGTCCATCGCTATTCCTTGTAGGGTGGGGGAGGGCGGTGTGTGGTGGTAATCACACAGACTGCAGTTCTAGCAAATCCAGCAGCATATATACGAACTGAATGCAAATGGCAGATGTTAAAAATTCAACAGCTAACTATGGTCAGAAGCGAAAATTTACTACGACTAAAAACAGAAAGAAAAAAAAAGCATATTAGCCAAACTAACTGGAAGCCCTCGTCAGATCCAGTAGGTATAAGGTAGATTTAAGTTGGGAGTGAAAAAAGTTTTTACTTTTGTTACGTTTGCGGGCATTCATCCCTAAAGTCACACTCGTTAATTTATTCACAATATATACTACATTAATCGGTTATGTAGTAAAGTTTTAGCCTGAAAAGTCTAGTTAAGCTCCAGCAAGGAGATCAAAATTAAAATTTTGAGAGCATGCATCTTCCCTGTAGCAACATACGGATGTGAGTGGTGGATTATCTCCCAGTCCTTTAGAAAGAGAATAGGGGCTTTTGAGCTGAAATGCTATAGAAGTATTCGCAGAATATCTTGGACGAAAAAGAGGCGAAATACTGACATTTTGAAAAATCTTAACATCAAGGAAGATTAGCTAATGAACAGTATCCTGTCTCTGAAGCTAAAATATTTTGTTCATATCAAGCGCCACGACGGATTGGGAACAATTATAGCAGAAGGCATGGTACCAGGAAGGAGGGGCAGGGGCCGACCAACACGAAGATGGGCACAGGATATACAAGGTCCCACAATTAAGTAATGAGACTGATTTTATTATGGCCAAGACAAAAATGGCCTCTATGAAGCAAAGCACGGAATTTAAAGAGGCAACATTTATCTATGATCTGGCAATTTTTCATCGCCGCTGGGTAAACAGACAATAAACAAGCCACCATTTTGTTGACCTAGTCAGAGGTGCATTGTTGTGCATCAGCAGGGAGCAAAAAGCTAACATTAAATTCATTTCAAAATATATATATTTTTAATATAGAGACCATTCATAACATTTTAGTGCATGATCTTGGCAAGGAAAAAAGGTTGCTTGCTGGTGTGTACCACATTCGTTGTCTGATGACTAAAAACATCAGTAAGTTGAGTACCCAAGATACACCATCAAAACAAGAATTTTTTGACTAAAATCAAGTGTGTGTTCCCAGCCTTTTACCTTATTCCCGAGATTTGACTCTCTGTAATTATTTTCTATTTCCAAAATTAAAGTTACGATTGAAAGGAAGCTACTTTAACGATACCGATGACATCAAAAGGGCTGTTACATCGTGTTCCTTGAGAATGAAAGTGCATGAGGCGGGAGAGCTGGCGAGAGACCGAGTTTCTTTCAGGCAGACAGTGATGGGAGCGACGTTCTGCAAAGGACCTGCTACATGATGATGAGTCTAGTTTTGTCACATGAATGAAAACAGGAATGTATCATATTTGTAGTAAAATTGTTATTTAAGTTTAAATATAATTATACTAAATTAATAAAAATAAAAACAAAAATAGGGGTCCCGAAGAACAGGTTGAGAACCACATAACTAGGCCATGAACTGCTGTATGTATAAAATGAGTGTCGCGACAATCACAGCCACATAAAGTCTTGATAAAGATAAAGTATTCATTAACCAGTGCTAAGAATTAACCTCGCGAACGCACACTTCAGTTTACGATAATGCAACATTGGATATTCACTTGTGTTTTCCTGTCCTTGACTGCGCTTGCAGTCGCTCTTCTTCAACAGCCTAAAGATGTCATCAGCTTCAGCGAGGAGGAAGGTGAAAAACTCGATTTTTGGCTACATAAGTTGATCCAGGTATTGTCAAATGTATTCAAGTTGACATTTTAAGTTTTGCTGCATTCTCTTCTCCGTTATTTTACCATTATTATCTTGGGACATATTATTCGAATACTTCTTTTTCAGAATTCCGAGCCCTTGATGTTCATTGCTGCAGATTTCACCCGCTTCCATTTATCTTTCTTTTCAGTTTGTGAAACCAATTGTTTGCAGGTCTGCCTGGACATTATCTCTCCATCGTATTCTTGGTCTGCCTCGTGGTCTACGAACATTCATCTTCCTTGTGTATACACAGTTTTCACTTCTCTGTCATCTGACATTCTCTCAATATGCCCCATCCGTTTCCGTCTGTTAGATCTCATGATGCCAGTTATCAATGGTGATTTAAACAGATTATGAATTTCGTTGTTGAATATCATTCAAATGGTCAGTAATGTTTCTCATATTTGTGCTTCAAGTTTTTCACATGCTTATCTATGGCTCTTTTTCATCTTTACCGATTGAATTTCTTAACTGTCAATATGTTTTCAGGCTAAACATTCACCCCAGGGAGACGTAGTGACTTAACAATATGGTGTCCATCTACACCTTGAGTGATTTACTTGTCTTACTCTCACGGTGTTCGTCGATTGTGTTTAGGATTGAACCTCTTCTGTCATGAATCTGCCTACGAGCTTTTTTGCCCTGAAGACAGTAAAGTTGGTCTATGACAGACTCCAACTTCAGCAGTCTGAGAGTAACATTTAGTATTCTTTAAGGAGCAATCGACAGATGCTATACTGTTCTTGGCTCCTTTTTTGGGCTTCTTGATATGGACTGTTTTGTTTTTAATGGCAGGTTTGTGTGTTTGATTGCCTTCATCGGCTATAAACTCCGGCGGAAAGTTCTGTCTATTTGTTTAGCTCTAGGCTTTTTTTTTTTTCCAGGACATGAGTTTAGCGTGTGCGTCTGTTTTACAGATCTAGTTTATTTGTGTGGGACTGTTGTTTCCTCTCCTCTTAGGCGAATGCACAACGACTTCAAAGGACATGGCGGTTTTGATAGTTTTCTCAAACAACGGATGGTACGGACAATCCTCATTCCTGGCTCTGTGTTTATTTAGCAGTTAGCACGTTGTCTATGGTTGTTGGGGGTCAGGTCCTACAGGTCTTATATTAGTGCCAGACAATGTTCTGGAAACTAAAGGTGACTGGAACGATGTTGACTACTTCTCCCACCAGCACTGATTTCTGTATGAAAGGGGCGGTATTACTGTAAATATATTGAGGAAATCAGTTCGTGGAACGGGGCCTCAGTTACTGTGTGAGGTGCATTACTTGATGGAAGTGGGGCCTCACTCAGTGCGTGGGTGCCTGTTAGCAGGTATGAGGCTTCATTGGTCCAAGTAACGTATTACGGCCCATACACACCGTGATTGGCCGTACATTCATGCGTGTTAACCTTTCACACGCACTAGTCTAAAGTGCAGGGGAGTCACGCTGTGTTCAGTTATGAATATATTGTGCGTCGCATGTATACATTGCGTTTTACTAGTTGGTCTGAGCGGCCGGCAAAATTGCATATATTCTAGCCTACACAGACTTCTAGTAGGAGGTGAATTCACTTTAGCTTTCAGCGTTGACGATGGACCAGAAGAGCAGCGTTGTTTTTCAGCAGCAACACTTCTTTGTAGGGCCCACCGTAAAACGTTTAAGAATTCTGAATAAATAGTGCCGATCATTATATTTTCTGTTACTTTATTAATTTACAATATATAACGGCCTCAAGCGTTCCCTCTCTGTTTATTTATAGAAATGACATATACACACAGAAACCTACAAGTCAAATACCTTTCTTAAATGTGTGTGTATTCTAGACAAAGCATTAAGGTCGAAAGTGTTTGTAAATTGTTGTTGTGCTTGTTATTCGACATATGTTTCAGTAATAAAAATTTATGTAACCTATGGTGTCATTTCAATGGTTTTAAATGAATTCTGTCCGTGAATTTCCAGCTGTACGATAGACATGGTCAATAATACACCTTATTTTTGGGGGGGGGGGGGGGGGGGGGGGGGTGCCTAGTTGACCATGTTTTTAGTGCGAGTGTTTCCATAGCGAAGCGCACACGCCGTCTTGAAGTGACATGTTCAATTCCCGGCACAGTAACTTTGGCTTTCGTTTTCTATATTGTCTAGTGTGTTTTTTGTATCTTTCTGCTTCTTGCTATGAGTGTCGATCAATACATTTTCTGTTACTATTAATAAGAATTCTGAAGCCACGAGACGTGCTCTGCACTCTCTCGTCGGATGTAGGCTGAGCATGCGGGGTGGGGTGGGGGTGTTGCGGTTAGGGCCAGTTGTAGATGTTGCAGGGTCGTTGAAAGCGGTCACATCGTATGATATAGAAAACGCGTCATCGCCACTGAGAGAGTCCAAGACAATACAACCTTACGCTTCTGTAACAGAGAGTCGCACGTATAAAAGGTCAGCAAAGCATCAATGAACGACCAATCACAGTGTGCCTGGGCAGGAAAACATTAGTTGAACTGCCACATTTGGTGTGGCGTCGCTTCAGTGGGTGTGTGGAAGGCCTCATTAGGTGGGGGGGGGGGGTGCGCTTCAGTGGGTGCGTGAGAGGCCCTATTTAGTGAGTCGGCGCTTCAGGTCCTGGGGTGGCGCTCTAGAAAGTGGGTGTGGCGCCTCGGTGAGTAAACAAAAAATACAAATAATCTCTTGTGCCATTGGCAGGTGATGCCGAGCCTGATTTAAAGGCATATTAATAATATACTGAATGACCAATCACAACAATATACATGAAATAATATGAGCTGTTTTAAACATATTTTTGACAAGAGAACTTCTTAATATAGTTAGGCGGCCATTTAGCAACCCCCCACACCCCAACCCGTGAGAAGAATGGCGTGAAAGCAATCCTCGATTAACTGAAAAAATTACGTTTCAGTAACTAGTTTCAAAATTTTTCTTTCTATACCCGGCGAAGTAATCTTGAACACACTTATTTAAATGTTAATTTAAAAAAAAAAATTACCCATATGTGTGTATTCTGATACATCACTTGTTTGTTGAACTTTGAACCACATTTTATGAATGGGTTTCTCCTATGGCAGTAATCAGTGTGTGTCCTGAGCTAAATTAATTGTCTGAGTGGAAGTTCAAATTGAAAGTCTGTGTAGCCAAACCTAGTGCACCAAGTGAAGACAGGTTTCGCTATTGGACACTGGGCGGGAGGGATGAATACGATACGTTGAATGTGCTACTACCCAGAAAGTCAGGGAACTCATCCTCACAGACATCATATAGTAAAGTAAAGGACCCCTTTCCACCCTTTCAGGCCTTTGTGTGCCCTCCCAACTGGTGTAGGATCTCATGCGTCTCAACAAATCACAATCCCTGGTTGTCTGGAACAGCTCTTTTGATGATATCCCTCCCTGCCATCGTTTCAGCCCATCCAGCATTATCTTTCTTAGTCTGCCCCTACCCTTCTTTCCACTGATCTTTTCAGCTGTCACGATTTTCTCCAATGTCTCTCGTCTCATTATGTGGCCAAAGAACAGTGTTTGTCTTTTTCTTATTGTTTTATATAGAGATCTACTTTCATTAGTCTCTTTCAAACAATCGGTGTTAGTTACTGTAGCCGTCCAAGGTAATCGTAACATTCCTTTTAGAAACCACATCTCTGTTGCTTCCAAATTCTTCTTAATTTGTTCTGTGACATTCCAAGGTTCGCTACCACACAGCAGAACAGGTTCTATGTAACAAATAGTGCTAAACCTACACATTATAGACCGATCAGCACTTGGTGAGTAATGTAGTCAACATTACACTGACTACCTGTACTTCATAAGACTAGACCTGGTACCCATCAAGGCTGAGTTGACCCATTTTCAATTTGGAAAAAATAAATAAATAAAAAGTCGGTCTCTATCAGGACCCGAAGTGAAAATATATCTATACTTTCATATGGACCATTTGGTCTTGTGTGGGTGATGTTAGCAATATTATGCCGACTGACTTAACGTCGAACGGCATTTCTTGGTACTCATTTAGACAGGGTCGAGCTGGAAGAAATCCTCCTCGGAACCCAAGACTTTGGATTTTTACCTAGTAAGACATCTTTCCATGCCTTCATGCTTACTGGGCATGTACTGCAAGACGTATAATTTACAGACCAATCGGCATTCAGTGGGTGATATCGTCAAATTTACGCCGACCTCTTTTACTTTCCAGGACTTCTACCTGGTCCCCAGTTAAGGCTGGGTCGAACAAAGAATTAAGATCATTTTTTAAAAAGAAAAAAAAAAGTCAAGCTGTATTCGAATTTGAACCCAAGACTTTTGAATCCGCCCACAAACGTCTTGCAGCTGCAGCACAGCGGCTGTGTTTTACAAACGGCACGTGGTCAAAACTCAATGTATCAATCAGTGCACAGTCAATATTTCTGTTGGCGAGTGGTCACCTTGTTTGAGAAACAAATTGGACACACGCCATTCATCAGAAACTTTAGTGTCATTTCTATTGGTGAGTGGTTAACGTGTTAGGGAAACAAGCATGGACATACGCCATTCAACAGAAACTTTAGTGTCATTTCTGTTAGCAACTGGTTAACGTGTTAGGGAAACAAGCGTGGACATACGCCATTCATCAGAAACTTTAGTGTCATTTCTGTTAGCGACTGGTTAACGTGTTAGGGAAACAAGCGTGGACATACGCCATTCATCAGAAACTTTAGTGTCATTTCTGTTGGCGAGTGGTTAACGTGTTAGGGAAACAAGCGTGACATACGCCATTCATCAGAAACTTTACTGTCATTTCTGTTGGTGAGTGGTTAACGTGTTAGGGAAACAAGCGTGGACATACGCCATTCAACAGAAACTTTAGTGTCATTTCTGTTGGCGAGTGGTTAACGTGTTAGGGAAACAAGCGTGGACATACGCCATTCAACAGAAACTTTAGTGTCATTTCTGTTAGCGACTGGTTAGCTTGTTAGGGAAACAAGCGTGGACATACGCCATTCATCAGAAACTTTAGTGTCATTTCTGTTAGCGACTGGTTAACGTGTTAGGGAAACAAGCGTGGACATACGCCATTCATCAGAAACTTTAGTGTCATTTCTGTTGGCGAGTGGTTAACGTGTTAGGGAAACAAGCGTGGACATACGCCATTCATCAGAAACTTTAGTGTCATTTCTGTTGGTGAGTGGTTAACGTGTTAGGGAAACAAGCGTGGACATACGCCATTCATCAGAAACTTTAGTGTCATTTCTGTTGGCGAGTGGTTAACGTGTTAGGGAAACAAGCGTGGACATACGCCATTCATCAGAAACTATAGTGTCATTTCTGTTGGCGAGTGGTTAACGTGTTAGGGAAACAAGCGTGGACATACGCCATTCATCAGAAACTTTAGTGTCATTTCTGTTGCGAGTGGTTAACGTGTTAGGGAAACAAGCGTGGACATACGCCATTCATCAGAAACTTTAGTGTCATTTCTGTTGGCGAGTGGTTAACGTGTTAGGGAAACAAGCGTGGATATACGCCATTCATCAGAAACTTTAGTGTCATTTCTGCTGGTGAGTGGTTAACGTGTTAGGGAAACAAGCGTGGACATACGCCATTCAACAGAAACTTTAGTGTCATTTCTGTTGGCGAGTGGTTAACGTGTTAGGGAAACAAGCGTGGACATACGCCATTCAACAGAAACTTTAGTGTCATTTCTGTTAGCGACTGGTTAACGTGTTAGGGAAACAAGCGTGGACATACGCCATTCATCAGAAACTTTAGTGTCATTTCTGTTAGCGACTGGTTAACGTGTTAGGGAAACAAGCGTGGACATACGCCATTCATCAGAAACTTTAGTGTCATTTCTGTTGGCAAGTGGTTAACGTGTTAGGGAAACAAGCGTGGACATACGCCATTCATCAGAAACTTTAGTGTCATTTCTGTTGGTGAGTGGTTAACGTGTTAGGGAAACAAGCGTGGACATACGCCATTCATCAGAAACTTTAGTGTCATTTCTGTTGGCGAGTGGTTAACGTGTTAGGGAAACAAGCGTGGACATACGCCATTCATCAGAAACTTTAGTGTCATTTCTGTTGGCGAGTGGTTAACGTGTTAGGGAAACAAGCGTGGACATACGCCATTCATCAGAAACTTTAGTGTCATTTCTGTTGGCGAGTGGTTAACGTGTTAGGGAAACAAGCGTGGACATACGCCATTCATCAGAAACGTTAGTGTCATTTCTGTTGGTGAGTGGTTAACGTGTTAGGGAAACAAGCGTGGACATACGCCATTCATCAGAAACTTTAGTGTCATTTCTGTTGGCGAGTGGTTAACGTGTTCGGAAAACAAGCCTGGACTTAAGCCATTCATCAGAAACGTTAGTGTCATTTCTGTTGGCAAGTGGTTAACGTGTTAGGGAAGCAAGCCTTGACATAAGCCATTCATCAGAAACGTTAGTGTCATTTCTGTTGGCGAGTGGTTAACGTGTTAGGGAAACAAGCGTGGACATACGCCATTCATCAGAAACTTTAGTGTCATTTCTGTTGGCGAGTGGTTAACGTGTTAGGGAAACAAGCGTGGACATACGCCATTCATCAGAAACTTTAGTGTCATTTCTGTTGGTGAGTGGTTAACGTGTTAGGGAAACAAGCGTGGACATACGCCATTCATCAGAAACTTTAGTGTCATTTCTGTTGGCGAGTGGTTAACGTGTTAGGGAAACAAGCGTGGACATACGCCATTCATCAGAAACTTTAGTGTCATTTCTGTTGGCGAGTGGTTAACGTGTTAGGGAAACAAGCGTGGACATACGCCATTCATCAGAAACTTTAGTGTCATTTCTGTTGGTGAGTGGTTAACGTGTTAGGGAAACAAGCGTGGACATAAGCCATTCATCAGAAACTTTAGTGTCATTTCTGTTGGTGAGTGGTTAACGTGTTAGGGAAACAAGCGTGGACATAAGCCATTCATCAGAAACTTTAGTGTCATTTCTGTTGGTGAGTGGATAACGTGTTAGGGAAACAAGCCTTGACATAAGCCATGCATCAGAAACGTTAGTGTCATTTCTGTTGGTGAGTGGTTAACGTGTTAGGGAAACAAGCGTGGACATACGCTATTCATCAGAAACGTTAGTGTCATTTCTGTTGGCGAGTGGTTAACGTGTTAGGGAAACAAGCCTTGACATAAGCCATTCATCGGAAACGTTAGCTGCATTTCTGTTAAAGCAACGGTTCCCAAACTTGGTGGTGCAACATTTGTCAAGAATTGTTCACAATCTGCTTGAGATCAGCGAAGACAGTAGTTTAAAACAGAAATACCTTGAAGGAAGATAAGAACAGTTCTGGATGAAGGTGTGTTCAGAAGACAAGGCTGCAGTGCATTCTCAACGTACGCTTACACTTAAAAAAAACAACAGATACATGACCAAACTTTCTGGGTCAAGTGATTTGAGGGTTAAATTAAGTAAACTTTCTATATACATAAAGGAAATAATAAAAAAATTCATCCAAACAGTTTTATTCATTTCATTAAAGACAACCGAACATTGAATGTGCACTGTTTCTCCCCCTTCTTTTTATATGTATTCGAACTGCTTTTACGGTTGGTGTTACGCGACGAAAAAAAGGTTTGAGAATCGCTGCGTTAAAGGATATTGCAAACGATCACTGGCTATCACACTGGCTGTTGTTTCTAACAAAACTTTTGTTTGTAAACGTTTAGTAGCTTGCCATTGCCTGCTTAACGTTACGATGTGCACGCGGTTATGAAAAGCAAAGCATGCGAGCTGCCGTCATCGCCTGCAGCTAACTTTGAACCGGAATGTCGGGTTAGTGAAACTATGTTCATAACACCTAACAATATTCCATAGCGATTATAAAAGTTCTGGCATTATGCGAGCTAATAGACTGAAATGGTTGGGGCATACTGAGAGAATGTCAGATAACAGGAAAGGGAAAACTATACACAAGGAAGATGAATGGTTATAGACCACGAGACAGACCAAGAAGACGATGGAGAGATATTGTCCAGACAGACCTGCAAACACTCGGTGTCACCAACTGGAAAGAGAATGCTAACCATAGAGATGAATGGAGGCTGGTGATATCGGCAGGAATGAACCTCAAGGACTCGGAATGCTGAATAAGAAGAAGAAAACGATTATAAAAGTACACAGTGAAGGGCCTTTCTTTCTCAAATGAGGCATATGATTTTTATAGAACAACCCGCATTCAGGGGGTTATGTTTTCAAAGTCTCACCGGCAGTTTTTAGCTCCAAAGACATTACCTACTACTCTTTTTAGGTTGAATTTACTTAGCCATATTTAAATAAAGTAGCATTTCAATCATCGATCAATCATCTACGCAGGAAAAATCAAAACGCTTGACAACATTCAAGTACAACAACTGTGGAGACCCAACCAAAGAAGTGGCAAACATCACAACACTCATCATAGGACCAGATCCATTGGTATTCCCAGGTCCTCTCAGAGTGCAGTTCTCTGGGATCGCTAAACAAACGATCCAGTCACCAGTCAGGGTAAGTATCGCTTTGTGTACAATATAAGTATCGCTTTGTGTACAATATGAGTATCGCTTTGTGTACAATATGAGTATCGCTTCGTTTTGTACAAAATAGTATGGCTTTGTGTACAATCAGGATCTGAAATTTTTGGGGTAAACGAGAGCATTCTTGTATACCATAACTATATTTTTTAGTTTTATTATCATCACCATCATCATTATCATCATTATCATCGCCAGTGTCCACTTTTGTCGAAGGGCAATAACATTTTGCGATGTTAGATGGGTATAAGTCTGTCGGCTCTGTGGCTAAGTCGATGCCAACGCTTCGTAATGCCGGGGTGCCTGGTTCGATCCCAGCTGCGGGCCTCGTGCCTCGCGATGGTTTCAACAGTGGTATCAAGAAAGCCGACCGTACTGGAAGCAATGACAAACTACTAGACGTAAATTTGCCTAGAAAAACCACACAACGGCCAGGGGCTGTTGGGTTTGGTTCTGCAGCGTCCTGTAAAGGATACGCAACTAACCAGACTGGTATTGTTTTGTTTGTTTTAGTATCCAGAAGCCATGAGCTGTTAACCCTTAGGCTCGGTATTATGGATATCGCAATCTTTCGGCCTTGTAAATACCGTAAATCTGGAAGAAAATGTGGCTTTTCTGCCTACTTTCGGGAGTGAACCCGGACCACAAGGAGTTCGTCACCCGGTTTCCGCGCAATCCGGTTTAGACAACTACGCTAGAGAGCCGGACACCAGATGTGTATAAATGGCTACTGTCATCCGGTGTCCATGTAAATGCACTTTAATATTATTTATCCATTCTCTTTTAGTATGATCTCTTGCATTCACATCAGATCTGTGCACGCGTAGCGCCTGAGCTGGTAGTTGCTCTAGCTGCATTCTTACTAGATGACCAGCCAACTGATCTTTTGATTCTCAATTTATTTCTGCATGGTGTTGTTCCCACAGACTGTTTGATAGTATCATTTCTAACGATGATTCTTTTTTCTTCTTCTGCCTCTCTAGCCTCTAATGGAGCATAGGCCCCCGACCAACTCACGCCAAGTCGTTCTATCCTTTGCTATCGCATGCAGTTCTCCCCATGTCCTCTCCATCTTTCTAACCTTATTCTCCGGCTCCATTCTTTAATGTATTTTTTTGGCCTTCCTATATTTCTATGCACTGGTGGGTTTCAATGCAAAGACAATCTAGTTATATTGTTCTCCGGTTTTCTCAACGCCGGCGTCTTTTCCTCACCTCTTGGTCCACTGGAGCTTGCTTAATTCTCTCCCAAAGCTCTACATTAGTGATTCTATCATACCATTTAACTCGGATGATTAAGTTAGCGACTTTTCACAGGCATCCTTTACACGAGCTGGCAGAACCAACCCCAACAGATCGAGGCTGTTGTGTGGTTTCTCTAGGAAAATTTACGTCCAGTAGTTTGCCATTGCAACTGGACGGTCGGCTTTCTTGATACCACTGTCAAAACCAACGCAAGGCATATGGCCCGTAGCTGGGATCGAGCCCATCATCCCGGCATTACGAAGCGTTCGCATCAACTTAGCCACAGAGCCGACAACCAGGAATTAGGTATCAGTAAAAAAGACTGGACATGAAGTGCTATATTACGAAACAAAATAACTTTGTAAACAACCAAGGCCGCTCCTATTTGTAATTAAATAGAATTAAAATGTGAGATAAGATGTATAAGAAATGCGGCGGGAAAAGCCAGAAGAGACAGTGTCCAACAAAGAACTAAGAACAATAGTAGGTAGTGTAAGAGTAATTAATTTCATAGTACATCAAAGAATCAAATGGTTTCTTTATCTGGTCAGAAAAGAGGAAAGCCAGCAAGCAGCTAGAGCGTACAACATAAGAAAAGCAGGCTACATGTCAGTAGGTCTCATACCTCCCCCCCCCCCCCCCCCCCCCCCCCCCCCCACACACATCTTGAGTATATGACCCCCACGATCTACTGAATGCATAGTAATACTCTCACTACCCACCACCAGCATAGCAAAATGTTACTAAAAAGAGGTCAGTAGATTCTGCAAGAAGCGAAACAGAAAGTATAAAGATACATTTTGGTCACAATTTGTTCTCAATCTATAATGAAATGCTCGTATTATCCTATTGAATTATCCTATTAATTACATTTTTAACCTTAACTAACTGCTTTTGAAAATAAATAAAAATCCTTGTCTTTTTGTTTAGCATAAAGTTTTTTAAAATATTGTAGTTATAATGAAACTAAAACAAAATGTTAGTATAACGAATATTTACAAGTACAAATGCACTCACTTTCAAAATTGCTTGATGCCCTCTTGCTCTCCTCTAAGGGAGCGCACCCTAAGTTAGAATCGACTTCGCTACAGGAAAGAAATATGCTATTAACAGAACCTATGCAAGTAGCAAAAGAGGGACAGTACATCTAATTCCCCTCTGCGAGCCCTTGCGACATAAAAGATGGAACAAACGAAGCAGAGCACAGAATTAACTAAACAGTTTCCAATCTCTAGGTTGCTCTCGTGCTGGAAGTCAAGGTGGGAAGCATCTGGGTGAAGATACCTTGCATACAAAATCTGGGATCGTGTACATACGAGGACCTCTGTGAGCTGCTGGCTCAGATCACTGAGTGTCCGGCACCGCTGGTCAGTGCTGGCATTCCCTGTGCATGTCCGTATAAACAGGTAGTGTGACATATATGTGGGTAGATTTATAGAAACATTCGTACATGACACGAATGGTATATTTGTATGCATGCTTGTGCAGCCGTAGTGGATACATACATTCATATATACGTACACACATGATTCCATTATATTTACAAACACAAAAATATACATACACACATACATATATACGTAACACATACACAATACATACACACATGCATACATACAAGCACTCCTGTTTATATATATGTATATTTTAAATTTATAAATACACACATACACGCATATATACAAACATGCATGCAAACATTAGATACATATATGCATACAGCCAAACATGCATACAAGTACATACATTCATCTATACATAGATGCATAGATGCATATGTGTATATATGCATACATACATACATACATACATACATACATACATACATACATACATACATACATACATACATACATACATACATACATACATACATACATACATACATACATACATACATACATACATACATACATACATACATACATACATACATACATACATACATACATACATACATACATACATACATACATACATACATACATACATACATACATACGTACATACATACATACGTACGTACGTACGTACGTACGTACGTACGTACGTACGTACGTACGTACATACAGACAGACAGACAGACAGACAGACAGACAGACAGACAGACAGACAGACAGACAGACAGACAGACAGACAGACAGACAGACAGACAGACAGACAGACACACACACATACATACATACACACATACATATGTACACACTCACACACACACAATCTCTGTTGTGTGCTTTATAATATTTGCACAATTGCACTGCTGAATTTAAAAAACCGGTTATTCCTAACTGGGAATTTCTAAAATCCATATTCTATTTAATGATTTAAGATCTTCCTTAGGACATTGTAGTCGGATTCATTTAACTGTCTAAAATTGGTCCCAGGATGGCTGTCCTGTGGAAATAAAGAGGGGCGGCGTAATGCTGACCACATCACCCACCTAGTGCTGATTTGTCTGTAAAAATATGGGGTGCTCTTCCCATATGCCCGATGCGCCTAAGGCGAAAGAAAGGATTTTTACTTCACTTTACTATGTCTATGGATATATTACAGGCATGTGTCGAAAATAAAGTATCAATCGAATTTGGAATTTATCACTTGGTGTTTTTTAAACTACAAAATTTTTCCGTGTCAGTTCTGGGGTCAATTTTGGAGAAGGAAGAATAAACCTACTTGACTCTAACAAACATGGAAGGATGCCATTTAGTAGGGGCGTTTCCTTTAAAGTGGTTTGGCATCTGCCTGAGAGGTAAGGAATGAAACGTCTATACACAAAAAAGACAGGAACGTAAAATTGTTATGCATGCAGAATTCAAGTTCTGTATTAAGATCAAAGTCCAGGAGTGAACCAATTACAAAAAGTAAGCAACTTGGTTTTGTTGTATAAAAGTCGTCCCGATGTAAGATAATTTTTTTGGTTTTTTTTGGTTGTACCACCATCCCTGCTTCTGCCGGGGGCCCTGACTATAGCTAAGCCATAAATATGGTATAGGCCATAGATATGGCCTAGCGGGTGATCCTCATCCGCATGGTGGCACTTTACGTCACTGGGTATTTATTGCTTGTGTGATGTCTTGGTGGAATACAACAAGCAAGCAAGCAGGAAATTGGTTTTAAAACTGTCCCATTGAAAATGTAACATTAAAACACACACTCACACACACACACACACACACACACACACAATGAATTTTTAACTGTAAAATATGTACTGTAAGCCAATGACCCATTTCACGCTTACCGTCTCAAAGAGTCAGATGGACAAACTAGTAGAGCGCATACAGAACGCGGCTATGCAGGTAATTCTGGGTTGCACCAGAGACACCCCAGTGGTGTGTATGCGATACATCCTTGGTTTGCTGACGGTTGCAGGTAGGCACAAGGTGTTGCAGGCGAAGTCATATCTCAGGGTAGCTGCAGATACAGACCACCCTCTGCATGAAGCTCTGGGTGCAGTTAAGGGTCAGCGGCTAATAAGAGGGAGGTCATGGATGGCTCAGGCAGAAGACACAATCAGACAGGTTTGCATCCTTGAGAACATTAGGCGAGGAGAGGAGTAGGTCAAAGTGCCACCTGAACGGTCAGACTTGTGTAGAGTCATCATCACACTGAGCCGGGAATGCAGAGACTGGCCAGCAGGTGCCACAGAGGTGGAAATTCAGCAATTAATTCACGATAATGTTCGCTCAGAGGATTTGATCATTTACACAGACGGTTCGGTGTCAAGAGGCAAAAGAAGTGCTTGGGGCTTCTTAGCAAAAGTTAATGGTCGACGTTGGTGCAGGAGAGCCTAGCATATGATACCACAACATGTAGCTTAAGAATACATACATACATACATACATACATACACATACATACATACATACATACATACATACATACATACATACATACATACATACATACATACATACATACATACATACATACATACATACATACATACATACATACATACATACATACATACATACATACATACATACATACATACATACATACATACATACATACATACATACATACATACATACATACATATACATACATACATACATACATACATACATACATACATACATACATACATACATACATACATACATACATACATATACATACATACATACATACATACATACATACATACATACATACATACATACATACATACATACATACATACATACATACATACATACATACATACATACATACATACATACATACATACATACATACATACATACATACATACATACATACATACATACATACATACATACATACATACATACATACATACATACATACATACATACATACATACATACATACATACATACATACATAAAGGCGGTCACTGCAGCTTTCTGCTGGCTAGAGAACACGACACACACACATCGTGATTGTAACTGATTCAGAAAGCATGCTGGGGAAGATCAGAACAGGTATGCTTCGTGCAGAGTGGCATGCTTCGCTGCTGAGGACACGGATGAGGAGTATTGTCTGGATGTTTTTATTGGTATCGGTGTGTTGGGAAATGAACAGGTGGACAGACTGGCTGGCTCTGCACAACTTGGTGGAATACTGATACATGATAAGGCAGACGTGGTTAGTGCCTTGTGGGAGAGCGTGTACAGTTCGGAGGAGCAGATGGATCACCACAGTCTGGTCAGATTGATGCAGCGGTGAGTGACGAGAGGTTCTGGCCAATGCTCGAAGGTCAGAGGAAAGGCAAGAATGCTACTGGCACCATTAGTATCAGGACTCTTCGCTGGCTGTTGAAGATGGGGATGGGGCGTTTATGGGAATGCCCCGAGTGCTGTAATGACGGTTCTTGAATCATATCAAATCAAATCAAATCAAATCAAATCAAGTCAACGCACTAGGGCATGTTGCGTATAAAGGGCTAGATCTTCATTTAAAGACCAATCAACACTCGGTGGGTGATGTAGTCAACATCATGCCGGCCACCTTTACTTCCTAAAACTGAATCCGCTATCCATTTAAGGATTGGATGACCTAGGAGCCAATGTCGTTTTTGAAAATTAAAAAAAACTTGGACTCATCAGGACCAAAATATTCGGATGCGCAATCGAGCGGCTAGCCACTACACTGTGGCAGCTCCCTATAATAACTGTACTGCCATGTACATATTCTAATCTCTATTATTGTGCTTACCCCCAGGGACCTTACAGCCTGCCCCAGGCAGAGTTTGACATCTTGGTTGCCCTGTTTCCCGCTGGAGACTACCACGCCGTGGCTAACGTGACCAATGGCGTGACCTCCATTGCTTGTGTGGAGCTATTTGTCACGTTTGGTTAACTAACCATTTCTATTTATGCAATCTTTCTGCAACATTTAATAAACAAATAGAGCTGCTTAAGGTGTTTGTTAAAATATTTAGAGGATATAGATATTGCAGAGGAACGGTTGGCCGAGTGGTTACAACGTCGATCTCTCATGTGGGAGATCCTAGTTCGACTGCTACTAGGTTTTTCTGTCAGGAAACAATTAAACATTCTAACCTGCATAGTCCTTGGCGACAACTCTAGCCTGGCGACCCTAAGTCCTCAGGCTCAAGTCCATTTTGTCTACACCGACGTTGAAAGTAGTAAAACAGACAACAGTGTCAGTTTAAATATTTATAGTTAAAACCCCTGGTCTAACCAGCATTTCAAGGCAAGAGAATATACATACACTCACTATGTATCAGGCCCTCAAATCAAGAGAATATACACACACTCACTATGTATCGGGCCCTCAAATCAAGAGAATATACATACACTCACTATGTATCAGGCCCTCAAATCAAGAGAATATACATACACTCACTATGTATCAGGCCCTCAAATCAAGGCGAATGCTCGCATTAAACTCAGTAACTCCAACGACGATCGAGAAAAACGTCTCAAACAGCTGCAAACCCAAGACGAGGTCCGAAATCGAACCCACAGTCTTCAGAGACCTGAAAAAAAGATTTACCACTTCGCCATGGAGCCGCTCCCAGTCCAGCTAGTGGTACTATACAAAAAAAAAAAAAAAAAAAACATTGGGGTGCTCGGTGGGGAGGTGGGGGTGCTTAACACAACCCCCCCCCCCCCCCAAAAAAAAAAAAATTTAGTGGCCATATCAGGGGCCTATGCTTGCTTCAAGTACATTTATACTAAGTATAGTAATAATATTAATAATAATTATAATAATAATTATAATAATAATTATAACAGTAACAGTATACGGAATATATAGAAACATATATTTGAAATCATATTAAAGATCATACATTAAAGTCTTGCAGTGTGACAATGGAGAGGATACGGGAGGTTTTAGGTGTTTGAACAACAGGTCAACATTATGGCACACGGATAGTAACCCATAAGTGCTCCCTTCTTCTTCTAACTCAAGTCTGAGTCCCAAGAAGCTTAGCACAGTGCACAGGCTTTGTAGCACCGTCGATGATCCTGAAATACTTGATGTAGATTTTTAACTTAAAATTTTTTTCGGGCAGCTCCGTTAGGCGATTTTTTTATTGTTTTTTTTTTTTTTTTTCGAACAGCCAAGGGATTTTTTATGCGCGCAAAAATGCACACGGGCGTCCGTTCTCACTACCCAGAGACGAAGGGGAATTACTAGAAGTCCAAGCTCACGTGAAAAAAAATGAGGATACGGGAGCAATAAATAAGCTTTTCTTGAGCAATGGCAGCAGAACTTGTGTAAAGCAAACCTAACATACTCAGAATCTTGAATGTCTCTAGTATTCATTTTTAGAGACTGGACTGGCTCCTGAATCAACAATCCTTCAGCTAATAATCCGTTTCATTTGGTGTTGGTCATAGTTGTCTTAACCTGAAGACACAATTTCCTTTAGGCTCCACTTCACTTCATTTTCACTAGCACAGGAACGGAGCATGTACTGGGTTGCAGTGAAGTTGGCAGCTCGACTACTACAGCTAGTACCACTCCTACTACCACTACTCCTGTTACCACCACTCCTACTACTACTACTCCTGTTACCGCCACTCCTACTACCACTACTCCTGTTACCACCACTCCTAATACCACTACTCCTGTTACCACCACTCCTACTACCACTACTCTTGTTACCACCACTCCTACTACCACTACTCATGTTACCACCACTCCTACTACCACTACTCCTGTTACCACCACTCCTACTACCACTACTCCTGTTACCACCACTCCTACTACCACTACTCCTGTTACCACCACTCCTACTACCACTACTCCTGTTACCACCACTCCTACTACCACTACTCCTGTTACCGCCACTCCTACTACCACTACTCCTGTTACCACCACTCCTACTACCACTACTCCTGTTACCGCCACTCCTACTACCACTACTCCTGTTACCACCACTCCTACTACCACTACTCCTGTTACCACCACTCCTACTACCACTACTCCTGTTACCGCCACTCCTACTACCACTACTCCTGTTACCACCACTCCTACTACCACTACTCATGTTACCACCACTCCCACTACCACTACTCTTGTTACCACCACTCCTACTACTATCACCACCATCATCACCACCAGCTGCTGCTACTATTACTACCACTACATCATGATTTCTGTCCACAGCCAATGCTAATCATGTAGTGGGCTGTGTGGGCTCAGGGCATGGTGTCCGCCTCTAGTGCTAGAGGTCCGAGTTCAGGCCGCGGTGAAGGCTGAGATTTTTTTTCACGTGTACTTCTAGTAATTTTCCCTGTTCTTTGTGTAGGTAGATCGATCGCCCGTGTATAGTGATGAGTACGTAAAAGATCCCTTGGCAGTTGTAAATCTAAAAGGGTACAGTCTTTTTCAGTCTACAACTACCTCCTAAATACGTCCCCACTAGGAGATCACACAAGCGATAAACACTAGATGACACAAAGTGCCACCATGCGCTCGAGGATCACTCGTGATTAGGTCCCAGAAACCCCTTTTAGCCGTTAGGCCATATTTATGGCCCGGCTATATTCAGGGCCCCCTGCTTAAAAGCTAGGGTGGGGCTTCAACAATAAAATAAATGATTGCTTCCAACGAAGAGACGACATGATATAACCTTCTCATTAGGTACACAAAGCAAGTTGACTGTTTTCTTCTGTTTCGCATACTCAGTTTTATTCCTCTCTTTGTTTGTTAGTTAATTTCTATCTACACAGCTTTTCAATACAACCTAAGCTAAAAGAATACTATTAGTGACTGATCTTCAAACTTGAGCGGCTGCAAAAACAACATCAAAATATCTAACCGCTTTTGTTATATAGTTAGTTTAACGACTAAAGGGAGGTTAACATTTGATTTAAAAAGCGAGCTTTTTTAAATACAGGTAACCTCCCCTTTGATTTATGTAAGCAATAGTACATTGATTGACAACACCATAGTGCAGTTTTGTTTTCTTCCTGTTTGCATTAGGTTAATGAATAGTAATAAATCGTTTTCATGTTTCGATTACCTACCCGCTCAGGGTAGAGGGTACAACATGGTGGTATTACAGGTGCCTTGATTATGATATCTCTAACAGAGTGAGCGGGGTATCCTGAAACAGCTTTGCTAATAGACGGAGATACATTATCAGGTAACAGATTAAAACAAAAACAAAAAACGGCGGTGGGTGCGGGGTGGGGGGGGGGGGGTGAGTGAGTATGTTTTCAGATGTGTTTATCATCATAATTAGGTGCCTTGCCAGCTGGCATAGGCGTTCATGCAGGTTCAAAGATCTCGGTCTTTGGTGTTCTGAATCAATTCCACTGATAAAATTCCTCCATGCCGCTGTCTTAGGCCATCCACCATAATTTCTCTTGGTCTACCTCTGCCTCTTCTACCAATGATCTTTTCAGTCGTCACGATATTTTCCAGTGCTCTTTTTCTCATCCCATGATTAAAGAATTTGGTTTGTCTTCTTCTAATTGTTGTATATAATATTATACCTTCATTAGCCATTTCCAGGCAATCATTGTTAGTTATTCTGGCAGTCCAGGGTATTCGCAACATTCTTCTCAATAAACGCATGTCAGTTGCCTCCAAACTCTTCTTAATTTATTCGCTCATATTCCAAACATCTGTTACAGCTATCCCGTTATCAATGCTAAGTCGTCTGCAGTACTTTTATAATAATGTATTTACAGCTTAGTCGTCCCCATGTGGAATGCAGTCTTTTGTTATTTGAAGCCCTACCCTGGCTTTTGCCGGGGCCCTGAAGATAGCTGTCCATAAATATGGCCTAACGGATGAAAGAGGTTTCTTGGACCTCTCGACGGGTGATCCCCATCCGCATAGTGGCACTTTGTGTCACTGGGTGTTTATCGCTGCTTGTGTAATTTCCTAGTGGGGTACAACAAGAGAGAGAGAGAGAGAGAGAGAGAGAGAGAGAGAGAGAGAGAGAGAGAGAGAGAGAAAGCGCGAGAGAGTTCATAATCCTCTCTGTCAGCCAAAATCTGGGAACCCTCTTTAATTTCAGAAAGAATAATTTACAACTAAATAGTAGAGTTAAAAGTGCAGGCTTGTAACTTCTCTACAACACTATCATACACATTGTTGGAAGCTACAGTTGTGCAGCCTGTGGATCAAAAGCTCGTGGGTTTAGGTCCTGAGAGAACCGTAATTTTCATTTTTGTTTTGAAAATATTCTTGTGTATAAGACTTGCACCATATTGAGAAAATCCAGTCAGATATCCTACCAATAGTGAATAAACGTGATAGAAAACTGGCATCAGAATATTAACAAAGATAAAATAGCTGGGTGCGTGTTTATAGACTTTGACTATACTATCCTTATTAGAACACTAGAAATAATGAACTTCAATTGTAATCTATTCACGTTATTAAAATTATTTCTGTTAAATAGGAAACAGGTAGTTTCAAATAATAAATCCCTCTCGCAGACTACTGTTGTAAATACTGGAGTACCCCAGGGCTCTATTCTTGGCCCTCTGTTATTTGCCATTTATATAAATGATCTTCCTTTATCTCTGTCGTCGCCGTGTGACGACTGTAGACGACTGTACGTGTGATATTCTAGAGTCATCTTTACAACAGGAATTAAACAATGTGGTCTCCTGGAGCTGTGCAAACCACATGCAAATAAACATTAGTAAAACAAAATGCATGTTAATATCAACAAGACAAAAACTATATTCTTTAACTACACATATTACGCTTCAGTTCTACATCAGTAACAACCCAGTAGAATGTGTAACTGAGCACAAAGCTTTAGGCGTAATTATTGATATAAATTTAACCTTCACTTCTCAAGTGCAAGCTCTATTGAACAAAACAGCTAAAAAAGTTTACCAGCTTGCAAAAATTAAACACTTTCTGAATGAAAACACCAGAAGGATATTTTATACCTCCCATATTCAGACCCATCTAGACTACTGCTTCACAATATGGGATGGCTGTCCAAGTTTAGTCATGAAACAGCTTAAAGCTCTTCAAAAAAGAGCTGTACGCTTAGTCAGTAATAATCATGGAAGCTAGAAGAAGAATCGTTATTTCATGTTATGTGGTCACCATACGGGTGCCAGGGCTTGATCTTGGGGGCAAAGGATAGACTCAATGCCACTACCCCTTCGGTTCCCCTAAAAAGCACGTTTTATGAGGAGACTAAATATGGATGTTTCCTTCAAAACAGGGGTGCACCTGCCTCAGAGTCAAGGAACCAACCGTCTGCACACAAATAAGCCAGATCTGAAAAACGAATGTGCACGCAGAACTGAATCAACACCAAATGTAAGTTGTTGAAGAAAAACAACTGGAACTTGACAATGTTGTTTTCAGCCGTTTAAGGTTAAGAAGAAGAAGAAGCAGGAGATATGGTGTTGAAAAACAAGTAAAAATTATTGTCTCTAAACGTTTTTCAACCGTTTAAAAAAAAAATAAAAAAAGTAAAGGACCCTTCTCCACGCCTTTAGACGTGTATGGCATACAGAGCAAGACCTATAGTTTACAGAATAATCTGCACAAGATGGATGATGTCCTCGGTCAGCATCACGCCGATTTCAGCTGTTAACTTGGTCTAAAACTTCGGAAAACTATTTTAGAGAGAAATTATGAATCATCAGTAACTGCAACATTGTCAACTACATACGCTGTTACCAAACATGACATGTTACAATGTTTACATTTTAAAATAAAGGAACACAAATCTAAGAGGCACACCACCCACAAAGCTGAACATGTCACTGGGAAGAATTAATCCGTTTTATTACTATTTGCTTAGTGCAAATGGATTCATCGATTCATTTCCTTGTTTCTAGTGGAAACAAGCCAGCGACGTCAAACCCGTTATATTTCTGCATTGTTGGAGTCAAGACACCCACTGCTACACGATTTATTTCTTTTCTTTCAACAAAGAGCAAACAAAACATGAGTTTGACGGCCATTGTTCGAGACCACAGTGACATTGACAATTAAACATTGTAAAACTCTGGCCCACAATGATCTGTGACGATGTAACAATTGTATCAACATAATAAAATATTGATCTAACGAATCTAATAAAACAATTGTAAGCTCAAATAAAAATATTTGCATGCTCTGTGTAGCAGCTGACGTACAGATGTTTTGCTATGCTTAAGTTTAACATCTGTCACATTGGCTTTCTGCCTTTTCTTCTAATAAGGTACCTACGCATACATACATATGTGTTATGAGTTATGAGTTATGAGTTAGATTATCTTCACAGCACTCCGGACACATCCATAGGCGGACAGATTACCCTCTCAACATATTTATCAGCGTCGTGCGGTTAATAGTACCAATCCTATGTTGGTTAACAAGACTTCGTGTGCGTCCGGTATGATTCGCATGCTTGGTTGTGCCGATCTTTACTCCCAATTCGAGTATTCTTAGCAGTGATGTGGACACGTTGCTTAGAAAATCATCAGAGCCGTCTTATCTTTCTATGAGCAATGACAATGTCTGCGTGATTTATAGACCTGCTGTCTTTAATTAATGCATCATCTGTCAGTCTATCAGCTATCTCATTACCAACAACGCCTGCATGTCCTGGGACGAATATGAAAGAAACTGCACACACAGGAGAGTCTGCATAACCAGCCTGCCTCGACCCACTGGATCATGCTAAAAGAATCACTCAGCACACACACGCGGGAGTAGTCATGTGATCCCAGCCACATGAAAGCATGTGTCACCGCAATCACCTCCATCATCATGCTGCTGGTAGTCATGAAGAAGGCACAGGTGGCTTCCTAATCTGTTCTGTCTGTAAAATAACAGAGCCGAGACATGCCTGGAGACAAGTAATCGTTACAAATAGCAGACGTCACACGAGACAATTTCTTACTTCAATTTGGTTCCGTCTGGATTTGATTTGGCTTGGTTTTAATTTGGTTTGAATTCGTCTTGTACAGCTTGGTTCGGTATCATTTGCATTGGCTTGAATTACTTTTGTTTGGCTTTGTTTGTGTGAAAACACTTACATTGCATACGGGGACCTAGTGTGTTCTAGTCGCCGCAGAGAGAATATGCAATTAATTAGGTGCCGCTTCTACACTAAAGGTTGGCTGGAATAGATCTTCGACACTCTCAGTTTGTAGTTCTGATTAGACAAACACACTTACACTGGTGTATTTTCATTTCTTGATGTTATCCTTTCATGTGTGTTTTACCAATACTCTCAGTTTGTTCTTCTGACTTAATACTTACTTATACTTTGTACTTTCATTTTTTGATGTTATCCTTTCATGTGTATATCTCCAGTACTCTCAGTTTGTTTTTCTGACTAAATACTTACTTAGACTTTGTACTTTCACTTTTTGATGTTATCCTTTCATGTGTATATCTTCAACACTCACAATCTCTCGTTATCGCTGAACATTCACTTATACTTCATACTTTCACTTTTTGATGTTATCCTTTTACGTGTATATCTCCAACACTCACAACCTGTCGTTATCACTGAACATTCACTTATACCTCATACTTTCACTTTTTGATGTTATCCTTTTATGTGTATATCTCCAACACTCACAATCTGTCGTTATCACTGAACATTCACTTATACTTCATACTTTCACTTTTTGATGTTATCATTTTATGTGTATATCTCTAATACTCTCAGTTTGTTCTTCTGACTAAATACTTACTCCATCTTTGTACTTTCACCTCTTGATGTTGTCCTTTCATGTGTATCACCGCCTACTTCTTGCTTCCTGGTCTTAACATTTCTCTGCAATGATGATATTTATAAAAGTTTTGTGTCTTTCAGTGTGGTCGAAATAACGAACAAGTCATAGGGGCGTTGGAACCAGGGAGCTCTGTTTTGTTTATAGCCTCTTCGAAAGAATCCATTCCACCCCACTTCCACCCACCTCGGAAAAAAATATATAAAACAAATTAGCCACTACCGACCATATTCCTAATATCCATGTAAATAACTTTTACTGAATATGTATTTCCTGTTATTAGTAATAATTTTTTTATTTATCTCATATGATTAGGACCCCGCAAGCCTCCTAGAAAAATTTAGGGCACCAAAAACCTGCCTCCGCCCCTCTCCTCCAAAGATTTCTTTTAGTTTAATGTTTTCTTGGTGTCACCTGCTGAGATATGTCCCAAATTATATTGAACATTCTCATTCTTATATTACTATGACAATCACATACTATCTGATACACTTGAATCTTCTGACATGTTTAGTTACTGCAACTTTTAAAATTCTTTGTTAAACCTGTCGTCTTTAAGATACGAGTTTGGGGCCTGGATTAATCTATCTTACGAGTTTAGGGCCTGGATTAATCTATCTTGTTCGTGGCTACAACATGTCAATGTATTAAACACATGTCAGGATGAAGAACGTTCCCATTATCTTGACTCTCTCAGCCGAGTCCCACTTGATCGCTAAACCACTCGTTTATCTTTGTCTGCATAATAAGACTCAGGACACAATGAAACAACTATTGATGCAACAAACCATTTAAGCCATTGAACTTGGCGCAAAAAAGCAGGCCATAATTATAACTGGTGCTGTCTTTATTTTATTTTGTATTTCATTAAATCAACAGACTAATAGAAGGGGTGGGGTGTGCTTTCTCTCTGTAGTTTTAAAGACTTTCCAATATACTTACTTCAGAAGAGGGGAGTTCCTGTGGTGTAGTGACTAGTCGCTGACACACAGATCAGAAAGTCGTGGTTCTGACAGAGCCGGAATTATTTTCAAAAATAACCTTGACTCTCGGGTCGAGGCAGCCCTGAGTGGGTACCACGTGCATTCCTGGGAAATCAAGGCGGCCGGCGTGATGCTGACCATATCACACACTAAGTGCCCACTGGTCTATAAAATATAGGTCTAGCCCTTTATGTGCGATATGTCTAAAAGCGTGGAAAGGGCTCCTTTACTTTTACATCAGAAGAATGGATTTAAAAAGGCCAGAGCTGTGTATCTTCCTGGCGTGTTTGATTCGGGAACCGACACAGTGTGTGGCTAGTCGTGCTTTCAAATTCATACTGGATATACTTTGGAAAAAACAATGTATCTCTTATGTCGATCCAGTCTCAAATGGGTACCGGAAAATGTCTTAGAGAGTAATCATGACCGTTCATCCCCAGCCGAGGATCGATGTCTATAAAAAGAAATGAGCCTAGCCTCATACGCCGATAGGTCACTGGCGGGAAACGGGTCTTTTACATTTTACTTACTAATAGCATGATAGCCACCGTGGTATACGAGCCTATCCCACGCCAACAGCGTTTTGGGCAGATAGGTCTAGACGTCTATTTTGCAGACCAATCATCACGGGGTGGCTGATACGGCCAGCATCACGCCTGATCATCTAGTGCTGGAAGTATATGTTTTTTTAACAAATATCACTTGATCTGTGATGTGGTGAATATCGCGCTGATCACCTCTGCTTTCCACAATATTACCTAATACCGATTTTATGCTGGGTGGACCTAGGATGTCAATTTAGACAAATCTGTCTCGATGTGGATTGGATCCGAACGGCGTCTTCCTTTGCTATATCTAAATGTAAGAATCTACTCAGAACGCGCTAAAATTGCGGGAAGTCATGGGTTACACACAAACCGATAGGGCAAGGAAAAATCACTTGGTTGTCCAAAGTCTCAGGCAAAGAACGCAGAGACATTATAACAGAGCAGATCATGGACTCCGAAAACAAGATTCGGGTCCAAAAAGCATTTCAGCAGTCGCAGTAAGGCCACTTGATCGACCTTGTGAGCGCCTTGCCACGAATACTCAGATGGAGCAAGATTTTGCAAATGGCCCCGCTGCTGCTGAGCTGTGTCATAAGGTCTGCCTACGACGTGTTACCGTCTGTCACCAACACGAACAAATGTCATGCGACCACTGATCCGACATGCCCGTGTCCAGAGGAAGCAGACGCTCAAGCAGGTAAATTCCGCGTACAAGAAAGCCCTAGGCCAGGGATGATATACATCCCTCCACAGTAAAATCCTGAAATAGCTAGCGAACATTGTGGATAAAGCCAGGATCAGGGACAGCACGAGGGCCTGTCCTAACGTTCCCCCATTGCGTTTCGTCAAGGCTGGGCAGATCTCTAAATGTTAAGTCAACAAAGCCGCATATATTCCATCTATACATGACTGTAAGAGGGACTGGTCACTGGCGATCCATGACACATACCGCTCCCGTCACGTGCCTGATTTAAGGATTTCACCTTAAGAACCAACAGCACTCTGAAATAATTATGTTGAGTCGTTGGCTCGTATTGGTCTAAAGATATCCAGTTGTCAATACACGCTCAACTTATTTCAGGAGTAGGGCAACTCAAGCTTTGGCACAACAAAATATATAATATTCCTATGCACACTTGGCTGGTCACCATGGTGAACTAAAGGTGAGCATGGATAGAGAGCATGTAAGACATCCTTGTACTTATCCCAACTGATTTGTCTCTGCTCCCCTCAGTCCATGGTGACTTGAATCGGCTGACTCAATATATAGCGTTTCTCTCTGGTTGATTTGGCACCCACTGATCGTCCTGCAGATGAGGACAAAGGAACTTCACTGGAGCCCAACACAGCTCCAGAGGAAGACTCCCTTGGATTAATGACACAGTTGGCCTGCAATACTGTCTTTCAGCCACTGGAACTCCCACACAAGTTCCTGAAAAAGGATTCTTCGGGTTGATGACACAGGTGGCCTGCAAAACTGTCACTTAGCCACTGAAGCTTAGACACAAACTCCTGCCAAGTTGATGTTCTGCCTACAATAGGTAGGGTTTTTGGGTGGGATTTGTGATGGGAATGGTATGGGATGGTGATTGCTGGTTATAGGTTGGTGATTGCTGGTTATGGACTGTGATTCGTCTGCCTGACTTCTAAGGAGATTTCATCACAAGCTTAGGAATTCTTGCAATATAGAACTGGTACGTTGAATGTGCCAATTTCTACATAGACTGTATACACGTCTTGACACTTAGGAATCAAGCGAGAGAATGCAGCTAAAATCTAAACTTGGCGTCTCTAGGAAAGAAGTCCCCTGTATTCATGCCAAGGAGTAAACTGGGTTACAGGAATTTCTGAATTAAACACCAGAAATCTTCAACCTACAGTTGCAAGTTTGAAAATGAAGATTTATCAAAGCAACTAGAGTGTCTAGAAATGAATATTTTACCAGATAAATGTATATATCAATATAAGGGACTATATACCCCTCCGGACGAGTTTAAGTTTGAAATTTGACATGCCCGCTAAGGGAAATCAGCATCACGACGCGTTCTTCGTGTAGGGTTGGCTGCTCACTTCACGACAATCCATCTGTATGGTTTTTAGAAATACCCCGAATCAATCCTACAGACTGACTTGAGACAAGACAGTTTTGCACTCTGTCGAAAAACGCCAGCTCATCCAGATAAAGCTTAGCGTGCCGTACGAGTCACAGATGGAGACAAATTTACTTGTACAAACTCTAAAAGTACAGCTAAATGGTGGCCAGTCTGAGGAGCGATGAAGCATATACAGTTCAACTCTTCGCTGTCAAAGTAAGCGCAAGAGGGCTTATTTCCACTGTCACACACAATGTCGTAAAGCACCTAGGCGTGCGAGACAAAGAGCGCAAACGGTCACTGAAACCACTGAGCGAGGCTGCTGAAAGGGCTTCGAGCTGGCTATCAACGCAATGGAACATCGTAGGGAGTAGACCTCGGTAGACTTGTCCTAACCCCTGGTAGAAACGAACTTGTTATCCCTGAGAAAGCCCAAGTGTCCGATTGAAGTCTGCCAGTGTCTCTCTGCCAACTGCCACAGTCTTACATCTGTCCGAAGAACCAATAGTAAGTTTGTCACTCTGGTCTTGAAGGTATGCGGCTTATTTGCTACCGCATCGACAATATATAACACCAAATCTCACAAACCCACCATTTCGTCTTGTCCGTATGTAGGGTAAAGCGCAGCAGGTGATGTCTGAGGCCTGGCGTCATTAACTAGGTCGGTCCACCCCCCGAGACTGAATAATAGATAAATGGACCGAAACAATTGTCTACGAGATACCCTTTTCCTGATGATCATTAAACGCCTGCTGTTCATGCTCCCCTGTGCAGTTCTTTTTCTTCTTATATATGGCTCAATTTCTTGCACGAGAAGGCTGATCTACCGAGAGGGTGTTACACAAAACACCACTTTTGTCACTACAGTAACAACCCACTGAAACCTCCGAAACGTTTGTCCTCGTGAACTACGAGCAGAGCCGAAATCCAACTCACAATCTTCAGAGCAATAGGCATTTAGCTAAATTACTTTACCACAAGATTCCATCCTTTCTTTAAACCGGCTTAGAGCAACGAACAGCTGTCAAAAAGATGCTATAAAAAATCTAATTCCTTGATAACAGCAAAATCATATTTGCATAAGACAAGCTCCCATATGTCTATTTTTAAAGCAATCTTCCTCAATTGCAAATTTCTGTTCGCCATTAATGAATCTTTGGATATGATCGAGCACAGCCTCTTAAATGTCTAGTAGAATCCTACGACCTCATTTAAAAATGTAAAAGTAAAGGGGTAAACGTAACGTTAATCTCCACACGCCCCGACACACTAGGTCATTTCTGACTGGTAGTTTCTGAGCCTCGTGCCCTCGCACAAGGTTAGAGGGGTGTTCCGTGATACCATTGATATCGTGGGTTGTATATTTCTGCTCGCCAGTGCTTATAACCCTCCAATAACATGGAGTAATAGCCCTAAAGCAACCCCCCCCCCCCTCCCCCTTTAAAGTGCTGCAACCTATGTCACATGCATTCTCTTTCTCGGAATGAAAACGTAAATACAAGACAACGGAGAAAGCAACCAATCGAGCGGGACACACGAAACCTTCAGGAAAGTCGACCAGCACAACAAACTTGTGCATGGAAAGTGATCTTCTCTATTTGTGAAGATTTTCGTAATGTTTATCAGTACAGGGCCTTTTTCCGCGCCTTCTGGAATATTGGGTATATAGGGCTAGACCTTATCTTATAGACCAGTCGGCATTTGTTGTGTGACGTAGACAGTATCACAAAGTCCGCCTCTACTTCTAAGAACTTTACCTGGTAGCCTTTTAAGGCTGGATCGACGTGGCACACAAGGCCGTGTGAAAAGAAAATGTCCAGTTCCTCTAGAATCTGAACCTATGATATTTTTATTGTTCACCAGCAGTAAAGTCTAGTGAAAAGTTCTTGGTGTTCGTCCACTTTTGGACGCTGGTCTTGTTCCAGAACCTGAGTGTTGCGTACAGATCCGTTTTACAGATCGGACTCAGTGTGCCGACTGTTGGTTTCTCGCCTCTCAGGCGAGGCTAGACTAAAAAGTTAAAACCCACTCATAATAAACACGGTTGTTCATAGTGTAGCTTGTTTACAGTATTCAAAAAAGAAAGTTTTTTTTTTTAAAATTGAAATTTAAAAAAAAAGAAAAAAGAAACGGACTTACAGGCAGAAAGATAGTCAAACAAATATCATACAGACAGACAGACAAAGATCAAGCAGAAAGCAGGCAGTGAAAAAAATACCAAGCAGACAGACAGGCAGATACAGACAAAGGGACAGACAGATAGAAAAATAGATAGGCAAAGAGACACACAGACAAAGAAACGTAGAGACCAAAAGACAGAAAAACAGACAGACAGTCAGTCAAAGGTCAAGCAGACAGGCAGACAGAAACAAAGGGACAAACAGAGAGAAAGACAGACAGGCAAAGAGAGAGACAGACATAGATATGGAGAGCCCAACAGACAGAGAGACAGACGGACAGACAGACAAAGATCAAGCAGACAGGCAGGCAGATACAAAGAGACAGACAGACAGACAGATAGACAGACAGACAGATAACTAGATAGATAGATAGATAGATAGATAGCTATATAGATAGATAGATAGATAGATAGATAGATAGATAGATAGATATAGAATAGATAGATAGATAGATAGATAGATAGATAGATAGATAGATAGATAGATAGATAGATAGATAGATAGATAGATAGATAGATAGATAGATAGATAGATAGATAGATAGATAGATAGATAGATAGATAGATAGATAGATGGATAGATGGATAGATGGATAGATGGATAGATGGATAGATAGATAGATAGATAGATAGATAGATAGATAGATAGATAGATAGATAGATAGATAGATAGATAGATAGATAGATAGATAGATAGATAGATAGATAGATAGATAGATTAGATAGATAGATAGATAGATAGATAGATATAATAGATAGATACGATATGAAGATAGATAGATAGATAGATAGATAGATAGGATAGATAGATAGATAGGATAGATAGATAGATAGATATCGATAGATAGATAAAAGAATTAGATAGAATAGATAGATAGATTAGATAAGATAGATAGATAGATAGATTAGATAGATAGATAGATAGATAGAAGGCTAGATAGATAGATAGATAGATTAGATAGATAGATAGATAGATAGATAGATAGATAGATAGATAGGATAGATAGATAGATAGATAGATAGATAGATAGATAGATAGATTAGATAGATAGATAGATAGATAGATAGATGATAGATAGATAGATAGATAGATAGAGAGTATAGATAGATAGATAGATAGATCATGATAGCATAGATTAGATAGATAGGATAGATAGATAGATAGATAGATAGGAGCTAGATAGAGAGATAGATAGGATACATAGCTAGATAGATAGATAGATAGATAGATGATGGATGGAGATATAATTAGATAGATAGAGTTAATAGATTAGATATATGAGATTAGATCGATAGTAGAGAATGATAGATAGAATAGATAGTAGAAGAATAGATAGAGCAGATAGATAGACTCAGATAGGATAGATAAATATATATAGATAGATAGATAGATAGATAGAATAGATAGACGTAGATAGAGAGATAGATAGATAG
>CAJHNH020003409.1:0-70209 GCA_905116865.2 Candidula unifasciata | reverse complement strand
GTTTTGGCGGACTGTACCCTTAGGTGGTTTTATTTTGGGGTGTGGGGTTGGGGATCCAGGGAATGGTTTTCGCCTGCATTGTTTATTTGTGGAAATGCGCTTCGACAGACAGTGGCCCTTTGCATTACCCCATTGTAGACGGCAGAAAATAGTTTTATCGCCCAGTATGAGCTAGGCATATGCAACACTGTGAGCTGCAGTTTTCTTTTGGGTTTGTTTTAAGGGCAAATGTGTGATGGAATTACATTCAGAAAGGGCGGGGGCCCCTGTCCCCACATATGGGGGGCCCTTTTATGTGATTAAAACTGAGATGTGCAATGCCATCAGTTGTAACTGCGCTTCTCATAGAACTGATTTCAAATGTCAACTTTGTGTTAGCATTCGATGGCTGTTTTATGTTTTAATGGTATAGGTGTAGAATCCAAGTTTGGGGCCCAATTTTTTCCCACAAGGGCCAGGAGGATTTTTTTTGTCACTGGATAGGAGCGAGAAACTAGGGGGACCCGGTGCCAATCTGTTTCCCAGATTCATTTTGAAGGGGGATGGGCCCTGTTTTTTTGCCTGAATCCCAACTGAGGTTTCTTTTCCCTTTTTTCAAAATTTTGTCTGAGCTTAATAAAAAAACTTGATATCCCTTTTTGGATCTAGTTTGTTAAAAACGCATGATGATTTAAGTAGTATTTTCCCTCAGTAGGTTTACATCCCAAATATTCGCGATTTTAAATTATTGTAATCAAACAACATATATGGCATACATGAAATTTTTTTAATTTATTAATTTTTAAAAAAATTTTTTTAAAAGGGGTTCATAATAATTTGATAAGTCGCTCTCGTCACGGTTGCCTGAAAAAAACCGGTCCTTTGCCAGCCCCGCCTTTGTATTTCATATTCAAGAGCATATACCGGGCCCCAAAAACCGGTGGTTTGCCTTCCCTTCCTTCTGGCCCATCCCTTTTGTATTTTTTTTTTTTTAAAAACCCCACCATTGCTTAAAACGGACTAAAGTTTTTTGTTTTGGGTTTAAGATATTTTAGGCCCAAACCCTTCCTTGGTTCAGATTTTTCAAATGATTTTTTTTTTCTTTTTCCGGGTTTTCTGAAAATTTCTTAGATTTCAGCTAAAAATTTTCCTTATTTTCTGATAAAAATGTATTGGAAAGTCAAAAGGGGGAAAGTCCTTCCCCACAGGACGCTTTCCCTGGTAGCCATTTTATGCAGTGTCAAGCCGATGATAGTAAATTTATATTAGCCTATTCAGTCACTTTTCTCCTGTGCCTTAGCTATGGCATAATGGAACCTGTCTACTAAATTTCTATAAGTTGATCCCACACAGCTGCCAGAAAATGTATTCAGTCTGCCTTGTTCTTCCCTAACTAACAAAGCTAACAGAAGAAAAGAAACAGAAATCAATAAATGTATGTATATGTCTGAAGCTGAAATGTTCTATTGATAATGCTACTGGGACCACTGCCAAAATGATAACAGAACTAATGTAAAATGCTGTCCTGTTCATGAGAATATGATTAGGAATGGTAGAATGAACAACTGCTTCTAGTGTGATATGTTTGCTTCAACTGTAATATATCAGCTTCTAGTGATGTGTTTGCTTTTACTGTGGTATCCCTGCTTCTACTGTGATTATATGCTTCTACTGTGGTATATCTGCTTCTACTGTAGTATATCTGCTTCTACTGTGGTATATCTGCTTCTACTGTGGTATATCTGCTTCTACTGTGGTATATCTGCTTCTACTGTAGTATATCTGCTTCTACTGTAGTATATCTGCTTCTACTGTGATATATCTGCTTCTACTGTGGTATATCTGCTTCTACTGTGATATATCTGCTTCTACTGTAGTATATCTGCTTCTACTGTGGTATATCTGCTTCTACTGTGGTATATCTGCTTCTACTGTAGTATATCTGCTTCTACTGTGGTATATCTGCTTCTACTGTAGTATATCTGCTTCTACTGTAGTATATCTGCTTCTACTGTAGTATATCTGCTTCTACTGTGATATATCTGCTTCTACTGTGGTATATCTGCTTCTACTGTGGTATATCTGCTTCTACTGTGGTATATCTGCTTCTACTGTGGTATATCTGCTTCTACTGTGGTATATCTGCTTCTACTGTAGTATATCTGCTTCTACTGTAGTATATCTGCTTCTACTGTGATATATCTGCTTCTACTGTGGTATATCTGCTTCTACTGTGATATATCTGCTTCTACTGTGGTATATCTGCTTCTACTGTAGTATATCTGCTTCTACTGTAGTATATCTGCTTTTACTGTGGTATATCTGCTTCTACTGTGGTATATCTGCTTCTACTGTGATATATCTGCTTCTACTGTGGTATATCTGCTTCTACTGTGATATATCTGCTTCTACTGTGGTATATCTGCTTCTACTGTGGTATATCTGCTTCTACTGTGGTATATCTGCTTCTACTGTGGTATATCTGCTTCTACTGTGATATATCTGCTTCTACTGTGGTATATCTGCTTCTACTGTGATATATCTGCTTCTACTGTGGTATATCTGCTTCTACTGTGGTATATCTGCTTCTATCTGTTTCAAATGTGATGTATTTGCCACTGCCATAAACTGATATTACTGCCTGTATTTACCAAATGTGCTGTGTAGGCAGAAAAGGGGTGTTGGTGGGGGTTTTTGACCTACTAAAGTAAGTACCTGCCACTACTGAGGCATATTTGTTTTCACTGTGATGTATTTGCCATTACTGTTGTACATTTACGTTTTGTGTGCTGCATTTATCTTTGCTGGGATATATTTGATTCTGTTGTTTTATGTCTATTTCCAGTGTGCTGTATTTGCTTCTACTGTAGTCTTATTTTTGTCTTCTACTACTTGGAGATGAAAGGCAGAAGAGGACTAACCACTGTGAATACTAACTATTCTACAAACCTTACACCTGAAACAGATACTACAGTACATTCCTAATACTTCCATTACAAACCTTGGTTCGAGAGATGGAGAGGTGGTGGGGTGGGAGAGATATAGACAGACAGACAGACAGACAGACAGACAGACAGACAGACAGACAGACAGACAGACAGACAGACAGACAGACAGACAGACAGACAAGACAGACAGACAGACAGACAGACAGACAGACAGACAGACAGACAGACAGACAGACAGACAGACAGACAGACAGACAGACAGACAGACAGACAGACAGACAGACAGACAGACAGGCAGGCAGACAGGCAGGCAGGCAGGCAGGCAGGCAGACAGACAGACAGACAGACAGACAGACAGACAGGCAGGCAGGCAGACAGACAGATAAACAAAGGAAGGAACTTTATTTTCAAAGGGTCTAGGAGACAGAGACAATGAAGGTGAACAACTAGGCATTAACATTCTCCAGTCAATAATTATCTGAACTAATAAGAGAATTTCAACATGGAGGCTGGTTCACATACTTCTTCCCAGTCCCTGTAACCTCCTTTCTAGCAACACCTCTCACTCTTGCACTTTACCACAACTAGCTGTACTGGAGTCTTCCAATGCAACTACTAACATCTCTTACAGGCACTCAGCTCTGTTTTTCCACTTACATTCACTTACTCAAATAGAGCTGTTTAAAAACCAAACCATATGCTGGCTGGCTGGCAGAGCATTTGGTGTAAATGCCACATTCAACTTTCTCCCAAGCATTTTACAACCTGCCTTCTTGTTGTTAGTTCTTTTCTCAGACACAAGGTTTTCAGCAAATACCAAGGCAAAGGTAACCAGTACAGAATGTATGAGTGGATGATTCATCATGTTTCCCGAAAGCCATATTTTCTGGTTTACATTTCTTTATTTTCTTTTTTTTTTTTTAAATTCTTGTTATCCCACTCAACTAATACTGATATAATATCTCATCCCCCCCCCCCACCCCCCCCTAGAGTATTATTACTTCAGACTCATCCGAAGTACTGAAATGTGGTTATCCTACAGTACGAACACTTTAGGGCTAAAAAAAAATAAAGGACCCTTTTCTACTATTGAGTATATACGGCTACACCTATATTTTATACAGCTTTTAGTAACACCAACAGGGGGAACAGCATGTCGCAAATTGTAACTAACTAGGGTTTTCCTGAAATTGGATGTGTATGGCCGGGGGGGGGGGAGTTAATATTACAGCCGAGCTGTAAACTTCAACACAAAATGCCAACTAATTGTTTAGGGGAGAAGAAGAAGAAACAGCAGCGGCAGTCGCAGCAGCAGAAAAAGAGGAAGAGGGAGACAAGGAGGAGAAGCAGTAGAAGAAAAGAAAGAAGAAGAGAAGGAAGAAGAAGAAGAAAATGAGAATCTGAGGAGGAGAAGGGGATGATGAGAAAGGGAGGTGGAGAAGACAAAAAAACTTGTAAATGTAAAACTCTTGTGTATGAAACTAGTCCATCAGGTGTCATGCTGGCTGGTACACAGGATCATATCATTTACAGCCTTTAGTCTTCTCTAGAACACATATCACGTTGCACATAGATTGTAAATGTTTCTGCTATACATTTCATACAAATGTATTACTCCTACACATACATAAGCCCTTTATTCAGAAATATGCAATGTATACCTACACATTCACGGACTATAACACATACACACACGCACTGACATGTACATACGAGCACACATGCTCACACACTCACATAGACTCTGCATCCACATACACTCACAAATACATACGCGTGCATACATCAAACCTGAAAATGATCGGCAGTGTCCTGAATGCACAAGGCTACTTATACACATCCTAGGTACAATCACACGAACACGCTTATCTACATGGGTTTTAACAATGGCCAATGTATTTTCTTCAGTGACTGTTATTTCAGTAATAACTTATAACAAAGTCCAAATAATAATCATTATCATGTAGCAGTTCCTTTGCAGAACGTAGCTCTCAACACGGTCTGACTTCAAGAAACTGGGTCTCTCTCGCTAGGTCTTCAGCCTCGTGTACTTTCACATCCAAGGAGTCACGTATTCTGTGCCCATCTTCACGTTGGTAGGCCCCTGCGCCCCTTCTGGTACCATGCCTGCTGTTATTATCTTTTTTCCAATTCGCTGTGATGCTTGATATGGCCACAATATTTCACTTTCCGAGACAAAATGCCGTTTATCACCCAATCTTACTTTATGTTCAGATTTTTTACAGAATGTCGATATTTCTTGTCTTCCTTATCCATGGTATTCTGAAAATCTTTCTATAGTATTTTAGCTCAAAAGAGCTAACTGCTTCCTGAAGGACAAGGAGCTATTCCACGACTAACATTCGTGTGTTGCTACAGGGAAGATGCATGATTACACAAAATCTTATCTCTGATTGCCTTGTTGGTGCTTAACCATAGACTGGTTATGCAGTGGCCATCGTCTTTTTAAAGTTCTGTTGAAGCCGTGATATTTTCTGCTGTTTATTATGGAACCAGATATTCCAAGCCTGGGACATTTTCTGCTGTTTATTATGGAGCCAAATATTCCAAGCCTGTGATATTTTCTGCTGTTTATTATGGAGCCAGATATTCCAAGCCTGTGATATTTTCTGCTGTTTATTATGGAGCCAGATATTCCAAGCCTGGGACATTTTCTGCTGTTTATTATGGAGCCAGATATTCCAAGCCTGGGATATTTTCTGCTGTTTATTATGGAGCCAGATATTCCAAGCCTGTGATATTTTCTGCTGTTTATTATGGAGCCAGATATTCCAAGCCTGCGACATTTTCTGCTGTTTATTGTGGAGCCAGATATTCCAAGCCTGGGACATTTTCTGCTGTTTATTATGGAGCCAGATATTCCAAGCCTGGGACATTTTCTGCAGTTTATTATGGAGCCAGATATTCCAAGCCTGAGAAATTTTCTGCTGTTTATTATGGAGCCAGATATTCCAAGCCTGGGACATTTTTTGCAGTTTATTATGGAGCCAGATATTCCAAGCCTGAGACATTTTCTGCTGTTTATTATGGAGCCAGATTTTCCAAGCCTGAGACATTTTCTGCTGTTTATTATGGAGCCAGATTTTCCAAGCCTGGGACATTTTCTGCTATTTATTATGGAGCCAGATATTCCAAGCTTGTGATATTTTCTGCTGTTTATTATGGAGCCAGATATTCCAAGCTTGTGACATTTTCTGCTGTTTAATATGGAGCCAGAAATGCAAAGCCTGTGACATTTTTAATTTCTTCATCATCTATTGTTAGTATTTGTGTGACAGTTCGTTTTATCGGTTAACATTACTTTTAGGCACAAATAAAGGATAATAATATGTGTAAACTATGTTCACTGCATGGGAAAGGAATAATTCTGGCCTATTACTAAACATGGTTAGTGAAACAGTTAGAGGGCTTCTGTATTCGACTATGCAATGTTTCAACAATAATGTGCTTGTTGATAACATTTTGGTCCAGCATGCAGAATGAAAGTCGTTAATATCTCAGTGTGTCTGTTGCTAGCCTGATGATATGTTTGTTGTCGTTTGCTTTTACCGGCTGTAAGCCCCAGCGGAAAGACCTGGCTGCTCGTCTTTTTCTGATGTTAGCTTTGTTCCAGTACCTGAGTTGTACGTGCGCATCCATTTTACAGACCTTGCTCGCTTTTATGCAGACTGTTGGTTTCATGCCTCTCAGGCAGATGTGCAGATGCACTCCGCCTTTGAAGAAAGCCTCAAAGTAGTCGACTCTTACCACATGCTTGCTGAGGAGGCAGTGGGTCCATTCTTGTTTCTCCAAAATTGACACATCCGAACAAACTATGTATGGCCCGCTGGTCAAAACTGGCCTTCTAAGAAATTATTTACTAGCCCGTGATGCTGTGTAAAATCTCTATATTCTTCTTCTTCTTTCGTTCGCATGAAATAAATTGTCTATATCTGCAAAGCCGTCTCTTGTATGAATTTCACTGTCTTTTGTAATTCACTAAGCGGCCCGTAAAGTTTGACTTCCACAAGTGTCTCTTTTGGCCAAATGTTTTGCCTGAAAGCGTTGAATATGGGACAGTCTTGAAGGATGTGATCTGTTGTTTCAGGTGCCAGTCCACAAGTACACATGGCCGATTGACCAATCTTAAATTTGTTGTACATGTGGGAGCGAAGTCGATTGTGCCCTGTTCTAAGGCGAAGGATAATAACTTGCTCTGGTCTGTCCATAATATGGTAATCATCTTGTGCCAGTTTCGGTGGCATTCTGATTGATTTGATCATTCTCTTCTTCTGTTGATAAGAGACTGGTATGTCAGGTTGTTCTTTAGTTGCACCTTCCTTAGCTAGTTTATCAGCTTTTTCGTTTCCGGGAACTCCACAGTGGGAAGGTATCCACTGCATTACTAATTTACAGCGGTTGCCTAGTTCGGATAATAGTGTCCGTATGCTTGGTAATTTTCCAGACTGGAGTGACTGAAGTACTGCTTTTGCATCTGTCAGGAATACCACTGGTTGTGAAAAATACCCTGTATTTAGTAGTTTCTCTACCGCTATCTTGATGGCTTGAACTTCCGCTGGTCAAAACTGGCCTTCTAAGAAATTATTTATTAGCCCGTGATGCTGTGTAAAATCTCTATATAATGTGGACCTTAAACTCACTCACAAAATAGGAACCCCCCCCCCCCCCCCCCCCCCCCCAAAAAAAAAAAAAGAACCCCCTTTCAATGCAGAAAAGAAAGATAGACAGTACAGACGACATTTCACACACACAGACAGTTGAAGACAGCGTACAGGGACACACACACACGCACGCACGCGCACAAACACACACCTACATAATTCAAACACGAGCATCTCCTAAAAGAGCTTAAGTGGGTGGCTGTGTCTGACCAGAGACGAAGCCAGAGACTATAAACTTAGATTTCCATACAAAAACATCATTTTAAGAAATCTGGGTGTTGTGTTTATATTGGAGTTTCTATATATATATATTTATAAAGATTTGTTTTATGGTTTCACGCAAGGTTTTTCTAAGTGACCCTTGACTTTTAACGAGCGGTGTGTGTGTGTGTGTGTGCGTGTGTGTGTGCGGGTGTGTGTGTGTGTGCGGGTGTGTGTGTGCGTGCGTGCGGGTGTGTGTGTGTGTGTGTATTTTCTGCTGCTATTCTTGGATGTTTTATTTAATATATTTTTAAATAGAAAAACAAGTGCACTCCTCTCAATATGGTTTTAATCAGATTAACGGGGAATGTTTTGATACGGGGCCCAGAATGGGGTGTGAGTCAGACAGACAGACAGACAGACAGACAGACAGACAGACAGACAGACAGACAGACAGACAGACAGACAGACAGACAGACAGACAGACAGACAGACAGACAGACAGACACAGACAGACAGACAGACAGACAGACAGACAGACAGACAGACAGACAGACAGACAGACAGACAGACAGACAGACAGACAGACAGACAGACAGACAGACAGACAGACAATTGCACTAGGCCATAGTTCTACTTGACGTGGAATCTTGTAAAACTCCCCCCCCCCCCCCCCTACGAATTTTTCACAAAGAAAACTGTTGTGTTTATCCATGGCTGACGTAAATGGAAACACTGCTTGTGTGACGAAATGCTGCTGCTGATTTAAAACAAAATGAAAAGACATCATCAAAGGAATTCACTTTAATGTATACGCTTCATGCAATTAATTCTAAGCGACGAAAGGAGATATCACCTAACTCTCTCCCCTCCCCTCCCCCCCTCCTCTCTCTCTCTCTCTCTCTCTCTCTCTCTCTCTCTCTCTCTCTCTCTCTCTCTCTCTCTCTCTCTCTCTCAGTTTAAACAAAACAACATTTTTCCCCCTTGATATCCTGATCTTAGTTTTCAAGACAAACGAACAGCGGCTAGAGTCAGATATGTGCCCTGCAAGATACGTTTACTGACCCTCACAACCGAATTGACAAGTGTGTTGTATGTCTCTTTCTCGCTGCTAAAACGTGAATAATTCCAGAGAGGAATCTATTGCTACGAAGAACTAAACCGATTATTCTACTGCTGTCAGGGGTGTTACCGCTCCTCAGGGCGGCGAGCTACTATATGATAAAGCGGATGTGGTAAAAGCTTTATGGGATCACACGGACAGTGCAAATGAATTAACACCAAACCCATACACTGAAAGATTATTTTAATGGTGGGGCTGGGGTGGTGGTGTGGGGGGGGGGGGGGGGTGGTGGTGAATAAGTTTCTTGAAGATATCTAACACTTAAGGGATAAAAGAGGCGGCAGAGTTAATCAGGTTGCAGAAGAGGTGCTAGAGGAGCGACTGGCCGAACGCTTAGAACGCTGGGCTCTCAAGCGGGAGACGCGGGTTCGAATCCTCGGTTAGGCAGGGGATTTTTTGTTGTTGTCAGGGGCACACACAAAATCCTCACCTGTTTGGTCGTTATTGAATTTAAACGTGAAAGACAAACGGTTTAACCTCTCAACGCATTCTAAGCCAGTCATCTGTTATTTTAACAAATCTATCCGCCATACTTTAATTCAAACTGGAGAAGCAAACGGTTAACCACTTTTAAAACATTCTAAGGCCGGCCATCTGTTATTCTAACAAATGGATCCCCCATTAATTCTTACCGCCCTCATACAATTATTTTGTTTAACCGATCCGACGCAGTGAACACAATTTATTACTGTCTTCTAAACAGTTGTTAGTTTAACCAATATGCAACGGCGATTACTTTTACTCAGTAACTACATCACCCATCTTGTGCAGACATACAGACAGACAGGCAGGCAGGACAGAGAGGACAGACAGACAGGCAGGCAGGACAGAGAGGACAGACAGACAGGCAGACAGGCAGGCAGGCAGAGATTTCTTCTTCTTCTTTATGTTCACCGGCTGTAAACTCCAGCGGTTGTCTTGTTAGTTTTCCGGTCCGTGACTCTACAAAGGTTGACGAACACTGTTTTAAGCAGCTGATATTTTAACCAATCAGCTATATTTAATACTTTCATTCCACTCTGCCTCGGCAGCTGTGTAACTTCGGCCCTAATTATGCTAACTTTTTTCGTAACTTTTTATTTTTTTTACAGACAACTGTGTTTTATCCAGACTATTTATTGCAGTGTGCAACACATGCCAGGAGAGAGTCGTACATATGTGCACAGTAAATTAACACTTGTTGTTTTGCTGCTTTCGTTACATTTTAGGAGCTTTTGTTTTCGATTCTTTTCCTCCCCTTCCTTATCACCCTACTCTTCCTTCCCCAACATTCCACGATGTGTTTCATGTCTGTCAACAGCCTTGTATCTCGCGTACGTTTAATCATCTGACAGATGGTTTTTCCATGTCATGATGCCAAACTGTATTTCTTGGTCTCTCTCTCTGCCTCTCTTCTCTTACAATTTCTTGACTGATAGTTCTTCTTCTTCTTCTTCTTCTTCTTCGATCTTTCTGTCAGAAAACTTATATCAGGAGGATGGTAGCCTTTATGAAAGCTATCGTGCAATCCATATCCTCTCGTGTACCATACAGTTTTGTCTTCATTGTAGTTGGAACAGGCCAGATTGCGTCTCTGTTGTCAGCATACAGTTGACAGTGTTGGAGCACATGCTCAGCATTTTCGGGTGCCATGCTGCAGGGACACGTCTCCATATTTCCTACACAGAAAAATTTGAACATCTATTGACGAAATCTGTTGTGCCCAGTCCTTAGTCTGAATATACTGCACTGTCCCTCTCTAGTGAGGCGATGAAGTGACTCTTGGAGAGAAAATCTGGTGTGGGTATCGAGCCACCTTTCTTGGATACTAAATTGTATTAATGTTTTCGTCTCTTGGTGGGTTATGTCGCTATTTTGTTGTAACATGTCACTGCCGCTTCTGGCCAATCTGTCCGCTATTTCATTGCCTTCCAAGCCACAGTGACATTGAATTCACTGCAGTACAGATTGTTCTACTGAAGAGCCTAATTAAATCAGCTGTTGCGTCAAGTTTACAAACTGAGTGTCTTTTGGGTTAACAATTGCTTGTAGAACTGACATAGCATCTGTCAGAAAGACCACTCTGCTATTTTTGATGTGCTGTTGTCCATTCAGGAAAGAACATGCCGCCAGAAAAAAAGCCTGCCTCTGCTCTTTAATTAGAGGAATATGAACCTGTCGGTACAGCCTGGTTGATTTTTAAACCATTTGGGCATTCTATGTATTTTCCTCCTCCTCCGCCACTTACTGCTCTCTTGGCTGAACCATCTGTACACACTCGAATCCAACTCTAGTTTGGATAAAGTCTATTGCTGGTTTTCATATTCTAGATCTCTCCCTTTCACAGATGCCACATCTCAGCGTTGCGCATGACACCCACCCCCAACTTTCCACCCCCTTTTCCCACCCACCCAATTGGTCCGGGGATGGGGAAGGGACCTCGCGGTAACTGAGCTCCCAGTTTCCGGCGCCTCTGTAATGAATCGCAGTACACAATCCATCCTATCAATCCCACGCAGTCGAGGGAATGCTAAACCAATCATGTTTCACAGGCGCAGGTGACTGCACTGAAGCTCACGTCATACGACACTATGCCTGGCCTCGCGGGGATTGTCAACAGTTAATTATTCTACAACTGGGGGTGTTGATTGTTCCTACTTGTGTCGCTCTATTTGTCACTGACAGAGTAGCTGCTGATTAAGCAGATTTCCCACACGGCCAAGTACATGTGTCCTGATTATACCCAGGGCTGCCAATGCTGGGTCCCCCCTCCCAGATCTGGTTTTTTATTTGACGCCTTGGGGAAATCTTTTTTTTTTTTAAATATATCCTTACATAAAAAGTGGTAAATGTTTCGTTTCGTAACTATAAATTTTGTACATTTTAACAATCTGGGTTTGTGTGCTTGGGTTTTTGGGTTTTTGTTTAGCGAAGCCGGGCTTTTCACACACACAACAAAAATCCCATTGGCAGCCCTGATTACACCCACAAAACACATGTTTATTAGCCTCCCTGGATGGAAGAAAGGTTGTGTGAAATTTAGTTTGTTTATGCTGATGAAACGGCTTCAATACTGGAATCATCACGTTACAGTTGATGTGTATCAGTTAATTACAACTGTAGTTTACAACTTAAAGTTCAAATGGAAGATTCTATAAGATAAACTGATGTGTCAGTTTTTTTACGGATGCCACTATTTCTTCTATAGAAAATAGGTTTACAAAGTTACAATGTTTTAACACTAGTGATTACTGTGCCAGAGGAGCAGTTACAAGGGTGGGCCAAAGCCGTCTTCAATATAGGTCACGGAGCTGATGACGTCAGCTTGACGTGACGTCACCATCCCGGGCCAACGATATGAACAAAAACATAAACAACTTTCCGTAAGGCAATTGATGTATTAGAAATAGGGTGACCATACGTTCCGTTTTCACTCTGACAGTCTGGTTTTTTCCAAGATGTTCCCCGTCGTCCCCTCAATACTCCACGAAAATTTTAGGAATAAGCTCGAAAACTGAACATATATAATATAGGTATATGCACATATACACACTAAAAAGGGGAAATATATAGATCGACATTAGTAGATAGATAGATCTACACTACATAAGTGGAACCAGTAAAATCATCAGCAATCCAACTAGAGATAAGGTTTAATAAGAATTATTTAGTAGGGCTTATACAATTTATACAACAGGCTTATATAATCTCATCTTTTTAACGGTCTTGGTCGGAATCAAATGCGGAAGACCCGGGTTCGACCCCCGGTAAGGTGATGGCGTTTTTCTGTCGGGGCAAACATTAAACATTCTAGCCTGTACAATCAGTGGCAACACACTAGTCATGCGGCCCTAAACCCTCACAATCAACACCCTCTGTCGTAACAAACATGTGGTACATACAGATAATAGTAGTGACAGATATCTGTGCACTAGAGCAGGGCTCCTCATTCTCATTCCCCGAGTCTTCCACACAGTCCGTACCGTGTGGAGTTGATCGGTGCATTCTCCAGTTTTTCTGTCTCGTGTCCTACCAATCCTTGTGCCATGATGGCAAACTAACGTCTAGCTCTTACCTTCCTCTATGGGCTCTGGGGCTCAATTTATTGGATTGGGGGGGGGGGGGTGTTCGGAAAAAAACAGACCCTCTATTCCTAACAAGAATTTGAAATGTTAAATTTGGATGTGTTGGGCTGAAACAAGCAGATATCACAGCCTTGTTGTAACCCCAACACAGTGTGCTAAGCGTCCTTGTATGGGCGAACGCAAAAGTAGAAATGTCTCAGCCCGGCCCCCCCCATCCCCCCCCCAACCCCCACCCTTTCCGTCAAGTTCCTTTTTTTTCTCACGTGTCTACGTGATTACGTCATATAAAAGTGGCACTGGGAAACTCTACGCGTGGCAACCATGGACACAAAATGCACACACAAACTCAGGAAACCCACAACTGACTGCGCACATGTCTTGTCTTATACTGATGGTCGTGTTTACCACTATCCTAGGTGTGGTCCACGATAATTAGGTCGTTTATAACAACCGGGCTTAAATGAATGCATTACGTGCGAGTGTACCACGTTCTGCAAATCTAATTTATGTACTGCAGGAGATAACAAACAGCACTGTGCGAACTGTACGGTTGTTAGATTATGTCTCTCATTGTTTCAGTGCCCTCTCTTTACATCCTAATGTTTTAAATTTGATAAGGTAAACAAGCAACACACACAAGGAGTGTGAGGAGCAGACAAACCGGGAGAGGGCGATGAAAGTTCCTCAATGAGAAATATCCTGCTGAAAGTCTCTAACACCAGTTTTCTGTGATTTTATATTTTTTAAAAATGTAAGCCATTTTGCTTGTCCAGCAAGCTCGATTTGTAGCAAGAACAGACACGTAAATGGCACTCTAATGTCTATTCTCACAGATGTTGGCTGTGAATGCTGATTTTCGCCCGCACTGTGTCCATTCTAAATTAACAGATAAGAAACATATAAACATATTTCCATTGACATTCAATTCTGATAACTGGTGGAAGATAGTGAAAAGCCGCCGGCTAGTAAATGAATACGCAAGACAGTCTGACCCGCGTCCACTGGCGACTGTGTCGCCCACTGGCTCGCCGGTAGACGACCTCGTCCCCGGTCGGGACAGTATTCAGATCTGTCTCCTGTGATCGCATGGACACTGCAGGAGTTCTTTTCAGGGCTCTAGGTGGCGTGCAGTGCTAAGCCATTTTATATGGCGCACATAACCAAGTCACAATTAAAACCTAAAGCTGCCCCTTCGGAGATGCCGTCTGAACATGGCGACTTTTAGTAAAGCAACGGAACGAAATTACCGCGTGATAAATTACAAATATGCACACGACGTGACTATGTTTCTCCTCTTTTCTTCCGCTACATAAGTTTCTACTATACGTGATACGTTCACAGCACCAACAGGCGCTGACAATTTTATTCTTTTATGTTAATTCGATGGGATATTTGGGGCTACATGGACAGTTCGGGGTCGCTACCAACTGTGCAGGTTAGGTTGTTTGTTTTTGCTCCCGAAGAAAAGAAGAAGAAAAAAAACACCGCGCCTTACTATAGAGTATTCGAAACCAGGTCTCCCACACGACAGCAGAGTAGCCTGCCGCTCGTTTAGTCGCTCCTCCACTTAATATTTAACCATTCCAAATTCTTCCATACAATATTTTAGTAAAACCCTTAATTATTATATGCACGAACAGATGCCTATGCGTTTATATATCACCCCGGATCTCAATCCTGAGTGTTTTGGATGAATTATGACATGTCTCTATATTATTGACTCCATGCTATTCAACTAGCGGCCCGCGGGACAAATCTGGACGACAGAATCCTAGCAAGCGGCCAGGAGATCAATTCCAGCGGAACGGCATTAATGATCTTTCTCTGCTGGGGCTCAAACCTCTGACCCGTGGCGATCACCATTGGTAACCTCTTGGCCCCTGAGTGAGCTTAGTTGAACAGCCCTGACCTAGACCATCCAACGCCACGGAACAGAACGTAAAATTGCCTAGTAAAAGCTAAAAAAAAAAAAAAAAGCTAACATTAACCAACACATGTTGAAGTTGGTTTGCAGCGTCCTCAATAGAAAATGTAACCAACTTTCAACTTACACACACAACCACACACACACACGCACACACACACATACACATACATATTATTTCCATATAATTGCTACGAATTAATTAATTTTTGTACACATGTTCATAAAAATGAACACGTCAATTAAAACCTGACTAGCCTAGATGGAAATGTCACGGAAGGCAGAGGCAGTCGGTATGATACTGACCACATCACTCACCAAAAGCCAACTGGTCCTTGCAAAAATAGTCTAGTCCTATATGTCACCTGGTGCCATCAAACATTCACTGGTCTATACAAACACATCTAGTCCTATATGTCCCCTGGTGCCATCAAACATTAACTGGTCTATACAAACACATCTAGTCCTATATGTCCCCTGGTGCCATCAAACATTAACTGGTCTATGCAAACACATCTAGTCCTATATGTCACCTGGTGCCATCAAACATGAACTGGTCTATGCAAACACATCTAGTCCTATATGTCACCTGGTGCCATCAAACATTAACTGGTCTATGCAAACATATCTAGTCCTACATGTCACCTGGTGCCATCAAACATTAACTGGTCTATGCAAACAGGTCTAGTCCCATACGTCTGATGGCGCCACTAAACACCAACTGGTCTATACAAACACATCTAGCCCTTTTTGTCTGACGCCGCCAAACACCAATTGGTTTATACAAACACATCTAGCCCTTTTTTGTCTGATGGCGCCACCAAACACCGACTGGTCTATACAAACACATCTAGCCCTATATGTCTGATGGCGCCACTAAACATCAACTGGTTTATACAAACACATCTATGCCCATACGTCTGATAGCGCCACTAAACACCAATTGGTCTATACAAACAAGTCTAGTCCCGTGTGTCTTATGGTGCCACCAATCGCCAGTTGGTCTATACAAACTCTCTAGCCCTATATCTCTGACGCCGCTTTCAAACACCCATTGGTCTATACAAATAGGTCTAAACCGAAATGGCTGATGCACCAGTTACGTGAAAATGAGCCTTTCGTTTTTTTTTTTTAATCTAACATTAAAATTCACTACCAGCAGAGGGCGTCACATGCGTGAATATTTGTTACTGCTGGGGTTTCACTCGTGCTTTAAGCTAATTTTGAAGAAATACACAAGTGCCTCATTCTTTAAGTTTCTCGAGGAGGCGAGTCATAAGACGTGAGAGCCGCGATAACCTGTGCCCAAGCAACAGCAAACGATGGAGCAAGTCCCACTACCTCATTTTTTGCCAGTTTCGAATCACAAGCGTGTTTCTGTGTGGGTATCATTCGTGTCACCACTGAGAACAACCAGCAGTCTATTCTTGGGTACATGGAAATGCACCTTTACACAAACAATCTCAGGGTGAAGGGGGGTGGAGGGTTATAAATGACGTTACTGCGGCTTATTATGACGATATAAAGAGAGACCTTAGAACAGAAACAGTGTTAAATTTCACCAAGAGGCAACAGATCAAATTGTTTGGACACATTGTCAATACTAACAACAGACAGGGCACCACAGACAACCCTGTCACTTAGACACGATGGAAGCAGTTTTAGAGGTCGACCACGCAAGCGATGGATAGATGGAATATCCCCGGCCGTAAACACCAGCATCTACGTAGCATAATACCAATGCTCTCACCCGATGCCTCTTCAAAACCTGACGCTGAAAGGCAATACAGGACTACAGACGAAGGAGACTGTGACTTTGTGACGTTGCGGGAGTTGCACTGTAGAAAAGACCAACGCCTCACTACTTATTACTGCACTACCAAAGACAGCGGGGAATGCACATATCTACAACGGTAACTGTCAATGTCCAGACAGCACAATACATAAACGAGGTAATCAATTAAAATTGACTGTCAGGAAATCGCTAATGAAAGTAGAACATTATATACAACAATGAGAAGGAGGCAAACAAAGCTCTTTGGTTATGTGATGGAAAAGGAGGACTGGAAAATATCGTGACTGGAAAGATCACTGGTGGAAGAGGCAGAGGAAGACCAAGAGAAATAATGGTGGCATAGAGGAATATCAACAGCTGAACTAATCCACAACACCAAGTACCGAGATTTGGGGAGATGAATGAACGCCCACGCCAGCTGGCAAGGCACTTAATGAAAATAATCAACCACAGGATCTGTCTGAGTCTTCATTTAGAAAGCCGTATTCTCCAATTTCCATAGAGTTGTAAAGTTCAGATCATTGAAAGATCAAGCGTCCTTGTCGTGAAAGGGACAGTCTGTGTTTATATCTGATAGTTGTGTCGGTTATAAAGTGAAGTAATCAGCCAAAGGCTAAGACTTAATGCATGATTGTGATACGTGTAGCCGAGTGTTATAAAATTCCTAAAGCATTTACAGTTTAACACACTCAAACGCAAAGAATGCTTGTAAAGGAAGGGCAGTCTGGGTGACCTCATTATTATTATTATTATTTTTATTATTATTATTATTATTGTTGTTGTTATTATTACTATTATTATTATTATTATTATTATTATTATTAATGTTGTTGTTATTATTACTATTATTATTATTATTATTATTATTGTCATTATTATTTTAAATATTATTATTATTATTGTCGTCATTATTATTATTATTATTATTACTATGGAGTCGCCGTGGCGAAGCGGCTAGACGCTCGCGTGTGGAACGGAAGGTCGTGGGTTCGCTCCCTGGCGGAGCCGCACTTTTTAAAAATGACCTTGACTCCCAGGTCGACCCAGTCTTGAGTGGGTACGGGGCACAGTACCAAGAAGTAAAGGAGGCCGGCGTGATGCTGACCACGTCACCCATCTTGTGCTGATTGGTCTATAAATATAAAGGTCTAGCCCTATACACCTAAAGGCGTGGAAGAGGGACCTTTACTTTACTTATTATTATTACTAATTAGGCACTAAAGGGGGTCTCCGTGGAGAAGTGGTCAAGTCGCTTGCCTCGTGCTATGAAGGTCTTGGGTTCGTTTCACGGCGGCGCCGTTCAGATCACAAATGCAATTTTAAAGAGATCCCTGGGGGATCGTCGCCGGAGCTACGGAGGTCATGCTCTGTGCGACTCTCTCAGAAGGCAGCCAGCTGATCTGCGAAGAAAGTCTTGGTCATACAGGATAACATCCGGTGCAATGACGGCAGTCCTCTCACCTTTAAGGGGCTTAAAGAAGGTTCAGGCTCCTAGGTCGAAGTCTAGCACACCCCCCACGCCCATGTTGTCTTTGTGTCAGCGCCCCTGCTGTATTATAAACGTAGTTACACGAGATATCTTGACAGAATAACATCCAAGAAAAACGCACTCAGAATGGCACTCATGTAGAAAGTCAACCCTGCAGGAATGATTCATGGAAGTCATTGATTCACTCTCTGAAGGATTCCTCAGTTCAAGGACCCAACCGCAGTGCTAACGAAACTGGCACAAGAAAGCCTCTCAAGACTGGGGCGACACAGCTGTCGGTCTTTCAATCGCTTATAAGTGAGTTGAAGTGTGCACCAAGCAACACAGTTTGTTTACCAGTTGCTCTTTATATGATAGAATTTACAAGAACTCATCTGTCACTTGAGTGCACACTGAGTTACTCAATGAATGAGGTTAGTTGCGTATCCTTTTACAGGACGTTGGAGAACCAACCCCAGCAGCCCCTGGCTGTTGTGTGGTTTCTCTAGGCAAATTTACGTCCAGTAGTTTGCCATTGCATTGCTGGACGGTCGGCCCCCTGATACCACTGTCGAAACCAACGCAAGGCACATGGCCCGCAGCTGGGATCGAACCCGACACCCCGGCATTACGAAGCGTTCGCATCGACTTAGCCACTGAGCCGACACTCAACGAATAAGCTCAAGAAAATCCAGCCCGGCTTTATGACAAGATTGAATTCTCTCTTTAAACGCATCACAAATAACTCGCATAACCCTAATTTTGTGTGCCGGACTATGTGAGTATAGATTATTTGGAAACTGAACAAGAGAGAAGTCATTTATGCTATGCAACGTGCATCTGGCGAGAAAGATCACGACAAAAAGCAGCACTCAGTGTTATTTTTGCGGATATGAGAGTGCAACTTGCAGCGCCAAAAATTAACATTTTAATTAGGACACAATATGTCTGATTAATCAACACAGATGCCCTGGCTCGCTAGCGTAGTTGGCTAAACCGGACTGTGCGGTGACCGGGTGACGAACGTCTTGTAGTCCGGGTTCACGCCCGGGGGTAGGCAGAAAAGCCACATTTCTCCAAGATTTGCGGTATTTTATCATGGAATTAAGACCGAAGGGTTGCGATATCCATAATACCGAGCCTAAGGGTTAACAACTCGTGGCTTTTGGATACTTTAAAAAAAAAACACAATACAGATTGGCGCAGAGGCGTAGCTTAGGCATTTGGCCCCCAAGAAGCGGAAACAGGGTTGATGGGGGGCGGCGGGGGGCGGGGTGGGGGTGTCAGACAATTTATGTAATCTGCATTTGCCAATGCTCAATTGTGGGGCCATTTTAAAGACTTTGTAGTGCATAATTAGGAAGCCTGTGTAATTTATATTTGTGTATTGTGGCGCCCCTCTAATCTTCTTCAAGAAAATGAACACTGAGGTCCCGTTAAATGAGACACTGCCACTTTAAACAGAATTTGAGCTTTTAGCGTCCGTCTTCAAGGGGCGCCCAGGACATTTTTCCAGCCTGCAATAACCTATGTACGCCACTACACAGGCGTCTTCTTCTTCTTCTTCTTCTTCTTCTTCTTCTTCTTCTTCTTCTTCTTTGTTCACCGGTAGAAGCTCCGGTGGAAAGTCCTGGCTGTTCGTCCATTTGAACTCTGGCTAAGCGCCAGGGTCTGAGTGTTGCGTGTGCATCTTTTTCACTGCAGTTGGTTGTTCCTCAGTCGCTTTACTCTCGTGGAGCTACAGAGGTGATCAGAACACATATGGATCTGTACGGAGCACTACGATGATAATCCTCACTAATCTTTACATGTCTTTCTAACTCTGCATAGGAGCGCCGACACAAACATGGGCGGAGGGAAGGGTTCTGCTCTCGAACAAGTCTTCTAAAGGTGGGGGAAGGGTTTGAGGGGCCTAAGCCATGATCAAGTGTATAACAACAACAACAACAGTAATAACATGCTGAATTTAAACAAAAGAATACAATAATGTATATGAAATAATAGGACATGTATAAAGTAAAGAAAAAGTAAAGATCCCTTTTCAAGCCTTGAGGCGCATCGGGTATATGGGAAGAGCGCCCATATTTTTTCAGACTATGGGCACTAGGTGGGTAATGTGGTCAGCATTACGCCGGCCGTCTCTACTTCCCCACGACGGCCGTCTCTACTTCCTCAGGACAGCCATCTGTAACCCATTTAAGGCTAGGTCGACCTGCGACGTCCCATACCACGATACAAATCCGCGCAGCCCGTAGTGGGTTTCGATCGCGGTACGTTGGAATTCGAGTCGGACTCGCAACGCCTAAGCCACATAAGATATGTATAAACAAACCTAAAAAGATAATTCTACGCAAAAAGGATGTGGGAAAAAAAGGGGGGAGCTTATAACCTACTTACAATAGGGGCTTGGGGGGGGGGGGGGGGGGGCTGTTCCCCTTAATACATTTTTTGGAGGAGGGAAGAGGTTTCAGGATGCCTCTACCTAATGATTCCCGTGCCCCTGAATGTGTATGCCTCCATTTAGCAGGGGCGTTAACACATTATACCCTAATGTTTCCGGTAACCCAGTTTGTTCTGCAGTTTGTATTATAGAAGCTCCTTAGACCCAGACACGCTCTACTATAAGTAACTATTGTTTCAAACATACTCGGTTCATCGGCGACCGGGTCACTCATTTTCTGGCCGGCAGACGACTTCGTCGCCTGTCGGGACAGTGTATTTGGGTCTGTCTCCTTTGATCGCATCAACATTGCAGGAGTCCTTTTCAAGGCTCTTGTTGGCGTTCAATGCTATTTAATTATATGGCGCACAAAGCCTAGTCACAGTTATAACCAAAAGCTCCCCCTTCGTAGATTCTGGCTGAATGTGACGAATTTTTGTTTCGCAAAGCAAGCCAAGCAACATAAAGGGTTACAGCAATACTTGCCTGGGACTGAAACAAGGTTTTTCTAAAACGAACTAGCAGCTGTCGCATGACCAGCGTAAAACATCTCTGTTCTTGAACCCGTCCACATTTTGTACCCCTCCATACAATTTATGTTATTTCAAATATAGACTTTTCCTCCATAAGTATATAGTCCTTCTTTGATAAGTATGGGTCAAGATGTCGGGACAAGTACTCAGTTTGTTCCTGGATCTACTGGAAGTGATTTATATTATTAATTCACTCACATATAAGTGATCTCTAAGATTGGCGAAGCCTTTTTCCATGGGCCGAACTACCGCCTGTGATTCAGAAAGAATTCCTCCCGCTTTTGACTTGGGCAAGTTTTGAATCTGAATTGGGATTCGCGGCCCAGCTTCCAGAGCATAGACGGCCGGTGAGCCTTTTCCGTCAACTCTACCAGTAACTATTTTGAAAGTGCGTTTCACCAGGGAATTTCAGTAGAGCATGGGATGTATACCGACGCCTCTATAGGCCTGGTCAGAATCTTAGTCCAAATATTCCAACCACTGCATCCAGATACAAGCTATCATTTAATATCCAACCCGTTGCTGTATACCAGTACCTGTTGGTACATGAGGCCAGTCCCTTCGGAAAGGCTAGAGAGGTGACTTGTGGTGTCACACTTAATAGATGCAGATTAATCATCATCATCCAGTGCTACTGACCCAGAGTCTTACCCTACCTATACACTATGTCCAACCAACGAAAATGTGAAACAGTAGAACGTTGTTCTTTGAAACTGCTTTAAAAGGAATCGTTCCCTATATAAATAAACACACACACACACACATATATATATATTGATCAACACTAACTCTTGTAGTTAAATGAAAAAGACAGAGAGAAATATTTCAATGGTAATTAATTTCAAGAATTACTGCCGAATATCATTTTTAACGCGACAAATGGTGCAATCTTCGACATGACCGGAGAAGAGGAGCATGTCCATTACTGTGGATGCGTATTTTGTGTGGTTGCATGAGGTGCAGCCACCCAAGCACTCGTGCCCAGTACTATCATTAACCGTATAAAAAAAAATCAGTAGCTATGATGAGTACAACAGTAGCTGTTGGCAGATCGAGAGCTATTCTTGACTGATGAAGTTCTGCATTTAATATTGTCCTGTTCTTTAGATTATTCTTCTATATCTCTTACTTTATTCATTTCAACATTGAGCTACCAGTGCCAAACATGGACACTATCTAAAGCCCATATAAGCAAAATTACCACCTGCGAGATGAGGTGCCTGAGAAAAGCAGCCAACCTAACCATACGAGACCGAGTGAATTATGAAACTGTCAGGCAATTTGTGGGAACGACACCTTGTACTAGATTCATCAAGAAACAGCAGATCAAGTGGTTTGGCCATTTCGTTAGATTGCAGCAAGATCAAATACCATCACAAGCTCTACATCTCAGAAGATCAACTACAAGAGCAAGAGGACGGCCGCGGAGAAAATAGATCGACAACATTAAAGACACTCTACGCCTTCACGGCATGACAATAGCCAGCGGCAGCCAACGTGCACTGGATCACAAATTATTCCTCTCCACGGCGCTTAACGGCAGAAGAGGTTTATGATGATGATGACGATCTCTTCCTTTGAGGCTATTTACTTATGTTATACAGATTACATCATGTAGTTATCCTGAATTTCCTTTTTTTTTTTTTTTTTGGTCCAGTATTTCACACTTCCTCTTACTTAGTTAGTTCTTGTGAGTATGTTGATCCATTTGTTAGGTTTTTACTACTACTGTTTTGACTACGATAGATATCCTATCTTGTCTGGGGGCAAACAAATTGTGAGGAAGACTGGCCAAGTTCCCAGGGATAGTGATAATTCTGTGGAACATAGTATATGAGATGCTTAACTCCTGAATTGATGTTAGATGGGTGTTGGAGCTGCAGGGGTACCTTCTAGACCAAACACGAGCATCTTAACATTCGGTTACTTTAGAGTGTCTATTATTATTAGGGGAAAGCCTAATACAGACACGTGACACCATCGTCTCGTTACATTAATATGTATCAAGCCAAACACACACAACAAATACCAGGTTACAAATCCTAATTGCTACTGTGACGTCTGCATCGATTATGATGAACACCTTCTATGAAAAAACATGCCATCAAGAGAAAAATATCACTGACTCGCTCACTCACTCACACTCACTTACACACACACACACACACACGCACACACACACACAAATAGTCACAACAATCGAACAACCGCCAATACCAATATTCACAAAGAGACTAATTCGCCCATAATCTGCGTTGAACAGTACATGCAATTCTCCTTCTCTCTCTCTCTCTCTCTCTCTCTCTCTCTCTCTCTCTCTCTCTCTCTCTCTCTCTCTCTCTCTCTCTCTTCCCCCACCACCCTTCATGCTCCTCTCATCAAAAGACATGGCAATCCCAAAATTGTCAATGAAAATACTCCCTCTGAGACTCTAATCCCCCCAACAACCATGTTAAATATTACATACAATATGTTCTCTCTCTCTCTCTCTCTCTCTCTCTCTCTCTCTCTCTCTCTCTCTCTCTCTCTCTCTCTCTCTCTCTGCCCACCTCCCCCTCCCCCCATGTCCCCCTCCATAACCAATCAACAGTCATGGCAACCCCCAAGCGGTCAATAACAATTCTCCTATTGAGATTCTAATCCGCTCGACATTCACGGTAAACACTTCACGTAATACTCCGGCTTAGGCAACCACAGAACAAACGACCAGTTGTAAACATTTGTAGTTTTCTCTCCCTTACTATGAACTGTTTGGAGAACCCGGATCTCACTCTCGTAAAGTCCACAAGCAACACGTCAACAAATAGAAGGATCCCGGGGAAACAAATGTACGAAATGTTTCTAGCCTGTAAACATACATTATGCGTATAACTGTTTTCTTTTTTCTGTTGTTTTCACTCGCTACTCTTTCTTTCTAATTTTTTTTTTTTAATTTCTCTTCCCTCCTTGCCGTTGTTCTCTTGCTTCTTCATCTTCTTCCACATTCCTCTTTTCTCCCCCGCCTCCTCCTGTTCCATCACCAACAACGTATTCCTCTTCCAAACTTCGTATGAATACAGCTGTGAAATCTACTCCCGTATATGTGTCGTTTATGTTAAGTATCAGTTCCATACACGACTGTATCTCCAGGCTTCCGTGCAATACTTCGTTTGTCTGTTGGTAAAAGCCATCATCTCTAATCCACTGTCCACTGTCGGATGTAATAACTGCTCCGAGATAGTTTGTCCCTATCTTACAGTAACTCTAAGTACACCTATGTGTTTGTTGTCATTGTCCCCTCTCTCGCACAACTAACTTAATGAAGACTTTCTGGTGAGGAAAGAGTTGAGCCACAAAACTGTCAGCCCATTTCATACACTGGCAAAACAAAAGATTACTGAAATCGCTTTCTCATCACCGCCGTACTCTGGGGTCGTAGAAAGTAGCATGTGACTAAAACCTCTCACAATATGCAACTTCTTTTGACGCATGTGGCGAACACGAACATTTCCCGGCGGATTCCAGCTGGTCTGGGAGTAAGGATCAGTGTTGCCACTTTGGATCTTTTATATCCAAATTTAGATCTTTTTCATTGCATTTAGATACTGTTTTTGACGTTTAGATCGTAAATATTTTTCTAGATCTTTTCATATGGAGTTAGATATTTTAAAGATTTTTTTCTTTCATTGTCAATTTAATAATGAATGTGTAAAATATTTACTACAATATATTTGTTTTGGTCTGGCACGTACATTGTGACAACTGCCATTATTTGAACTTTGAACTCTCACTGAGGTCAAGGCACAAATATCTGGCAGCCACGGTACTGATCAATAAAAACGCGCCTAAATCATACTAACTTTGTTTCAACCGTATCCTCACTGTGCTGATTTTGTGTTTCTTTTTCATGTGATTAAAAAAAAAATTGCTCACCTTCTTAAGTGGCTTTCAATTTGAAAAAACCTTTCAACATGCCAAAAGTAAAGTATGAGCAAAAAATTTGGAAAGAGTGGTTGCATGATGACAAAATTTAAAAAATTTGGATATGACCAAAGCTTGTTGTAAGTACTGCAAGTGTGAAATTGAAGCAAAAATACAAAACTCAAAAGAGTCATGCAGAGACTATAAAAGCATAAAACTGCAGTTTCATTTAAAGATATTACACCGCTGACATCTGTTTTCAGAACTATACTGATAAATGGATCATCAAAAGTTGAAGTATCAGTCGCAATGTTTTTAATTTGTCACTGCACAATTTCAAACTGTGACCATTTGATCGATTTGTAAAAAATCTTGAACTAGTTCGATTTGAAAAGTGTGATGTAGAAAGTATAGTTTAGGAACTGAAGGACCTTTTAATCAGCAAACAGTTAGGCTTGAAGAATTTGGCTGTAATTGGTACGGATAATGCCTCAGTGATGGTTGGTATAAACAATGGCGTTTATGCCAAGTTGAAGGAAGCTAACCCATCGTTAATACTTATACAATGTATGCGTCATTCATTGCAGCTAGCATTATCACATGCTTCATCTAAATATTTACCAAGGAATTTAGAATACCTTATTGCTGAAACACTTTACTGGTTTTCCAAATCATTTGTCAGACAACAGCAATACAATACATTATATACAGCCTTGAATGATGGTTCCACACCACCGAAAATTCTGTCAGATTGCAAAACTAGATGGTTATCAATTTAACCAGCTGTTGAAAGAATTATGAAGGAATGGCTGAAGTTGAAGACACACTTTGAATTAACAAGACAAAGTGAAAAGTGCTACACAGCTGAAAAACTTCATGGAATGTGCAGTGATGAAACAAACAAAACAGAAACTAAAGCGTTTTGGAGTGAAGTGAGACAATTTAAAGATGCCTCATCAAACAGTCCATCCTGTAAGCTCTTTAAAGTGTCATGTCTGCCATGATACTACCACTAAAATGCTGACGTAGAAAGAGTTTTCAGTGCTAGGAATTATATCAAATCTAACCTAAAAAACAGGATGAAATTTGACCTCTTAAATGCTATCGTGCCATTAAAATTCAGCCTGGTGAGACTAGAGAAATAAGCCTACTGTTCCACTTATAAAGAAATTTGAACAGCTAAAGCATACCAGGGTCATTTGGGATCTGAAGCTTCAACTTCATTATCCAAGCTAAGTTTATCCTGTGGATCTTGTGAGGTAGACATCAGTGAAGGTGAGGACATGATTATGTAGGGTAAGTCATAACAAAAGCTATGTAATTTTTTACTTTTTCAATTTGGATGTTTTTTCTAGATCTTTTCAACGGAGTTTCAGATCTTTTTAGATATTTTTTGACACCGTTTTGGATATTTTTTGTGAAAGAAAAGTGGCAACATTGGTAAGGATTATCTCCAAGCCGTCAACATTAATCAGCAGCGAGCGTCCATGAGTTACCTGCTGTCAACACGAATGTATGATGTGCTGGAAATATGAGTCTCGCCGCGATGCTTGATCGCCAAGTAATCATCTGTGAGAGAGCGAGGAGAAGATGGCAAGGACATTCGGAAATAACACGTAAATAATGGAGTAAATGAGGACTCTTGATTAATCAAATTGGGGGGGGGGGGATGAGGGAAGAGACAGATATACAGGCAGACAGGAGAACATGGCAAGGACATTAGGAAATAACAAGTACAAAATTGCAGACATGATGACAAGATGAATCAAAGAGGGAGTGAGGGGAGACCGAGAGACAGCTAGCCAGCCACAGACAGCCAGGCAGACAGACAGGCAGATAGACAAAGATCAAGGTAACAGAAAGAAAGACGAAAGGAACGTGTGAACTTACACATTCACACTAGCTCGGATATTACGTGTATGGAGGACAGGATGTCTGCGAACATTTCATTGTTTGACGATTCTCGCCGGTCGAGATATCGCTGTTATATCACGCCTCCAACACAGAAAAACAACAGCCTGGTTTTATACTGTCTCTCTTTTCTCTCTCTCTCTGTCTCTCTCTGCCTCTCTCTGTCTCACTCTCTCTCTCTCTCTCTCACTCTTCTCTCTCTCTCTCTCTGACTCTCTCTCCCTCTCTCTCTCACTCTCTCTCACACACGCACACACACAAACGTTATATTATGCAGTAGATTTCCCGGATCCCTTGATAATTGAAAATGTTATTATGTTGTAATTGAATTAAATTTGGCGACGTCCGTAGCTTAGGCGTTGCGAGTCCGACTGGTAATTCCAACCTACCGCGATCGAAACCCACTGCTGGCTGCTTTGATTTTTATCATTGTATGGGGCGTCACAGGAAGACCCGGCCTCAAATGTGTACCAGGATGGCTGTCCCGGTGAAGTAAAGACGGCCGGCGTAATGCTGACCACATTGCTCACCTAGTGCCGATTGGTCTGTAAAAAGGAGAGTGCTCTTCCCATATGCCCGATGCGCCTACGGCGCAAAAAAGGATTTTTTCTTTACTTTTACTTCGAAATTAAATTTGCACTATTTTGTAACTCATTTTCAGTTTTTTTTTTTTTTATTCGAATGATTGTACTCCTTAAAATCCTACGATTGTTGTTTAATATTAGTCTTACATTAGATGTGATAATGAAGTAATTAGTGAATAATCGGAAGCACAAGAGATCACAGCGTTCTGTGGATGTGAATGTCCAATTATGAACCCGCTGATGAAAAAAGCTGCGTTTGTTCGTATTCTTCTTCTGAAAGTCAGTACCTCGTGGCGTTGGTAGTCTATCCACAACCGTCTGTCTGTACTTTCTTTCAATCAACTTTGACACAGGTGATCCTCCATGCCACGATGTCAAACTGTCCAGCAGCTTCTCCCTCAGGTCTCCCTTTGCCTCTCCTCCCCTCCAGCTTTGTCCCTGTCACATTGTACTCCAGTTTTCTCCTTCTCATGACATGGCCAAAGAATGCAGATTTGTCTCCTTCTGATGTGGGCAATCAGTTCTTTTTGTGAGTCAGCTTCATTTAGGGCATCTTCATTACTCTTTTTTTCTGAAGAGGATATTCTCACCGCCGCTCTTTAAAATCACATCCCTACAGCTTCCAAATAATGTTCCACTAATCCATCAACTGTCCATGATTCACTCCCCTATATTAGGATAGGATTTATACAGCTTTTAAGAATTATCTTTGTCGTTTCAACAGTTAAAGAAATTATGCATAGAATATTCACAATTTCGTAAACTGTTGACTTTTCTTGAGCTATTCTACATTTAACTTCTTTAACAAATCTTCCATCTCATGTTATCGGGGTACACAAGAGGATAGCCGAGAACTTTAACGCATCAAACTGCTTGAGGATTGTCCCATTTACTTTGATGCTGCATTTCGGAGGGTCGATTTTCTTTGTAATTACCATTAATTCCGTTTTTCTGCTGTTCGTATTCCAATGCACATTTATATATAGACAAAGCAGCCTACAACATGTCGGTGTTGCTACCGTTTACCTTAAAAAAAAGGCGCACCATCGCCTAGAAGCATTTCTGCGTTCTCTACTCCAGCCACTTACTGTCTTCTGATGACACCAAGTGGAAAGTTTGCGCGAGACGTTAACGACTATTCACCCAACAGCCATGCAGTTCTTTGGCACAAAGGAGACACCTTGAACTTGGGTTTCGGACTGCCGACTTCCTACAAGAAGATATATGTGTGCTACTGGTGTCCCGTAGCTAAAATACCATCTCACTGTATTACTAAAATTCAGCACGCATACTCAAACGCGTAGTGGTTTTTAAAAAAAATTGGGGGTGGGGGGGGGGGGGAACATACACGCCAGACGTTTACGATGAGACACAACACAATAGTATCAGGATATTATGGCTCTGAATGTGAGAGCAGCGGCATTATACGTGTCTGGTGCAAAATCCTCAAGTCGAGACGTCGTGTGTTCCTTTCTTGTCAGTTTTTTCAAATGTCTTTGTTGTGGTTCAGAACATATCACTACGCTTTACAACAAAAAAGCTCATACATGTCGTATGAGGCCAGAATGGAGAGTTGGCCGGAACCTAGGTATCTAATCTAGTAGACAAATGGCTGCAAAATCAATTCAAGTATAAACAGGTTTAGAAAGGGCTTGGGATGACTTGACAGAGAGACAGCCTATGCTTGGAGATTAATTAAAGAAAGTGGATGGGCAGGGAAGAAGAAGAAGAAGAAGAAGAAGAAGAAGAAGAAGAAGAAGAAGAAGAAGAAGAAGAAGAAGAAGAAGAAGAAGAAGTAGTAGTAGTAGTAGTAGTAGTAGTAGTAGTAGTAGTAGTAGTAGTAGTAGTAGTAGTAGTAGTAGAAGAAGAAGAAGAAGAAGAAGAAGAAGAAGAAGAAGAAGAAGAAGAAGAAGAAGAAGAAGAAGAAGAAGAAGAAAAAGAAGAAGAAGAAGAAGGAGGAGGAGGAGGAGGAGGAGGAGGAGGAGAAGGAGAAGAAGAAGAAGAAGAAGAAGAAGAAGAAGAAGAAGAAGAAGAAGAAGAAGAAGAAGAAGAAGAAGGAGGAGGAGGAGGAGGAGGAGGAGGGAGGTGGTGGTAGAATATAAAATAACGACTACATATGTCAAGTCTAAGAAAAAATATACTGCCAATTGACTTCCAAGCTACTGTATACTGAATTAGGAGTTTAGAAGAATATATCCTATTTGTCATACATAACTGAATTCGGTTTGCCATTATCCATTGTTGGCATTTAGAGCTATCAACGTAATGGTTTTCAGGCTGCGATTGGCATTGGATAGCATCAACATACAAAAAATATCCTGCCCATCTCTGGCGTTCGATAAAGCTTCGGCATGCACGTTACTTCGTCTGCTCTTGACGTTTGTTAGTTTCAACATTGTCTATTACTGCTGTTCTGTTGTTCGCCGATTCAAAGAAGTTATTCTGACCTGAAACTGTCAGTGTTTTCATCGTTTATTTTTGAGACTTTAATCGGATGTGCCCACACACTGTAGTGCTTCTGCGTCTTTCTGCTAGTGGTTTCCTGTGTCAGAGATGGTATGGGCATTTTTCTTAGGAAAGCGGTGGAAATGGGAAAGGGGTGCGTTGGAAAGGGGGAGGGGGGGGGGTCAACCTTAAGGTTTACAGTCATTTTTTGACATTACAATGTTGTATTAGAGGAGATTGGCTTCTAAAGTGGAATGCTATTGAAGGATTCTCATAATACGCTGGACCAAGAGGACAAGAAATACTGATATCCTGAAACATTTGACCTATCAAGGAAGACTGGCCAGTAAACAGTATCTTGTCTTGGAGAGTGAAATATTTTGGCCATATCAAGCGCCATGGCGGACTGGAAAGAACAGCAGCAGAAGTCATTGTGCCAGGAAATAAGGACTGACGCCGTGGTGTAGCGGCTAGACGTTCACGGGTGTGCATCCTGTCAGAGCCACACTTTTTTTTTTAAAATTACCTTGGCTTCCAGCTCGACTCAGCCTTAAACAGGTACAAGGCACAGTCCGGAACAGTAAATGCGGCCGGTGTGATGTTGACCACCTCCCCCGCAGAGTGCCGATTGGTCTACAAAATATAGGTCTAGCCCTATGTGCCCATAAGCCTAAAGGCGTGGAAGAGGGCATTTTTACGCAGTCAGTAAAAGAGTCGGCTCTGTGGCTAAGTCGATGCGAACGTTTCGTAATGCCGGGATGCCGGGTTCGATCCCAACTGCGGGCCATGCGCCACGCGTTGGTTTCGACAGTGGTATTAAGAAAGCCGACCGTGCAGAAGCAATGGCAAACTACTGGACGTAAATTTGTCTAGAAAAACCACACAACGACCAGAGGTTGATGGGGGTTGGTTCTACATGGTCCTGTAAAGGATACGCAACTAACTAACCAGTAACAAGAAAACTTAATACAATCATACCCTATCTAAGAAAACAAAAGCGCTCAGATATGATTAGACCTCCGCGCCGTTAAAATAATAATTTCTTCTGGAATGTCAAACTGACTATGCCCCCCCGTTCGCGTTCATTTCAAACCGTCTTCGCAAAATACATTTTACAGTGTGGTAGTTTACTATTCCATTATTTATGCATTTATTTTTCCTTGCAAGCTGTAATTAAAAGGTCTCAGTAACATAATGATACTTCACTAGCAGAAGCTTTTACGCTGTGCCGTACACTCTATCAGTCTCCACTGGTAGACTTCAGAGGTTCTAAAACCATAAAATTACTCGTTTAAAAACTCGAGGCCTGGGGGGGGGGGGGAAAGGGGGGGGGGGCCTTCTCCGTTTTTTTCCCCACCATGAATGTCGTAAAAGGTACCTAACTGCGGATTTGCTCAAAACGGTTGTGCTGGGCCGAAAAGACCAGATAGTGCGGCCTAACTGTAAATCATGACATTACAGACAGTTCAAAGAGCCCTTTTAAGGGATAGTTAAGAAGAAGATAAAACGTTCTTAACGGACATTATACAAACAACAAATGAATAACATTAAGAAAATCTATGACTACACTTATACGTTTGATTTCTTTTATCTCAATATAACCCCTGTAGTCAGCCATTTCCTCCTTGATAAGTTATGTAACAGAAGGAATGACATCAGGTCATAAATATAAATGAGATATTTAAATGTAACAAGTATAAAGCCCAGATGCACGGAGAAAATGTTGGCCAAATGAAACCCGTGTGAATCGGAGAACACGAGAAAATCGTATGCGGGCGTAATTATAATGTGGGCGGTAGAAGATTATATAATGCCTGAGAAAGAGTATGTGGACAGTCTCGGCTGGGCCAAGAAACTGTATGCATGGAGAGCGGGAGAAGTATGTATCTGCGTCTGAATGTATTTGTAGAGTTTCTAACGCCCTACCTGGCCAGGCAGCAAGGATCGACGGAAATCGTCCTGCCACCAATATCAATGCCCTAATGGCACAACAGTAAGTTATCAATTAATCTTCTGCAACATCCTCAGCAAATTAACAATGACAACTTAACCTACAACCATGTTAATTGGCAACCGTAGACTGCCCCAATGTTGAAGATAAGTTGAAAGTTAGCTGAGGTAAGTATATAGAATTTTGTTGCGTAGATGTGTCTTGTAGTATTCAATAATAATAAAGTAACAGAAAACGTATTGTCATAGAAAGAAGTAGAACGATAGAAGAACACACTAGACAACATAAAAATCTAAAGCTAACGTTACCGTGCCAGAAATCGAACCTGTCACCCCCGTCTGATGCCGACTGGTTTATAAAACATATACGTCGTATGCGCTAAATGCGCGAGAAAAGTCCTGTAGTTGTAGTTTTAAAAAAGCTCTGTTAGCCTGATGGTTTGGGAACCTTTGGCCAATTTTTTTTGTGCAAGAGTAGAGCTAAAGCGTATGTGACATTCCATCGCTGCATCAACCAAGCGTAAACAGTCTACGTTGCTTTTCATTCATCAGCATAATTGGTATAAGCCTGGAAAGTCCGGGTTGCTTTCATTCATCATAATAATTTATATAAACCAGGGAAGTCCAGGTCGTTTTCATTCATCATCAAAATTTATATATGCCTAGAAATTCCGGGTTGTTTTTAATCATAATCAAAACATATACAATAAACATGTTTATATACCACCATCTCCACCCTCCCGGATACCCGTTGTTCAAATTAATAACTGTCCACTATCGTTTTCAATGCGCGCGCTTCGTCTGTCTGTCTCTCCGTCTGTCTGTCTGTCTCTCCGTCTGTCAGTCTGTCTGTCTGTCTGTCTGTCTGTCGGTCGGCCGGCCGGCCGGCCGCGTGCGTGCGTGCGTGCGTGCGTGCGTGCGTGCGTGTATGTATGTATGTATGTATGTATGTATGTATGTATGTATGTATGTATGTATGTATGTATGTATGTATGTATGTATGTTTGTATGTTTGTATATAAGTGTGCATGTGTAAGCCTGTCTAACAGCATAATTAAGTCGTTATTTAATGTGGCGTGACAGTACCCTGCCGACTTAGCCTTGTCATCTTTTACAGCCTTACAAGTCGTTCTATCCTTCGCTATGCGTGAAGTATATATACCCCATGTCTTTTCATCTGTTACTTCCTTCCCTCTCTACTTTCCTCCTCCGTGTGTATTTGATTTGCCTTTATGACAATGTCCCTGTGAGTTTCAGTGCAAAGACATTCTAGTTATTTTGTTCTCCGGTTTTCTGAATGTGTGTCCAATCCAACGTCAGCGTCTTTTCCTCACCTCTTGTCCTTCTGGAACATGTTTAGTTCCCTCCCAAAGCTCAACATTAGTAATACTATCCTATCATTTAATTTTCTCTATTCTGCACAGCCACCACTAAATGAATGTTTGTAGTTTATTAGTAACTGTTTTAGTTGCACTCCGTCTTTTCGCTCCATATACCAATACTGATTTGATATTAGAATTTTAAACAAATTAGATTTAGTGTTATTTTTAAATGCTGTTTATACAAGTTTCGACAAATAAGTAATGAGACTAATTCCATAAAAATCAAAATAATCAACAGTTAAAGATATAACCTGCATTTTTTTTTCAAAGCAAGCCCCTTGTGCATTGATACAGCAAGTGGCACGATCTAACAAATAATGGAACGACCTCTGTAGTTCTTCTGTTGTTATGGCCCCTAAAGTCGATGTTAGGGAACTTTGGATGTCAACAATATCGTCAAAGAAGTGTCCTTTCAATAGCAATTTTAATTTTGGGAATAGAAGAAAAAAAATCACTGGAAGACAAATCTGGGGGAGTAGGGTGGATGGCTGAGAACACGCACTTGCTTTTTTCCGCCAAGAATTCCTGTACAACTACCGCTCTTTGAGCCGGTGCATTGTAATAAAGAAGAAACAAATTGCCAGGTGTTGAATACAAACCGGCAAGCAACTTTTTCTTGCCCAAATATTCCACTAAAATTTTACGAATAGTCTCTGTTGCTATGTGTCAAACATTGCTATTTTGTGGTACTAAATTTATTTTATCCCCAAAAAATACATGGCTGGTGTCTTTAGGCATCAACTTTTCAACGCTATATTGTTCACAAATGACACAAATCTTGTATGTAATCTATTCTACGAATGTCGAACTTTACAAAAACGAACTAATTGAAAAAGTGATATTTTTGTCACAAATTGACAAAAAATTCCGTGTAGTGACCCCTTAACAATAAAATCATCGTCACAGTCGAACAACGATCTTCTTGTATCCGTTTTCAGAATTTTGCAATGAAATCTTCATTACTAACAGAAACTGGGCGTTCAGGTCTAGTTGCATTAATAATCAGTTCCACACCACTTTTGAATAGTGAATACCAGCTGAAAATCTGTGCAAGAGATAAACAATTATCCCCATAAACTTGTCGCATCAATTCAGCTGTCGCAATGGCGCTTTTTCTGAGTTTAAAACAGAATTTAATGTCAGCTGTTTTTCTGCTCAATGATGATTATGTAACAAGGCACCTCTGACTAGATTAACAAAATGGCGGCTTATCTGTTCTCTGCTTATCGCGCGGCGATGAAAAGTTGCCACATCATAGATGAAGGTTGCCACTTTAGATTCCATGCTGTGAATCATAGATGGCATTTTTGTCTTAGCCATAATAAAAATCAGTCTTATTTCTTTATTGTCGGACCTTGTAAGTCACATGGGGATCGCCGCCTTATTGCTCCAATCCGGTCTATCCCGCGCAATCGTTTCCACAAAGAAACGCTAACCACAGATAGAACCAAATTTACTGCAGCTAAAACCGACGTGTGTAAGTCCTTCTCCCAACGCCAGTACAACTCTAATGAAAACCACGCCAGAGATATACTTTTCATCCTTGTCTGTTCCGACCTGCTTTATCTAAACACACCAACTACCCTGAATGTGCAACCATTTCCTTCAGCCACATCAAATTACTACTCCTCTGCATCTAATTTAGCAGTATTTCCTATCATCACGGCGGCTGTTTACAAGGTTCCCCATTCCGCGCTTAACATCTGTCTTAACGAAGACAGGATCAGTCTGGCGGCCTGGCTTGTGTCACTGATTTCATTTCTGCTCGCTCCCTGCAGGCTGACATTTAATTAATTATTTTTTTAATGCACACCATATTTCCAGCGGACGGGGCAAGTAAACGACAGCCGGTTTATTAATTAATATTGTTGTGTGCATGCGTGTGTTTGCGCATGCGTTATTTTTAATTGCTATGCTTGTAATAGAAGGACTAGAGCAGATGGACTAGAAAAACGACACAAACGGCAACTTTTGAAACGAACAGACGGGCAGAAGTAGACCAAGGAAATCGTCAAACCGTTTAATGAAGGTCGAGTATGCAGAAGACGATAATTTTGTACAAATAACAAAAAAAGGTTTGTGGGCACATAATGTGACAAGATGAAGGATGGACAGATAGACTAGCAGTAAAATCTTCGGAATGATAAACAATAGAAACGTAGAACAATGGACTAACAAACAGCAGAAAGACGGACAAGTAACAAGGCGGCAGACAAAATGAAAGAAAAATGCCTAATTTGTCGTTGATTAACTTCAAGATAACAACGCAGAACTAGAAATTAAGTCTAGCAAAAATCAGCCATCGATTAATCAAATTCCATTCTAGGCTATTTTCTGTCAGACATTCCATCTAATCTGTGATTACAAGAATGTGTCTAAATTTTTCAATTAAATCTCAATTAAAATGGTTCGCTGAATTACTCTTCTGCACTCTTAAATTCAATCTGTGTTGTCTGTGTGCGTCTGGCACATTCCACAAGATTGCATATATGATCTCTCTCTCTCTCTCTCTCTCTCTCTCTCTCTCTCTCTCTCCTCTCTCTTTTGCTCCGCTCTCTCTCTCTCTCTCTCTCTCTCTCTCTCTCTCTCTCTCTCTTGCTCACTCGCTCACTCACTCACCCACTCTCCCTTTCCATCGCATACTCGTTCTCTGGTGTCCACAGTTTGAAAGACATTTCTCAATATGATCTACTATCTTACCTACAGACTGCCCGATTCTGCACCATGAGTGACGAACGATGCATGGCAAGCTTGGCAAGATGTGGTCAAGGCCCGCACAGCACCCGTCATTTGGGAGAGGGTTAGGGGGGAGAGGGGGAGAACAAAGACAACACAGAACCACACTTTAAATGTTTCCTTCTTCGCCATTCTAAAACACCTGTTTTACTGCTGCAGTCATCGCCGCCTCCATTCATCTCCGTGATTGGCTTTCTACTTCCAGTTGGTTTTAACTCCTCGTATTCATAAGCCAGCCTGTATAATAACTGTCCACGGTCTTCTTGACCTGCCTCGAGGTCTACTCCCATTCCATTGTGAATACAGTTTTTATCCCTGGGTTCTCCGCCGTTTAAACTGCAGGTGGGAACAAACAACTCGAGGATATTAGCTTAATGGGAATAGCGGCTAGACGCTCGCCTGCGGATTGGAAGGTCGTGGGTTCGCTCTCTGGCGGAGCCGGGCGTTTTTAAAAAAAAAATGACTGACTCCCAGGTCGACCCAGCCTTGAGTGGGTACAGGGTGCAGTCCTGTGAGGTAAAGGCGGCCGGCGTGATGCTGACCCCATCACCCACCTTGTGCCGATTGGTCTATACAAATGTAGGTCTTGCCCTATACGACCATCTACTACTCCTAGTCCAGTACAGAACGGAACACATGCATGTACACATTGCTTCTTTACGAACAAAAAAATTTTCGAACCGTTATTCTTCTGTTTGGCTTTCACCTTCTGGAATTTCCTACTGTTCCAGAATCTGAATTTCGCATGTACATCCGTTTTATCTGGCTTATTTGTATGCAAACTGTTGGTTCCTTGCCTCTCAGTCAGATGCACTCCGACTTTGAATGAAACACCATACTTAGTCGACTTTAAGAAACGCTTGTTAGGGGTGCATTTTGTACATCCTCCCCCCCCCCCCCCCCCACCCGACTTCCCCAATAAGGCAAGAAAACCCACACAGGGGGTTGGATTCAAACTTTGTTAGTTCACGATATATCTGTTGCATATCCTCTAGTGCTTCACAAACCAACCCCAATATATTTCGGCACTGTTGTGGTTTTTACTAGGCAACCTTATGTTCAGTTAAGAAAACACTCGTCCATCTGTTTTTTTTTTTTTTTTCACGCCGTTATAAATCACTACATTCTTGGGTTTGTTTTTCCAGCACATTGTAAATCATTAGGTTCTTGAGTTTGTTTTCCGACCCACTATAAATCAGTGGCTGATATAGGAGGGAATCACGACAGGTGGACAAACAGAACACTGCTCTTGTGATCGGGCAGCTTCTGCAGCATACTTTGTTCCAAACGTACTGGTGTTACTTTCCTCCTGAAGTAAACAAAGCAGGCCGAGAAGGGATCGTGATACATGAGCAAATCATGGTCTTTGTAAAACTGTCCAGGCGTTGGGCTATGGAGAAGAGAAAGGTCATTACTGGCCTTAATTTGTCGGAAAGAAATCGAAAGGCAGCATTTACGGGCTTTGCATCCTTGTCATTAGGTGTAGACGACGGCACCCCGTTAAACTTCAAGGACCGTGTTGTGCAAATAGAATACATTAGGAAGAGTAAACAGGAACTGGGGAGGGGGGAGGTTGAGAGCTAAGCGTCTGAGAAGAAGCCTACCAAACACATGTGATGGCAACAACGGTCCTGAAACCCCATGCTCTAATTGGGAAAGACTTCTTTCTTAACGCGTGGAGCCGCCGGGGTGAAGCGGCTAGAGTCTTGCCTGCGGATCAGAAGGTAGTGGCCTTGGGGTGCTTTCCCAATACCTCTCTCTCTCTCTCTCTCTCTCTCTCTCTCTCTCTCTCTCTCTCTCTCTCTCTCTCTCTCTCTCTCTCTCTCTCTCCTCCCTAGGATGACGTCACAGAACAGTCCAATATTTTTGAGGGTGGTAAGAGGGGGTTTCCCCCGCTTTTTAATGCCTTTAACTACCCACAAACATCTAGAACTGGGCCTAGATCCCACCTACGTGCCACGACTGCATGAAGCCGAGGCTCCACGACTGCATGCAGCCTATCTACCACCCCCCTAAAATACTGGACTGTCTATTTGGGTGGGGGGGGGGGGAGAGATATTGGGATAGGACCTGACCTTGGTTCTCATGTCGACCCAGCCTTGAGTAGGTACTATGTATAGTCCTGGGAAGTAAAGGCAGTCGTTGTGTCGATGAACACATCACCCATCGAGTGTCGTTTGGTCTATAATATCTATGTCTAGACCTGTATTGCCCAATACGCCGTGAAAAGGGGTTCTTTAATTTTTACTTCCCCTAGCACGGTCACACTGGTCCTCTCGCCATGGGATAGCATTCCCTTGCCTTCCCCCACAGCACGCTATAAAACAATCTCTGGAAAGACGGAAAGGTGCCAACAATAAATCACACACACATAAACACACAACACACACACACACACACACACCAATATAATATATATATATAATAAACAAAAGACAACGTTTTGATCTGCACTCATAGAAGGAAGCAGAAAGATAGAAGGACACATTAGACAAAAAAATCGAAAACTATAATTACAGCGCCGATAATCGAATCTGTCACCTCCAAATGGCGTGTCCGCCTCACTATGGAAACAAGTGTAGTGAGAATATGATCAACTAGGCACCCCCCCAAAAAAGGTATCTTCACTGGCCCCGCCAGGCCACAAAATATTTGCAGATTCGTGAAGTTATCTGTAACATGTGTAACATCTCTGTAATCTGCTTAATCTATGTGTCAAAATACATCCGTCGGCAAATCGATTTCCCGTCAGAAGGCTTAACAGGGCTCAATACAATGCCAACAAACCTTTACGTGCCTCCTCAATGAACACACTGAAACACACGTTTAGATGAGATACACGCCTACAGGTATAATAAACGAGGCGTTGTCGTCCTCCGGGGGTGATAGGTTCGATTCCACACATAGGTAACTATGGCTTTAGATGTTCATATTGCCTAGTGTGCCCTAACTTTCTATATTTATTTCTACGAGTGTCAACCAATGCTTATAAATCAGTTTACTATACTGTTTGTTTCTTACGGTCTCAAGCGTTCCACGCCAGTTTATTTATGTCTATACTTAGAAGGTTCAAACCTCAAGCCTATAAACGAATGCACGGTCTGCACATAGCAGGTTCAAATTTGCGCCCTACACATTTGTGCATGAACTTCAAACCTTCAGCCTACTCATTTGCTTCTCAGTTTTTACGTAGCAGATGTTTTTTTTTTTTTTTTAAATCCGGTTTACAGAATCAGTGATCTTGCCTATGCGTTGTAAGTCAAATTTCCTGCGTATAGATTTGTGGCTTGTCCATATTTAGGTTCAAACCTCCAGTCTATACATTCACTGTTCTTGTCTATGCATTGTAATTTCAAATTTGCGGCCTATGCATTTGTTGCTTGTCTATATATAGGTTCAAACCTCCAGCCTACATAGTGGTTGCTCTGTCTGTGGCCACAAGATTCAAACCTGTGGCATACAGATCTGCTGCTCGTCCATAAGTGTAGGTTCAAACCTTCAGTCTACAAATACTGCTTGTCCATGTGCCATATGTTCAAACCCACAGCTTATATGTCTGGCGCTTCTTTCAGTAAGTCGGTTCAAATGCTAAATTACCCCACCTCGAGGAAAAGTGAGCGCTAAAACCTAATTACGAACAAACACACAAAGGTCTTGGCGTAAATGCTTCATTAGTAGATCAAAGGCTGAGAGTAGGAAGTCGCTGTTCATGTGATTACCATTATATTCTGATCAGTAGGGTAGCTAACATACACCCCCCCCCACCCTTCCCCACCCCCAAGTGTTGATTACAAAGCAGTTTTTGCACGAAAATGCATTACTATTATGCTGTTCTTACACTGTTTGCCTCATCTCCCGTGTAGTGCTTCCAGTCGAGGCGTTGGTTTCTGTTAGGTATGTAGGTGTTTTGCCGGCTGGGGGAGAAAAAAGGGGGGGGGGGGGGGGGGGGGTCGTCATGTTCAGCTAGTATCCCCGAAGGGAGAGTTTTAGTTAGTCTTTACTTTCTGTAACTATCACAGGCTACAAGCTCGATGGCTGGTGGGTCGCCGTGGTATAACAGTTAGACGCTCGCCTCAGGCCCCAAGGTTGTATCAAATCTACATCGAGTCGCATGTGTTTTTACACCGACCTTGTCTCCCAGGTGGACACAGCAGATAAAGTCATGGGAAGTAAAGGCGGCCGGTGTGATGCTGGCCACATCACCAACCGAATGCGGATTGATCTATGAAATATGGGTCTAACACTATTTATACATATATTGGAGTATTGTCTGGATTTTTCACCGGGTCACGCCGGTGTGTTGGGAAAAGAACACGCGGACAGACTGTCTGGCTCTGCACAACTTGGTGGAATACTGATACATGATAGGGCAGACGTGGTTAGTGCCTTGTGGGAGAGCGTGTACAGTTCGGAGGAGCAGATGGATCACCACATTTTGGTGAGATTGATGCAGTTGGGGGTGACGAGAGGTTCTGGCGGATGCTCGAAGCTCAGAGGAAAGACAAGACGTACGTTTAATCAGAATGCTACTGGCACCACTAGTATCGGAACTCTTCGCTGGCTGCTGAAGATGGGGACGAAGCGATTATGGGAATGCTCCGAGTGCTGTGATGTCAGTACTTGAATCAAATCAAATCAAATCTGAAAGTTGAAGAAATATCAATCTAGTCTGGGAGACTAAAGACATACTAGAAAAATGAAGAGAACTTCTGAAGAACATGTTGCAGAAAAGTTGGTGACGACCGGCATGACTAATGAAAAACGGGAAAAGGAAGGCAAAAATGATAAATAATGTACCTGGATAGACTGGCCACATAACGTATAAGGAGAGACAAGAACAATGACCTAATTCGTTAGACTGATGACCGTGTGAGATAGTGGGGGTAGTGGGGGTGGGGGGTGGATGACAGCCTACACTTATCGGGGTGGCTAATGAAAATATCGAAGATGACCTTTGGGAAATTGTACAGAGGTGGTATTATTATTTGCTGGAAAGTTATTAAGTAACAACATTTCGGTGATAATAAAAAGATGCCATTTACAGGCACGCACGCACGCACGCACACACACCAACACACACACTCACACAGGTATACACACACACTCACAAACATACACACACTCACTCACACAGGCACACACACACTCACACACACAGGCACACACACACACACTCACACACATACACACACTCTCTCACACAGGCACACACACACACACTCAAACATGCACACGCACACACACACACAAATCAACGGATAAGAAGTGGGCTTCTGGCTAAAAAGATCATGCACAGACGGGATAAATGCCACTGATGTGACTTTATACTGGCTTTCTAAATTATACAAAAAGCCTTTGACAGCACGGACAATGAATCTTTTTTTTCGGAATCTGATGAGACATGGATCCCACAGACAATCATTAACTTAATAAATTCAGTAATATATATATATATATATATATATAAAGGCACAGGCTGCTGAGGTTTTAACGAGAGAAAGAGAGTGGGCGAGAGAGAGAGAGAGAGAGAGAGAGAGAGAGAGAGAGAGAGAGAGAGAGAGAAATACTAGATATATCTGATATACGAATAGGAGTAATGTTACCATTATTAAATTATCTGCTACAGGCTGAATTATGAAGCAAACATCACCTACCCAAAAAAAAATTGAATTCAATCAGCGGTTCTCGACTTACGGGTCGCGACCTTTTTTGTGTGTGGGTCGAACGACCCTTTCACATGGGTCGCCTAAGACCATCGGAAAACACATACTCACTGAAGTTATGACGGAAAAAAACTGTCTGGAGGTTGCTACAACCCGAGGGAACTGTATTAAAGGGTCGCGGCATTAGGAAGGTTGAGAATTAAATGAACACTGGCGGAGCAGCTTGCTAAACTGGCTTTTTGACAAAACAAATTTTTTTTCCTACGTTTCACTGGTTGTAAGCCCTGATGGAAAATGCTGGTTCTTCGTCCACTTCTGTGTATTAATGAGCAGTGCGTCTTTTACCCGTGCCCGCAAAAAAGAATAGGAAAACAACAATAGGGCCACGGAACCCACGCACGAACATGTTTCTAAAATGTACACTATAACACAAAGGTATTGTACTATGTGCAAAGGGTCCGGAACTGTTACTATAACTGTCAAACTACGTCAACTGACAACCTCTTGCGTTACTTGTACAAAAACAAACACACCCATTTAATCCCCACTCCGCCATGACAAATTAGGCCCAGAGATCGTAAATACAGGTCTTCGGATTTTCCAGTCAAACTGCTGTTGTCCAGTATTTTTTTCATGATGTCTACAACCCCGACCCCCTGATGCTACTGCTGCGGCCAGATGTGGGATCAATTACTGTGACGTCAGGAAGCACATGACCATACGGCATCGATCGAGAAGCTAGCTGCTTCGGGTGTTCTCATGTCTGATATTTCGTAGAAGATGCTGTTGGCAGAGACAGACAGACAGGGAGAAAAGTTCAACTTGCCAACAAAGCTTGGGGGGTTGAGTATCAAGATTGGGAATTATTTAATTAGGTGCAGGCAATGAAAAGCAAATTACGCTTAGCTGTTCCCCCCACCCCCGTCAGACCATCTCTCCCCCCCCCCCCACCCCACCCTTCCCGTCCCCTTCATTTGCCATTGTCTTGTCTCTCTTTGACTTTTCTATCTTTTCCACTCTGGAGAGAGAGAGAGAGAGAGAGAGAGAGAGAGAGAGAGAGAGAGAGAGATTCACACATAGAAAAAGAGTGTGTGTGTGTGTGTGAGAGAGAGAGAGAGGTTCACACACAGAGAGAGAGAAAGAGAGAGAGAGAGAGACATATATTCACACATAGAGAGAGAGAGAGAGAGAGAGAGAGAGAAGTCACGCATATTTTACGAGTGGAAGTCATTAAGTAAAGGCAACTTCATTAACCAGGTAGACACGCTTTTGGGTGTGGCCAGCAACCTAATCTGCATCACCGACATCACCTCACTGTCATCTGCAAATCTTTGCTCCGACCCCCAATGCTCTTTCCAGTGCCAAACAATCCAGATGCGACAGCAGTACCCGGACTCACGTGGAATTCCACAGCAACTGCATCCACTTCTGGACTTTAGTCTTATTCCAGAACTTGAGTACTGCGGGCATATCCGTTTAACCAATGCCTCCTATTCGTGTGCATCTCATGCAGATGTGCTTCGACTTCGAAAGAAACACCCTTAATTATTGAATAGTTGCTTTGCTTTTTTACGACATGTTCACTGGGGGACAGCAAGCCTTTTCTTTGGAGCTTCTTGCTGCTTCATTTAACCATTTTAAATATTTTTGTGTAAGCGCGACAACAGCGATAAAAAAAAATTTACACACGAGGCTGATATCCCCACCCTTCTCGTTGGGTGGGGTTGGGGAAGTGGGTGGGGAGGGGGGGGGGGAATGATGTAGCTAGAAGATTGAACATGGGGGGGAGGGGGGGGAGTCCTGGTGATGAACTGGATACCAGACTGTGACTAACTAAAAGTTACATTTCCATTACTTGAGTAGTCTGTGTTCATACAGTGCTAATCTTAAAATATTATACATATCCAATAGGACAATACGGGTGATGCAGTCAGTATCAACGTCGTTTTACCTCCAATCACATTTCTTGGTAATCATTTAAAGTAGTTCAACCTGGAAGCGCAATTCAATTTTCAAAATCCACATCCATGGGGATTTTAAACATACAACATCTGGGCCGGCAAACATCAATCTTGCTAGCCACAGACTGTTGCCAGAAGAAGAACAGTGAAATCTTCACACCTGGATACCGGCCAACAAACCAGAGCTAGTCTGGCAGAGATCTTCACGAAAAGAGCTCGAAAGACAACCTCAAGAGACTTCAAACGCTGTTGGCACAACACAGGTTAACTTAAACACAACGTGTCAAATGGTAAACAGAAGCAGCTATGAGATGAACTGTCAGGGTCTCTTTCTGTCAACACACTAACTCATTTGATAAACACTGTCCTGTTTTCTGTATTCAAACTCCACATGAATATTCCGCAGTTGAGGACTTCAACCAAGGGGAGATGGGAGATTCGACTGATATGCTATCATATCACGTGCGTAAACAAAAGTTGAATTCCTCTTCTTGGTTCACCATATGTAAACTCCGGGGAACAGTTCTGGTTATTCGTCCACTCCTGGACAGCAGTGTCGTTCAAGAACATGAGCTTTAAGCGCACTTTTTCTGATCCAATTTCTTTCATTTCCAGACTGATAACAGTTTACTATAATTCCCTTGTTGTTTGGGGTTTTCGCTAACGTTATAAAATTTTACTGCTGTATTTTCCAGGCATTCGTTGCCGAGAAATATCCCCATGCCTTTATATGGTTAGTTAGATAGTTGCGTATCCTTTACAGGACGTTGCAGAACCAACCCCAGCATTTTCTGGCTGTTGTGGTTTTTCTAGGCAAGTTTACGTCCAGTAGTTTGCCATTGCTTCCTGGACGGTCGGCTTCTCGATACCACTGTCGAAACCAACGCAAGGCGCAAGGCCCGCAGCTAGGATCGAACCCGGCACCCCAGCATTACAAAGCGCGTTCGTAACGCCTAAGCCACAGACGCAGACGCTGGTATATGGTTAATTTTCTAAAGGACAAATAGTGTATCGGCTGCACATACCTGAGTGACGCAATAGGATCTCCACAACATATGCGGGGATCAAACTACCCTTGTTCGAATCACCGGTTCTCACTATATTTTCTAGAATGCATTCTTGTCTTACTTCTATGATTCGATCCACATCAAGTTTTTCTTCTGCTGTCGGTTTTTGTTTTTTATTTATATGACGGTGGGGGCGAAGCGTCTTTGTCCTTTATATTCTTAATAGGACGACTGAAAAGATCACTGATAGAAGAGGCAGAGGCAGACCAAGAGAAACGATGGTGGATGGCTTAAGACAGTGGCATGCAGGAATATCATCAGTGGAATTGATCCAGAACGCCAAAGACCGAGATCTGTGGAGAAGGGTGAACGTCTAAGCCAGCTGGCAAGGCATTTAAAGATGATGATTCCCACCTCGTTCTTCGGTTTCCCTCATTTCTCTTCTAACGCAATCATTAGTTTTCTACTCATTTTTTTTAATCTCCTTTTTTAAACTCCCAGAATGCCTCGCAGCGTCAGGGCAGGAAGAGATCTCCGTAAAAGGCCCTTTTGTTCGCTTCGAGTAAAGTACTTTTCAGTGTCGCTGAGATTTCTGTGGTCCATATTCATGGCATGGTCGACATCTGGGTCGTTACATGTATCTGTTTAAAAAAAACATCTATGTGTTACCGCTGCTTCATGCCAAACCATTTGATGTTGTATCTGTTTAAACATTGGTTCTGTGCCATGTAAACATTCTTGTTACACATCGGTTTGTAAGGCTGATAACCTGTCTTACCTGTGATCTGCACAAAATTCAAACTTGGACTCGCCCAGATATATATAGTCCCTTATATCTATATATATAGGCCTGTATTGGACAACATTATTATGTCTGCCTTTTCTGATTACTTTAACTAAACTCCACTTTTAAATGTATTTCTTTTGGGGATATATTTAGGGAGTTAATTGAGGTTTCTTGGAAACCGATTTACTCCTTGCCCCAGTATACAAGGAACTTCTTTTGTACCAACGCCTGAAATGTCTATCTGACGCCATTCTCCTTGCCAGCTTCTCAAGCCTCCAGATGTGTTAATCTGTGCCTGTATACTTTAAATTTTCAAGGCAATCTGGAAAGATATCAGTTTTACATATGCTTGGGTAAGTTAATTATAGTTTACGAGTACCTAGAATGTTGTCTGTAAAGTAGTCACTGCTGTAGAGAAATCCATATCGGCTGTGTGATCTCACTTAGTTCTACCATTCTTGATCGCTAGAGTAGCGGATTCGAACGTAGATCTTCCACTGTACAGACTAAATAGCTTATGCCCTCAATAAACCACCCATACTGATAAACATTTAATGCCCTTACAATTGTGTACGGTTTTAAACTACTTACAGAATCTGTACATACGAGATGGGGACAGAATTGGGTCAGGGCTGTGTTAATCAAAGTATGTGTGTGCTTGACCCAGATCAATGAGTGCTGGGGCGGTTGGGAAAACTAGTGAATGCAGGTACTGACAGTAAATATTGGTGTTTGTGTGCAGAGTGAGGGGGATAGGGGGAGATGATATATGTGTTAGACCACTTTATCTATCTCCACTGCATATCTGACTTGCCTTCTCTTGCACTAAACAGACAGATAAATATAGGAGACTTATGTCTTTTGGTCTGGAGAGACAATCTGAGGAATGAAACAGGAGAGCAGGGAGGAGTCAGCAGATGGGAGTTGATGACTATGCTTGCTCTGTCTTTCCTGTCAAGATGTTACCCTCTTGATGATGACTAATGTTGAGTTATTTTCTTGACAGGATGTATATTTTCTGAAGAGCTGGCAGAAGATTCACAGTCTCACCAACATCCACCAACAATCCAACCACCAGAACCAACTTGTTACCCACCAGCTAACACCTGTGAAGGTTCCTGACATCTCCAAAAATGGGGGAGATTGTGCCTCAAACAGCTACCAGTGCCAGAGTAATGTGGCTCTAAGACATTGTGTGTCCTTACTGGTGATATAGACATGCTAGATACCAGTACAGTTGCTGTACAGTGAAGTACTCTTGCTACTTGATCCAGTGGAGCAGAATTCCCAGAGTCAAAGACAGTCAAATCATCCGGAGCTGAGGGAGGCATCATAGACAGAGAGAAAGAGAAGATAAGTCTGATGCTTCACATGATGTTTGTTTCCTCACAGCTCCCTGGTTCCAATGATGACATATAGTCACCTCCAGGACCGGCTGTCTGCCTAGTTTCCTTAGGATCTAGACATTAGTGCTGAAATTCTTTCACTGATAGCTGGAATTCACTTCAATTGTTTTTGTACAGATATTATACTAAATACATGCATTCATTTTCATGGCTGACTTAGGTTTCTCTATGTCACCTTCTTAAGTGTTTAGCAGTTGTATGTGTATGTATCTTCATTATATGTGTTAACATGGTTATGATAATGAACTATCATAACCTGGGGGCTTTCTTTAGTAAGTAGTGGGGGTGTCCAGCCAAGTGTGCCTAGAAATATATATATATATATATATATATTGACATATTTTGTAGTGCCAATACTTGAGTTGCCCTACTCCAGAGATAAGTTGATCGTATATTGGCCACGGGGAATCCCTTAGACCAATACGAGCCAAACGACTCAACAAAATTATCTCTGAGTGCTGCTGGTTCTGAAGGAGAAATCCTTACATTAGGCACGCGACAGGAGTGATATGTGACAGAACAACATATCCCCAAAAATCTGTGGTCTCGTCGTGGGATTGTTTTGTACACTGTTCAATCTTTAAATTTGCTGGTGATCTTGGCCAGGAGTTGTTCAGTGTTTGTTTTTTGTTAACACAGTTGTGACCATTCTGGGTCAGTTCTTAGAGTATACTCCTAGGAGTGATTTGTAATCATTGTGGTGTTTTGTGGTGTCTAAGTACATTGGGTTAGGTACATCCTTGGTTGGTGGTGATAATTTAATCTATTGTTGATTATATTTACATTGTTGGTGACAATATATTTTGTTGTGGACTGTTAGATTGACAAGACAGCATGTCGCAGTCAAAAATTTCCATACAGGAATTGAAGGACATGGCTGTCCAGATGGGATTGGAGGGTAAAGAAATGACCGAGTGGATTAAAACCACGGAACGTGAGATGAGGATGGAAGCCCGTGAGGCTGAGAGACTCAGAATTGAGGCAGAGAAGGAAAGCGAAAGACTCCGAATAGAATCTGAGAGGATTCAAGAAACCGAACGACTCAGAATCTGAGAGAGGTCGAGAAACTGAAAGACTCCGAATTGAGTCTGAGAGGGAGTCAGAAAGAATGAAGTTGGAACAGGAGGTGAGGTTAAGAGAATTGGAACTTCAGGCTCAGAGAGAGGGTAATAGACCCAGATCTCCAACACCTGATATTGATGGTGCATCAACGCACAGTAGCTCAGCTCAAGCGATGAACTTTCCTATGCCAGTCTTCGACCCGAAGGCTGAAAATATTGAACAGTACCTAGACCGATTTGGCAAATTGGCATCTTTGTACAACTTGGAAAGGAATATGTACACGCTGAAGTTGGCTCAAGGTTTGAGGGGTGAGGCATACGAGATTTATCAACGGATGCCCACCGGTACTGAGACTGATTATGATGCATTGTGTCAGGCTTTGCTGAAACGTTTCGAACTTAATGCTGCGACATACAGACAGAAGTTCAGAAATGAGAGAAAGATGACAGGGGAGAACTATCCTCAGTTCGCCAGTCGCCTTCAGGGATATTTGACAAGGTGGAGGGAAATGTCTGGATACTCCTCTTCTTTTGAAGATTTACAGGAGATGATCCTAACGGAACAACTCCGAGAGACATTACCTCGACCTATGCAAACCTTCCTGACGGAGAATGGTGCTGACAGACTGAGTGAGATGTTGATGTATGCTGAGAGGTATGAGATGGCACATAAAGAAGTGGGTATAGGTGGGAAACCCAAGGCCCAGGGCCAAGGGAAAAATAATGGTAATGGTCATAAAACCCATCCAAATGAATCCCCTAAAAAGAATTCATCCCAAGCACAACCCCAGAACCCCTCAAAAGTTCAGGGAACACAATATAGACAACCCTTTAATGGCCCTAAAAAGCCTTACTGCCATATTTGTAAGAATAATAACCACTGGACTAAGGAATGTAAATCCAAACAGTCAGGGAATTTACAAGTATCAGCTTTGTTGTCTACTGTAGTACCTTCTACCCAGGAACAATTGTACAATGGTTCCAATAGGCCTCCTGTGGTAGAGAGGGTTTGGGCTAATGGATATTCTCTAAATTGTCTGTATGATAGTGGTTTGTCATACGGCTGTGTGGTGAGGCCAGAGTTTGTAAAACCTGATCAGTATACTGGCAGATTCATAGAGCTCCAATGTGCCACATTGGATGCTAAACCTTTAAACTTGCCTATTGCTAAGATTAAGGTCCGTTCAAAGTATGTCTCGGGGGTAATTGAGGCTGCAGTGCTCGAACACTGTACCTTTGATTTAATTCTTGGCGCTACTTATGTATTTTTAGCAGAGCCGAAGAAACCTTCAGAGCATCTTGCTGCGGTGACCACCCGAGCACAACATAAAAGTGCTTTAGAGGATTCTCCTCATGTAAATCCTCTTCCTGAGGAAATTAAGGTGGCCCAAAGTAGTGACCCAACCCTTAAGGCATGTTTTAAAAAGTTAACTGCAAGTCACAATCCTCCTTTGAAGAAAGAATTCTTCATGAAAGGTAAGTTGCTTTACAGATGGGCAAGTGACAAGTATACAGAGCACAGTCAACTTGTAGTACCCAAAACATATAGACAGCAGATTCTCCAGATGGGGCACACTATAGCCTATAGTGCCCATATGGGAATACATGCAACGACACAACGCATTGCCTGCCATTACTTTTGGCCAGGTATGTCAGCAGATATCATGCGTTATGTCAAATCCTGTCCGGAGTGCCAGAAGGTAGCTCCCAAAGGCAGGAATGCACCAGTCGGACTGGGGGAAACCCCTGTCACCTCCACACCTTTTGAAAGGGTGGCGGTCGATTTGGTTGGACCACTTCCTCTCACAAAGAAGAAGAATGCTTACATATTGACCTTGGTCGACTGTTGTTCAGGGTATCCGGAGGCTGTTGCACTTCGGAGGATTGACAGTAAGACGGTGGCAGAGGCATTGATGAGCATTTTCACCAGAGTGGGATTCCCTTCGCAGATACTGACAGACAATGGATCTCAGTTTAAAGGGAAACTAATGGAGGAAGTGTTTCAGATAATCAAGTCTCAACACATTTGCACCAGTCCATACCGACCCCAAGCGAACGGCCAGAATGAGCGGTTCAATGGAACGTTGGTATCGCTTCTGAGAAGATTAACACAGGAAAAGCCAGAGAGGTGGGACGAGTATCTGTCTGCAGCACTATTCGCCTACCGGGAAGTACCCAATGCCTCTACTGGATTTCCACCTGCGACCTTGGTGTTCGGAAGACCCATTTCTGGACCCTTGGCCATTCTCAGGAAGACATGGACAGACGAAGGGGCAGATGATTCCTTGAAAACCATATCACAGTATGTGCAGGAACTCAAGGAACGGTTAAAGCTAGGGTGGGACCTGGCTAAAGAGAACTTGATTCGTGCACGTAAGAGGTACGCTGCACATTTCAACCGGAAGACGAAGGAACGATGTCTTGAGGTTGGAGATAGGGTGCTTTTGCTACTACCATCAGGGAAGTCTAAGTTAGAGTTAGCTTGGGGAGGCCCTTATACGGTGGTAGAGAAGATATCCAGGATCCATTATAAGATCAACATTAAAGGTAAGTCAAAGGTCTATCACATTAATCTCCTCCGGAAATACAACGAGAGAGAGGTAAGTGACACACCGACCCTCTTGACACTTTCTGTAGCTATGGAGGTGGAAGGTGGAGAAGCCACAGCTGTGGAATATCCTCTTCACCCCAGGGAGACCTATAAAGATGTAGAGGTTAACCCAACTCTCTCTGTCTCTCAGAAACAAGCTATAGAACCACTCTTGTCAGAGTGTAACTCTGTCCTGAGAGTTAAGCCAGGGCAAACTTCATTATTGGAGTATAATACGACATTGGTTCCTGTTGAGCCTTTCAGTCAATGCCCTGTGCAAGCTCCTCTTTTTAAAGAGGAATGGAGTAAACCTCCAGACCATCAGGAGGACCAGAAGGTGAAGAATTTTCAATTCACACCAGGGTTCCTTCCTGTGTTTGTTGGAGCACATAGTGACGAGGGGAGGATTATCCTTCCGAACCTCGCGAAGGATCAGACGGGAGGGATTATATCCCACATGCCTCGACGACCTTCCTGTGTGACTACTGATGTAGGAGACACACCGGTATATTTCCTGAATATGACAGGAGTACCAGGATGGTGTGTAGGTTTATTCAGCCAACCCGATCGGGGGGTTCGGTCTGAACCTACATCTTTGCATGTACCTGGCAGGGATCAGTGATACATGGATGGAGTCATCAGTCTTAGGTCTTCAGGGCCATCGACTGATTCTATATAGATTCCTTGTTCAGTAGTATTGTATAGTGGTCATAGGTTTCTCTATTTTCACATGAATTGTCATTATTGTATATATTTCATCTGTCTCTGAGAGGTTGGTTTGGTCAACCTTTGATTCAGAGCAGATTTCTTGAGCCGCCATCCCTTGTCTGATAATTCACAGACTGAAGGTGATGAGCAAGCTGAAAGTAGTGAGTCCATAGATGTGTAAATGGCTGATCATTTTTCATTCGCGTAGTACGCTCTTCCCTTTGGGGGGGGGGGGGGGGGGGGTACTGTCGTGAAATGATAGTCATTACACATCGGTTTGTAAGGCTGATAACCTGTCTTACCTGTAATCTGCACAAAATTCAAACTTGGACTCGCCCAGAAATATATAGTCCCTTATATCTATATATATAGGCCTGTATTGGACAACATTATTATGTCTGCCTTTTCTGGTTACTTTAACTAAACTCCACTTTTAAATGTATTTCTTTTGGGGATATATTTAGGGAGTTAATTGAGGTTTCTTGGAAACCGATTTACTCCTTGCCCCAGTATACAAGGAACTTCTTTTGTACCAACGCCTGAAATGTCTAACTGACGCCATTCTCCTTGCCAGCTTCTCAAGCCTCCAGATGTGTTAATCTGTGCCTGTATACTTTAAATTTTCAAGGCAATCTGGAAAGATCTCAGTTTTACATATGCTTGGGTAAGTTAATTATAGTTTACGAGTACCTAGAATGTTGTCTGTAAAGTAGTCACTGCTGTAGAGAAATCCATATCGGCTGTGTGATCTCACTTAGTTCTACCATTCTTGATCGCTAGAGTAGCGGATTCGAACGTAGATCTTCCACTGTACAGACTAAATAGCTTATGCCCTCAATAAACCACCCATACTGATAAACATTTAATGCCCTTACAATTGTGTACGGTTTAAACTACTTACAGAATCTGTACATACGAGATGGGGACAGAATTGGGTCAGGGCTGTGTTAATCAAAGTATGTGTGTGCTTGACCCAGATCAATGAGTGCTGGGGCGGTTGGGAAAACTAGTGAATGCAGGTACTGACAGTAAATATTGGTGTTTGTGTGCAGAGTGAGGGGGATAGGGGGAGATGATATATGTGTTAGACCACTTTATCTATCTCCACTGCATATCTGACTTGCCTTCTCTTGCACTAAACAGACAGATAAATATAGGAGACTTATGTCTTTTGGTCTGGAGAGGCAATCTGAGGAATGAAACAGGAGAGCAGGGAGGAGTCAGCAGATGGGAGTTGATGACTATGCTTGCTCTGTCTTTCCTGTCAAGATGTTACCCTCTTGATGATGACTAATGTTGAGTTATTTTCTTGACAGGATGTATATTTTCTGAAGAGCTGGCAGAAGATTCACAGTCTCACAACATCCACCACCAATCCAACCACCAGAACCAACTTGTTACCCACCAGCTAACACCTGTGAAGGTTCCTGACATCTCCAAAAATGGGGGAGATTGTGCCTCAAACAGCTACCAGTGCCAGAGTAATGTGGCTCTAAGACATTGTGTGTCCTTACTGGTGATATAGACATGCTAGATACCAGTACAGTTGCTGTACAGTGAAGTACTCTTGCTACTTGATCCAGTGGAGCAGAATTCCCAGAGTCAAAGACAGTCAAATCATCCGGAGCTGAGGGAGGCATCATAGACAGAGAAAAGAGAAGATAAGTCTAATGCTTCACATGATGTTGTGTTCCTCACAGCTCCCTGTGTCCAATGATGAGAATATAGTCACCTCCAGGACCGGCTGTCTGCCTAGTTTCCTTAGGATCTAGACATTAGTGCTGAAATTCTTTCACTGATAGCTGGAATTCACTTCAATTGTTTTTGTACAGATATTATACTAAATACATGCATTCATTTTCATGGCTGACTTAGGTTTCTCTATGTCACCTTCTTAAGTGTTTAGCAGTTGTATGTGTATGTATCTTCATTATATGTGTTAACATGGTTATGATAATGAACTATCATAACCTGGGGGCTTTCTTTAGTAAGTAGTGGGGGTGTCCAGCCAAGTGTGCCTAGAAATATATATATATATATATATATATTGACATATTTTGTAGTGCCAATACTTGAGTTGCCCTACTCCAGAGATAAGTTGATCGTATATTGGCCACGGGGAATCCCTTAGACCAATACGAGCCAAACGACTCAACAAAATTATCTCTGAGTGGGGACCCGTAACACACGAGCAGACCAACGCCTCTGAGCATCTCTAGGTGGCGCTGCGTATCCTAGACTGAAAGTTCTCATTCTGACTAAAATTTTGAGTCTCTACAGGACTCTACACAGACGAAAAGTCGAACATCGGTACTGCATACCCGTTAGTTTGTCGCTTGTAGAAGTAGAGGGGACTCAGCAAAACAGTCCCCGCAGATGTAACACTGAAACAGCAGACTGGGATGAAGTCTCTTTAGTAGGGAAATATATAAAACCGAACGAAAAGTAGACCAGGGAGCTTCACAATATAACAAACACAAACGAAAGGTAAACGTTGCGGCTATAAAACCTTCATCAGCACATACATAATTATTATGATACACTGACAGTTTAAAGCCATTTTCAATGCCCCGGTGGCCTAAAGGTCAAACTGCACGACTTAATAGCTATGTTTTCCAGATGTCTCCACACGCATCAAATGTCCTTAACTGCACAGGAATGCAGGTTACGCCAGACAGGTGTAGCCTTTTACAACTTGTCTGGAGACTGATGCCGTGTTGTAACGGCTAGACGTTCGTCTGCGGATCGAAAGGTCGCTGACAGAGCCGGATTTTTTTTTTCCTTCAAAAAATTACCTTCACTCCCAGGTCGACAAAGCCTTTAGTGGATATCAGGTGCAGTGAAGTAAAAGCGGCCGGAGTGATGCTAATCGCATCACCCCCCAAGTGTCGATTGGTCTATAAAATATAGGTATAGCCCTACATGCCCAATACGCCTTAAGGTGTGGAAAATGGTCCTTCACTAAACTGGAGGGTGAACGGGCTATCTAGGGAATCGGCTTGTTGGCTTGCCATCCAGATTGAGACTGTGTAATTTCAGTGTGGTTCTTCAGAAAGCCACACAGGAACATAAATGTACGTGGTCAAAGCTCCAGATAGTCACCCAAGAGAAAGAAAGGAAGAAACACCTCCCAATCACCTAGCCATGTAGAGTGTTAGGCTCACCTCAGGTTCTGCCGCATCTTTACCATCTCATTTTCTAATGCTCTCATCAATGTGCGTGTGCATGCGCGCGAGCATGTGTGTGCGTGTGTGCGTTCCCGCGCGCGGATAGCATAGCAACCACATCCTTGTTATATCTGCTTTAAATAACATCAGAATATATACCCATGCTTCAGAAACATGTTTCGGGTTAGGCTGACACGCCAGCTGACCTCGATGAAGCGAGGAAGGGGTGGGGGAAGCAAAGGCCTACCTTACACCATGAATAAATAATTATGTGACCTTCCTGCGAGCTTCACAAGCTTCCTCCCCACAGAGTCGTTATGTAAACAGTAGCCAGCAGCATTAATATTTCATGACTGCGCGCTTTTGGAGATAAAAGCACCACTCTTAGTTGTGCTTTTTATTACTAATCTATTACCTAGATGCCGGGTTCGATCCCAGGTGCAATAACGCCTTCAACCTTTAAGATATGGTAAACACAACTGCTCACAGAAACGCCAGGCTGGCAATACCAGGCCTTCTTCTGCAGGTTATTAATGGGATACTAATACAATGGGATACTTAAAGCAATGGCAAACTACTCATCGTGAAATTGCCTAGAAAAACTATACAGCTAAAAGGCGATGGGGTTGGTTCTACAACGTCCTGTAAAGGATACGCAACTAACTTTCATTCTTCTTCTCTTCCACCTTGTGGTAGGCGAGGAAACCAAACAGTCCGACCCAATCGCTCTTATGAACTCATCACTAAAGACCGTTGATTCTTACCCCCAAGAATGGATACATGTCTATACTGATGGATCAGCATTTAAAGCTACCATTAAAGCAGGTTACGGAATCTACATAGGTTATCCCGATGGATCTGTTGAAGAGATTTTTGATGCATGCGGGGAATTCTGTTCAAACTATGAAGCTGAAATAATTGCACTGGAAACAGCAGTATACCACCTAAAGACTGTAATGGATGTTTACCCCTCAAAGGTCCAAAAATATTGTCATCTTTACAGATTCAATGTCTGCCCTTCAAGCTCTGGAGGGCAATGAACGCTGCAGAACTGACATAGCCAAGATAATCCTGGATGCCGATCATCTTATTACCTCATACAACATCAGAATAGTGATGCAGTGGATTCCAGGTCACTCCGGCACACCAGGTAATGACAGAGCTGACAGATTGGCAAAGAAAGGAGCAACACAAGAACAACCACCTACAGCGACAACCCTCCAGACAGCAAAAACACTGATAAGAGCTATAAAACAAAGAAACTTGGTTGAACAGATGGGCCATGGGAGACACTGGAAAGAGAGGTTTATAGACATATGTCTGGCCCTGATCCTAATGACAGCATTAACCATCTAACAAGAAGGGACCAGGCCACCATCTTCAGACTTAGAACGCAACATACTCCACTCAATGGACACCTAAACAGAATACAGCCACAACACTCCCCAGAGTGCCAGCTATGTAACTACCCCTACGAAACTGTTGAACACCATCTCTTTGAGTGCCCAAAACTCAGTGAGACAAGAAGAACGCTACTCCCTCCGAGACCAGACAAGTGGAACACCTTGTACGGAGGAAAAGAACAGCTTGTGAAAACATGCAAATTCCACTACATGGCATTGGGCCAAAGGGCGAAAGCTCATGCGCCGCTGGATCGATAACAACAACAACAACAACTCTTCCACCTTGTACCTAATCGAAGTGTCGGGGGGAGATGTAATGTTCGTTGATGGGCTCTGTCAAGAGCACTATTAAGACTGATGTTCATTTATTTAAGGTTGTTTTTAATGCCATAATTTCCGAGGTCTTCCACTCGCTCCATACCCGTTGTAACGTTTTAGTGTGGCTCGCTGTGGCGGATAGTACTAGGGCATTCTTGTTAGGTGTCTAAACCACTTCATTTGTTGTTCTTTGATGATCTGTAAAACTGGCTTTATTCCTAGCATTCGTCTGATTTCATGATTTCGTATTCTGTCTTTCCTTGAAACTCCTGCAGCTCTTCTAAGGTATTTCATCTCTGTTGTCACAATTTTACGTTCATAGGAGGATGTTAGTGTCCACGTTTGGCACTGATAGCATAGTGTTCGCCTAAAAATAGTTCTGATAAGATTCACTTTAGTACTCCGAGTTATCTGCTTGTGTGTCAACAGGGGAGATTTCTCTGTCCAGTTGTCCGTCAGATGTAAAAATTGCTCCCAAATACTTAAATTCCTCTGTCTCAGGGTGTTGTTTTTTAATGTAATTTCTAAATTGTCTTTATGTCTTCCTATCATCATTGTCTCTGTCTTCGTAGTGTTTATTTTCATATTATATTCCTCCCCTTTGTTACTAATTTGATTTAGGTGGTTCTGTAGGCATTCCGCATTTTCTGCTATGAGTACCTGGTCGTCGGCGAAAAGTAATTATGTAATAACTTCTTCATGATTAAAGTTCGTTTCGCTACATATGGTATCCATGTATGTTATTAAAAAAAAGAGGGGATAGTACACAGCCCTGGCGCACACCAGAGTCCACTATAAAAGTAACCAACTTTCATTAAAACAATATAAACAAGTATAATAATAACACTATCTGGAACCCAAAGATGAATGACACGACTCGTTACACTGGCATAAAATATGAACACACAATAAACCCTTCAAATGTGCCAGAATTACAACCTACATTAGGAGACTGGACAAGTCAACCACGACACATCAATAGAACCAAAGGACTACAAATAAAGGAACTACACACGCGAGGATGGACAAGACACACTAGTTGGGACATCTGGCCATTCACACCGGTACTAAAGGACCCACACAGACGAGGATGGACAAGACACACTAGTTGGGACATCTGGCCATTCATAACGGTACTAAAGGACCCACACAGGCGAGGATGGACAAGACACACTAGTTGGGACATCTGGCCATTCATAACGGTACTAAAGGACCCACACAGGCGAGGATGGACAAGACACACTAGTTGGGACATCTGGCCATTCATAACGGTACTAAAGGACCCACACAGGCGAGGATGGACAAGACACACTAGTTGGGACATCTGGTCATTTATAACGGTACTAAAGGACCCACACTGGCCAGGATGGACAAGACACACTAGTTGGGACATCCGGCCATTTAAAACGGTATTAAAGGACCCACACAGGCCAGGATGGACAAGACACTCTAGTTGGGACATCTGGCTACACATAACGGTACTAAAGCTACTTTTCTTCTTCGTCATTTCTTCTCTTACAGCTTCAAGTGTAGAGGTTCTGTTTCTTGCTCTTTTGGCCGCCTCGACCATACACACTTGGTGCTGCGGTAGAGTTTCTCTGATTTTTTCTTTTCAATTTGTTTTTGGTCTACCTCGAACGCTCTGCCCATCTTTTCTGTTGCTGTATACCTTGTATGGTATGGCGTCACAAGGCTCTCTCTCACTATAAGAGGGCAAACCATTCGCTACTGACTATTAAAATCAATAAATCTGGAACAAAGAATACATCTCAGCCAATACATTTGGCACACAGAATACATCTCAGCCAATACATTTGGCACACAGAATACATCTCAGCCAATACATTTGGCACTCAGAATACATCTCAGACAATAAATTTGGCACACAGAATACATCTCAGCCAATACATTTGGCACACAGAATACATCTCAGCCAATACATTTGGCACACATAATACATCCTAGCCAATACATATGGCAAAAAGAACAAATCTTAGCCAACATATCTGGCACACAAAAACAGACCACAATTATAACCAAATCTGCTCGCATCAGACTAAATGCGGTCGATCTCCCCCCCCCCCCCCCCCCATCTCCCTTCCCTTCCCAACACCCCACAACTGAATTTGGAAATCGGAATTTTTTTCTGGTCTTCGCCTTAACGGAACAGCTGCTACGTTGTATTGCAGTTTACTGATAAGTAAAACCCCGTTAACACAAAATTGCTTAAGAAGAACACTCAATTAACAGGAACAAAAGTTTGGTCCCCGCAGGAATTTATTATCATTAGTACACGGTTAGCATGCATTGTTCTTTAGCAGGTCCTCTTGACTTTTTAGGCCCTTGGAATTCGCGTTAACGAGGTTTTACGGCTAATGCCAACTCCAGTACACTGTGACACAGAACATGCCAATGTCGATTATTCCCTGTATCACAAAACATAATTAGCAGCCTTTATTTCCCTCACCTTAGGTGCTCCTACTGATTGTAACTACTGGGGAGCCCTTCAAGGCACACAAACAGTATAGTTATTAAATACACAAATATTTGAGGACGTCTAGTATTTATCTCCTCTATTCTTCATTTTCGTCTGTGGGTGCATAAAAATGTGTGACCTTACTTCCCGGAAGTAGGGGGTTTGAAGATGTGAAAGTTGCAGGCGACGTTAAAGCTTCAGTTACTTAAAGGCCCTTTGCTCCAAGGGGTAATAAATAAACGAACATGAAGATAAGCAGGAGGAAGAAAACGAACGAACTTTTATTGCAAAGCGCCACAACTACGAAGAGAAAGAAAAAGAAGAAGAAGAAGAAAGAAAGAAAGAAGAAAGAGAAAGAAAGAAAGAAAGAAGAAACCTTATAAAGTTTAAGAAAGAAAGCAGAAGAAAGAAAGAAAGAGAAAGATAGATAGAAACAAAGAAAGAAAGAAAGTTTAAAGAGTACTGACTATGACCCGACGCTTCCCTAATACCTTCCGTTTAGGGCAGAAGCTAGATTATACTTAGTTTACAGGACCCAAATCCCTGTAATACTAGTTGGACTAGTTACATCCCAAATCATGTAATACTAGTTTTGCGACCAATCAATAGAAGGTAACAGATGGCGCTAACTCTTTTTGGCGCATGCGCACGGCTGGCGTCACGTGGGTCGTCCATCTTGAGCGGAAGCGGCCATGTTTCGACCATTTGATTTCCCACTGTGTTGAGAGCGGAGGTCGTTAGTTTTTCAAGTGCAGTATCCAGATTAGCGAGTGTAGTTCTATATTAATTCGTTCTGGATTACTGTAGTGATTTCTGACTGATCTGAGGGGTAAGTTGGCACTCTTTTTCTAATTGTGAAACTTCTGTAAGTGTACCCTTAATTTCTATTAATGTAGCAGTATATTAAAATTGTTATCCCTGAATTTGCTGGCTGGAGTTCGGGAGTTGACCGATATAAAAATATATATGGCCACGTGCGTTTAACCTTACCTTTACAAGTTAGTACTGAAGCTAATAATTAAAATGCGGTGTACTTTGTAAACCATCGTAACTGAATTATATTAATATTTAATTCAGTTAATAAATTCTGAAGAGCCCAGAGAACCAGCAAATTCGGGAAACCACGTGTTCCCTTTTTGCACACGCTTATCAGGGCTTTTACTATCTTCCCCCAGCCCTGCGGCATTTTTCATAACACCAAGGACTCAACGATTAGTACACAATTGTACCCATTGTCATGTCGCCATAGAATCGGCACAGACAAAGAGACAGTTTAAGGGATTTAATCCCAGTATTCATAACCGACTACTAGTCGTAATTGTAACCGACCACGTGTCGAATTTTCTAAACGACCACGTGTCGTATCTGAACTTTAAGAACATCAGCGGTGGATTATCTACAAGAGGATATCACAAGAAATAAGATCTACAAGAAGCCAAGTGTTCCGGTTTCCCCATCAAGTCCAGCCTTTGGGAGTATCCACGGGTGAGCTGTACTCGTGCGGGGAAGGAACTGGACCCAATAGACATTTCTCTTATGATGATAACCATTTGGTTTAAAATCAAACACCAAACCACTGTCAATTTTTAGCCAGTCAGCTGTCAGTAAAATTAAAGCGACATCATTCTTCATTCACTACTATTCTCGTCTGTCTTTGTTGCTGTGCGTGAGTAATAGTTGAGTGAGCGAGAAAGGGGCATTCTTCGCTTTCTTTCTCTGGGGGCTCTTTCTTTAAAAGTGGCAGAGGAGTTGCCACCAGGATAACTAGTCTGCCTAGCACCACCCATCGGAGCGGGGTAGCCTTATCTTCCTGTCCTCTGTCCCAGGAGCAATATCTCGGTCTCTCTACCCTTGTAGACAATGAAGTACCATACTTCTAGTGAGCCACACTTATAGACTGAAGATACCTCCTGTATAGGAACCCTACCCTTCCTAGGGCCCTCCTATAGTTGTGACAACTGGTACGCTCGTCCGGGATTTTACCAGAGACTATTTCCTAGTAGTCTATAGCTTGATAGGTACTGCACAACTGTTTAATAAGACTGAGCTAAAAATTGATGGTTTAAAATGTTTGTGTAAAATGATTCAAAATTTTAAGTAGTTCAGTTCCAGACCTGGTGTTTTGTTACATACTGTTGTTGTTACGTTACGTATCTGTTGTGACGTGTATAATACATACAGTACTATTTGGTGTTCTACTATAACTGTCAATCATAACTGCTAAGTGATTCTGTTGCGTTGATCTGGTTTTTCTGTCTACTCTGCCTACTAAACAACTTACCCTTCAGGTCATTGATAGAAGCCACTACCTATAGTCATGCCTTTCAAAAGACCAACTATGGCTGAGATAAGGGAAATAGGAATAGAGCTGGGGCACGAGGGTGAAGAGTTAAAAAGGTACATGCAAGATGTAGATAGAGAATACCGGGTGGATGAAAGAGAGTATGGTAAGGCTGAAGCAGAGGCTAAGGAAAGAGCCTTAATTCGAGAAGAAGAAAAGGCAGAGAAAGAAAGGGAAAGGGTAGAGAGAGATAAAGAAAGGCAACATGAAATTAGACTTCGTGAACAGGCCCCAATACCCTCCTCACCGATTCCCAACTATTCTTTACCTAGCCCTGAGGGTTCATCTCAGAATAATCTTGTGGGAGCCCTGAACTTTCCCTTGATGCACTTCGATGAAAAAGCAGATAAAATAGACACCTACTTAGAGAAATTCCAAAAGATGGCTGAGAACTACGGGCTGGAAAAAGAGAAATGGAACTTTAAGGTTTCTCAGGGGCTTCGAGGAGTTGCTTATGATGTTTACAACCAGCTACCTCGGGGTCAGGAAAATGATTTTGAGGCCTTAAAGCAGGCACTTCTCAAAAGATATGAGCTTACCTCCGGAGCATATAGGCATAAGTTTCGAACAGCCCAACGGCAAGCGGGTGAATCGTTTAGCCAACTGCTGAGTAGACTCCAAAGCTATCTTTCAAAATGGATGACTTTAGGGGGTCATGATCACTCATACGATGGGTTGGAAGAAATGGTGCTGGCTGAGCAACTGAGGGAGTGTATGTCGAAACCTATGCAGACTTTCTTAACAGAGAATGGGGCTGAACGCTTAGACGACATGATTACTCTTGCAGAACGCTATCATGCAGCCCATGGGGAAGTATCTTTTAAGCCCAAACCCCAACCCACCTTTGAAAAACCTCCGGTGAAAACACCCGTACAACCTTATAAAAATGCCGCAAAGGGGCCCAAACCCCAACATAATCAAAATCAAAAACCCCAGCCGCAACTAGCGTCGGGGTGGAGAAATCCATACTGCAAATATTGCAAGGTTAATACCCACTACACGGCCGAATGCCCGAAAAAACATGCCCCTCAGTACGCGGCATGTGTGGCAGCTGAAAAGCCTCCTAGTGTACTCTTCCCTACTACGAGGAGACCACCCGTGGTGGAAGTGATCTCAGTCAACCGACAGAGAGTCGATTGTCTCTATGATACCGGCCTCCAGTATGACAGTTTAATTGCATCATATCTGGTAGAACCTGGCCAGCTAACTGGAGACACTATTAAAGTCCGTGGGGCTACCAAGAGTTCCCCCACTATGACTTTGCCTATAGCTCTAGTTGAAGTGGAGTCCAAGTATGTTACTGGGACTGTATCCGCTGCTGTGGTAGATGATCCGATTTATCCCTTTATCCTGGGGTGTCGGTATGTTTATTTAAGTGAACCATCTACTCCCATAGCTCTCGCGGCTGTACAGACCAGGTCTCAGGCTAAAGATAGCCTAGAGCCTGTTCAACCTTTAAACCCCCTTCCGGGTGAAATAAGGGCTGCCCAAAAACAGGACCACACTCTTCAACCTTGCTACGGAAAGTTGCCCAAAGCCCAAACCCCTCCTAGTAAGGGAAACTTTTATGTCAAAAGTAATTTGCTGTACCGTAGGGCAGGAAAAGATGGAGACGAGTTTGGTCAACTTGTTGTACCTTCCCCCTACCGGACGCAAATCTTGCACATGGGACATACTATCCCATTCTCTGGACATATGGGGATTGGGGCTACACAGCAACGTATCGCCTGCCATTATTACTGGCCGGGGATGAATGGGGACATTAAGCGGTATGTAAAGTCATGTCCAGAATGCCAAAGGGTAGCTCCCAGGCATTGGACAGTTCCAGTAACTTTAGGTGACATGCCATTGATGAACACTCCATTTGAGAGAGTGGCAGTCGACATAGTCGGTCCACTCCCTCGCACCAAGAAAAGAAATTCCTTTATTTTAACTTTGGTGGATACCTGTTCGATGTGGGGGGAGGCGATTGCCCTACCCGCTATCGATTCAAAGCGAGTAGCGGAAGCACTCGTGACCATTTTCACAAGATTGGGATTTCCCAATCAAATTTTGACAGACAACGGCTCACAGTTCCGAGGGAAACTGATGGGAGAAGTCTTCCAGATTCTACAAACCCGGCATATCCACACTAGTCCATATCACCCACAGTCAAACGGCCAGGTGGAAAGATTTAACGGAACCTTAATGACGATCCTGAGGAAGTTAGCTCAGGAAAAACCAGAGGTTTGGGATGAGTACCTACCAGCGGCTTTATTCGCCTACAGGGAGGTACCCCATGGATCTACGGGAATCCCACCTGCTACTCTTCTATTCGGACGACCTATTAAGGGGCCCTTGGAAGCCCTAATGAGGACGTGGACTGAAGAGAAGGCGGAAGAGACTGTAGTGACAGCCTCCAAGTATGTGGAGGAACTGAAAGGAAAGTTGGAAATGGGTTGGAAACTGGCAACGTCAAATGTGAAAGCCGCCCGCAAGAAACATGCTGCCCTTTATAATAGGAAAGCCAAGGACCGTTTCCTGGAACCAGGAGACAAGGTCATGTTACTTTTGCCAAGTGGCAGCAATAAACTGGAGATTGGTTGGCAAGGGCCCTACTCGGTTGTGGAGAAGGTGTCCCGCACCAATTATAAGATCTCCAAAAGAGGAAAACTGAAAGTCTTTCACATAAACCTGCTTCGAAAGTATTTCGAAAGAACAGAAACTACCCCGGTGCATTTGATGACACTTGCGTAGCTACGGAGGTCGAATGTGGAGAGGCTGCAGGGGTCGAGTACCCGTTACAACCTCGAGAAACAGCTCAGGATGTGGAAATAAACCCCACCCTGTTGGATTCACAACAACGAAGAATAAGAGAGGTCTTAACTGCACACTCAGCTGTGCTCACAGACAAACCGGGTCTCACAAGTCTGGTCGAGTTTGACATGAAACTGACCAGTACGGAACCGGTCAGACAGAGGTGTTATCCTATACCTTATGCTAAGGAGGAAGCCCTCCAGGCTGAGATTGCTCACCTTTTGCAAGAAGGAATTATCTCCCCTTCTGAATCACCTTATAGTGCTAGTGTTGTGCTCCTAAGGAAACCTAGTGGGGAGCATCGGCTTTGCATTGACTACAGGCAACTAAATGGGGTGACGGAATTCCAACCTGAACCCCTACCTGACCAAGGACAACTATTTTCTAGACTTAGTAAAGCTAAGTACTTTTCCAAGATAGACCTCAGTAAGGGGTACTATCAGATCCCAGTTAAAGAAGAAGTTCGCCCTTATTTAGCATTCAGCACCCCTCAGGGGCACTATGAGTTCAACGTCTTACCATTCGGTCTTAGCAATGCACCTAGTGTGTTTACCCGCATGATGAGAATGCTGTTAGGCCCATTAAAACGGCCAACACTACAACATTTTATGGATGACATCCTCATCGCGTCAGAGCATTTTGAAGAACACCTTAACACTCTCGACACTTTGCTAGGAAGGCTTGCAGAAGTGGGGTTAACAGCCAGGCCTTCTAAATGTAAACTGGCTTTTGAACAACTAGAATTTCTGGGACACACCATATCACAGGGATATATGTGCCCTGAACAAAAGAACGTGGATAAGTTGCACAAGGCACCTAGACCAAAAACTAAGAAGGATGTGCGGTCCTTTGTATCTCTGTGTGGGTTCTATCAAAAGTACATACAAGACTTTAACACGATAGCCTCCCCACTTACAGATGCTACAAAAAAGGGAGCCCCAGAGATGGTGCGTTGGTCAGCTGACTGTGAAACAGCCTATGCTAGCCTCAAGAAAAAGCTAACCTCCAAACCTATTCTTCAGCTCCCGGACCTCACTAAAACCTTTACGTTGAGGACTGATGCCAGTAATATAGGAATAGGAGCGACCCTACTCCAGGAAGGTAGAGAAGAACCATCCATGTTGTTTCCGATAGCATATGCCAGCCGGAAGCTTAACGGTGCTGAAAGAAATTATTCAACCATTGAGAAAGAGTGTTTATCCCTAGTATGGGCAGTGCAGAAATTCCAGCCATTCTTGTACGGAACGAAATTTAAAGTACAGAGTGACCACCAGCCTCTGATGTTTCTAGCGGCATCTAAGAAGCTCAACACTAGGCTGATGAGATGGTCACTGTTACTCCAACCCTACACTTTTACAGTAGAGTACATTCCGGGGAAAGAGAATGTAGGAGCAGATTTCCTGAGTCGTCACCCTCCAGAAGAGGAGAATGATCAAGCTAACCCAGATGAAGGAGATACGCCAGATGGTCATCTTAGTCTCTAAAAAGTTTGGATCCCAGAACTTTTTTTTTACGGGGGGGCCTATGTGACAGTACTGACTATGACCACTGACGCTCCCCTAGTTACCTTATAGTTTAGGGCAGAAGCTAGATATATATATAACATTAGTTTAGAGGACCCGATTTTCCCTAATACTTCCGCTAAAAACCAGATTGGACTAGTTACATCCAAATCATGTAATACTAGTTTTGCGACCAATCAATAGAAGGTAACAGATGGCGCTAACTCTTTTTGGCGCATGCGCACGGCTGGCGTCACGTGGGTCGTCCATCTTGAGCGGAAGCGGCCATGTTTCGACCATTTGATTTCCCACTGTGTTGAGAGCGGAGGTCGTTAGTTTTTCAAGTGCAGTATCCAGATTATGCGAGTGTAGTTCTATATTAATTCGTTCTGGATTACTGTAGTGATTTCTGACTGATCTGAGGGGTAAGTTGGCACTCTTTTTCTAATTGTGAAACTTCTGTAAGTGTACCCTTAATTTCTATTAATGTAGCAGTATATTAAAATTGTTATCCCTGAATTTGCTGGCTGGAGTTCGGGAGTTGACCGATATAAAAATATATATGGCCACGTGCGTTTAACCTTACCTTTACACAAGTTAGTACTGAAGCTAATATTTAAATGCGGTGTACTTTGTAAACCATCGTAACTGAATTATATTAATATTTAATTCAGTTAATAAATTCTGAAGAGCCCAGAGAACCAGCAAATTCGGGAAACCACGTGTTCCCTTTTTGCACACGCTTATCAGGGCTTTTACTATCTTCCCCCAGCCCTGCGGCATTTTTCATAACACCAAGGACTCAACGATTAGTACACAATTGTACCCATTGTCATGTCGCCATAGAATCGGCACAGACAAAGAGACAGTTTAAGGGATTTAATCCCAGTATTCATAACCGACTACTAGTCGTAATTGTAAACCGACCACGTGTCGAATTTTCTAAACGACCACGTGTCGTATCTGAACTTTAAGAACATCAGCGGTGGATTATCTACAAGAGGATATCACAAGAAATAAAGATCTACAAGAAGCCAAGTGTTCCGGTTTCCCCATCAAGTCCAGCCTTTGGGAGTATCCACGGGTGAGCTGTACTCGTGCGGGGAAGGAACTGGACCCAGTAGACATTTCTCTTATGATGATAACCATTTGGTTTAAAATCAAACACCAAACCACTGTCAATTTTTAGCCAGTCAGCTGTCAGTAAAATTAAAGCGACATCATTCTTCATTCACTACTATTCTCGTCTGTCTTTGTGTGCTGTGCGTGAGTAATAGTTGAGTGAGCGAGAAAGGGGCATTCTTCGCTTTCTTTCTCTGGGGGCTCTTTCTTTAAAAGTGGCAGAGGAGTTGCCACCAGGATAACTAGTCTGCCTAGCACCACCCATCGGAGCGGGGTAGCCTTATCTTCCTGTCCTCTGTCCCAGGAGCAATATCTCGGTCTCTCTACCCTTGTAGACAATGAAGTACCATACTTCTAGTGAGCCACACTTATAGACTGAAGATACCTGGTTCCAGGAAACGGTCCTTGGCTTTCCTATTATAAAGGGCAGCATGTTTCTTGCGGGCGGCTTTCACATTTGACGTTGCCAGTTTCCAACCCATTTCCAACTTTCCTTTCAGTTCCTCCACATACTTGGAGGCTGTCACTACAGTCTCTTCCGCCTTCTCTTCAGTCCACGTCCTCATTAGGGCTTCCAAGGGCCCCTTAATAGGTCGTCCGAATAGAAGAGTAGCAGGTGGGATTCCCGTAGATCCATGGGGTACCTCCCTGTAGGCGAATAAAGCCGCTGGTAGGTACTCATCCCAAACCTCTGGTTTTTGAGACTAACTGAGCTAACTTCCTCAGGATCGTCATTAAGGTTCCGTTAAATCTTTCCACCTGGCCGTTTGACTGTGGGTGATATGGACTAGTGTGGATATGCCGGGTTTGTAGAATCTGGAAGACTTCTCCCATCAGTTTTCCCTCGGAACTGTGAGCCGTTGTCTGTCAAAATTTGATTGGGAAATCCCAATCTTGTGAAAATGGTCACGAGTGCTTCCGCTACTCGCTTTGAATCGATAGCGGGTAGGGCAATCGCCTCCCCCCACATCGAACAGGTATCCACCAAAGTTAAAATAAGGGAATTTCTTTTCTTGGTGCGAGGGAGTGGACCGACTATGTCGACTGCCACTCTCTCAAATGGAGTGTTCATCAATGGCATGTCACCTAAAGTTACTGGAACTGTCCAATGCCTGGGAGCTACCCTTTGGCATTCTGGACATGACTTTACATACCGCTTAATGTCCCCATTCATCCCGGCCAGTAATAATGGCAGGCGATACGTTGCTGTGTAGCCCCAATCCCCATATGTCCAGAGAATGGGATAGTATGTCCCATGTGCAAGATTTGCGTCCGGTAGGGGGAAGGTACAACAAGTTGACCAAACTCGTCTCCATCTTTTCCTGCCCTACGGTACAGCAAATTACTTTTGACATAAAAGTTTCCCTTACTAGGAGGGGTTTGGGGCTTTGGGCAACTTTCCGTAGCAAGGTTGAAGAGTGTGGTCCTGTTTTTGGGCAGCCCTTTATTTCACCCGGAAGGGGGGTTTAAAGGTTGAACAGGCTCTAGGCTATCTTTAGCCTGAGACCTGGTCTGTACAGCCGCGAGAGCTATGGGAGTAGATGGTTCACTTAAAATAAACATACCGACACCCAGGATAAAGGATAAATCGGATCATCTACCACAGCAGCGGATACAGTCCCAGTAACATACTTGGACTCCACTTCAACTAGAGCTATAGGCAAAGTCATAGTGGGGGAACTCTTGGTAGCCCCACGGACTTTAATAGTGTCTCCAGTTAGCTGGCCAGGTTCTACCAGATATGATGCAATTAAACTGTCATACTGGAGGCCCGTATCATAGAGACAATCGACTCTCTGTCGGTTGACTGAGATCACTTCCACCACGGGTGGTCTCCTCGTAGTAGGGAAGAGTACACTAGGAGGCTTTTCAGCTGCCACACATGCCGCGTACTGAGGGCATGTTTTTTTCGGGCATTCGGCCGTGTAGTGGGTATTAACCTTGCAATATTTGCAGTATGGATTTCTCCACCCCGACGCTAGTTGCGGCTGGGGTTTTTGATTTTGATTATGTTGGGGTTTGGGGCCCCTTTGCGGCATTTTTATAAGGTTTTTACGGGTGTTTTCACCGGAGGTTTTTCAAAGGTGGGTTGGGGGTTTGGGCTTAAAAGATACTTCCCCATGGGCTGCATGATAGCGTTCTGCAAGAGTAATCATGTCGTCTAAGCGTTCAGCCCCATTCTCTGTTAAGAAAGTCTGCATAGGTTTCGACATACACTCCCTCAGTTTGCTCAGCCAGCACCCATTTCTTCCAACCCCATCGTATGAGTGATCATGACCCCCTAAAGTCATCCATTTTGAAAGATAGCTTTGGAGTCTACTCAGCAGTTGGCTAAAGGGAAAATTCCCCCAAAAATTTTTTTTCCCCCCCCCCCCCCCCGAAAAAGGGGGGGGGTTTTTTTTGGGGTTTTTTTTCCCGTTTTAAAAGGGTTTTAAAAACCGGTTTTTTTTTTTTTTGGGTTTTCCCCCCCGGGGAAATTCCCCTTTTTTTTGGGGGGTTTTTTTTCCCCCCCCCGGGGGGGGGGGGGTTTTTTTTTTTTTGGGGGTTTTTTTTGGGGTTTTTTTCCCCGGGGGGGGTTTTTTTTTTTAAAATTTTTTTCCCCCCCTTTTTTTTTCCCCCTTTTTTTTTTAAAAAGGGGGGGGGTTTTTTTTTTAAAAATTTTTCCCCCCCCCTTTTTTTTTTTAAAAGGGGTTTAATTCCCCCCCTTCCCCCCCCCCCCCCCCCCCTTTTTTTCCCCCCCCCCCCAAAAAAGGGGGGAAAAAAAAAACACCCCCCCGGGGTTTTTTTGGGGGGGTTTTCCCCCCTTTTTTTTTTCCCCCCCCCCCCTTTTTTGGGGGTTTTTAAAAAAAAATTTTCCCCTTTTGGGGGTTTTTTTTTTTCCCCCCCCCAAAAATTTTTTTTTAAAACCCCCCCCCCCCCTTTAAAGGGGGGGGGTTTTTTGGGAAATTTAAAAAAATTTTTCCCCTTTTTTAAAAAAACCCCCCTTTTTTTTTTAAAACCCTTTTTTCCCCCCCTTTTTTTTTTTTAAAAAAATTTTTTTTTTTGGTTTTTAAAAAATTTTTTTTTTTTAAAAGGGGTTTTTTTTTTTTTTTTTTTTTTTCCCCCCCTTTTTTTGGGTTTTTTTTTTTAAAAGGGGGGGGGGGTTTTTTTTTTTTTTTTCCCTTAATTTTTGGGGTTTTTTTCCCCCCCCCCCCTTTTTTTTGGGGGGGCCCCCTCCACCCCTTTTGGGGGGGAAATTTTTTTTTTTTGGGGGGGGCCCCCCCTTTTTTTTTTTTTTAACTTTTTTTCCCCCCCTTTGGCCCCCCAAAAACCCCCCAACCCCCCCTTTTTTTTTCCCCCCCCCTTTTTTTTTTTTTTTTGGGGGGGGGGGGGGGGAAAAAATTTTTTTTTTTCCCCCCCCCCCCAAAAAAATTTTTTTGGGGGGTTTTAAAAAAAAAGGGGGGCCCCCCCAAAAATTTTTTTTTTTTTTTTAAAAAAAACCCAAAATTTTTTTTTTTTTTTTTTTTTTTTTCCCCCCCCAACCCCCCCCCCCCCTTTTTGAAACCCAAAAAAAAAAAAACCCCCCAAAAAAAAAAAAAAAAAAAAATTTTTTTTTTTTTTTTTTTTTAAAAAAAAAAAAAAAAAAAAAAAGGGGGGAAAAAAAAAAAAAAATTTTTTTTTTAAAAAAAAAAATTTTTTTTTTTAAAAAACCCAAAAAAAAAAAATTTTTTTTTTCCCCCCCCAAAAAATTTTTTAAAAAACCCCAAAAAAAAAAAAAAACCCCCAACCCGGGGTTTTAAAATTTTTTAAAAAAATTTTTGGGGGTTTTTTTTTTTTTTTTAAACTTTTTTTTTTTA